>JAODXP020000035.1:10328496-10473496 GCA_027497455.2 Sardinella longiceps | reverse complement strand
GACAGAGCAGGGCACAGAGGGGGGATAGTAAACCAGGAGAGTAGAGACACAGAGCAATATAAAGGCAAGAGCACAGAAAAGAAAAAAAGAGAGGGGACAAAGAGAAAGAACGAAAGAAAGAAATGATGACCTAGACTAGAAAGAGAAAGAGAGAGAGAGAGAGAGAGAGAGAGAGAGAGAGAGAGAGAGAGGAAGAAGCGATGAAAAGAAAACGGGGGACTTGGAGAGGAGATGTGATTGTGGCCATCGGTCTATCTGAGGGAAAGAACGAAAGAAAGAAATGATGACAGAGAGAGAGAGAGAGAGAGAGAAGAAGAAGAAGAAGAAGCAGAAGCGATGAAGAGAAAAAGGGGGCCTTGGAGAGAAGATGTGATTGTGGCCATCGGTCTGTCAGAGAGAATAGGAGATGAGAGGAGGAAGAGGAGGAGGAGGAGGAGCAGATTAGAGCTGAGATGGGAGGATGAAGCAGTTGGAGTTGGAGAAGTAGAACGCATAGTGGGGAAATCTGGGGCACAGCCAACCACAGCCAAGGAAGAGAAGAGAAAAGGAGGGAACAGGGGAGAACTGGCAAAGGAGAGCAAACATGAGAAGAGATGAGGGTGGAGGGGAGGATAGAGAATAGAGAGAGAGAGAGAAAAGAGAGACAGCACCAAGAGAGAGAGAGAGCTTCAAAGCAGGAGAGGAGTGCGGAGCTAGTAGTCAAGGAAACGGAAGGCAAGCGACCTTCAGGTCAGTGCAGAGAGAGAGGGGGGGTGTGGGATCCATCCATCCATCCATCTCTCTATCTATCCATTCATTCATCCATCCATCCATCCATCCAGAGCCAGAGTCTCAGGGGACGTGTATCTCAGGTGGGTGTGAAAACTAAGGGGATTTGGGAAAGATTTAAAGCAGAGGAAAAAGGAGGGCATAAAATAAATGAGAGAGAGAGGTGAAGAAAAGGGAGAGAGAGAGTGAGGGAATAAGGGAGAAGGGGTGCAGTGTTGAATGGATAAGCAGAGGCAGGAGAGAGAGAGAGAGAGAGAGAGAGAGAGAGAGAGAGAGAGAGAGAGAGAGAGAGAGAGGCTAACCCAGTTTCCTTATAAAGGACCTGGAAGTATGCCCATAGGAAGAAGTGAACAGAAAGAAATCAAGAAAGGATGAAAGAGAGCACAAAAGGGGGGAATGCAGAGTTTGTGTGTGTGTGAGAGAGAGAGAATGAGAGAGAGAGAATGAGAGAGACAGAGAGAGAGAGAGAGATTTGTACCGCTCAAGTTGAGTGACCAACAAGCGTGTCAGTGGTGGGTACACATGTCCAATTAAACTGACCCAAGATTTCAATTTTCTCCATGGCCAATACCCCGTGGCCCTGTGAAATAGAGGCCCATTATTGGCCCTGCTTGTGGTCGTGGTCATGGACATAGACTATTGTCCATGGCAACTGCAGCCCTGGTGTTTTCCTCATGGCTGTTTCTGCTTGCTGCCTTCTCTCTGGATATGCAGCCGACCTGTAAATTACCTCTGACGGAGTTTACAGAACAGCATGCAGTGCCGACAGGCCCTCCAGAGAGAGAGAGAGAGGGAAGGAGGGAGGGAGGGAGAGAGAGAGAGAGAGAGAGAGAGAGATGTAGGGAGAGGGAGGGATGGAGGGAGAGAGAGAGAGAGAGACAGAGGAGGAGAGAGAGAGAGAGCATGTGCCCATTAGCCCTTAGCAAAAACATATCACGCTGATCACACATCACTGCAATGGGGAGCCCCAAGACCACTGACGATTTTGGATGTCCCCTAACATCAAGCTGGAGTCACCTTAGGCCTGTTACAAATGTAGTCAGCAATGTGTTTGCAGTTTGTAAGCACATAACACTTTTTACGATATAAAAATAATAAGATCCGCTAGCTTTTTATTCTCTGAGTGACCATAAAAAATCAGGTCTTTTTACAGTAGCCTAGCATATAAACAAACAGTGGCAGCCTGCCCGCCTAAACAATAACGCGGAGTTGCTTAAGGGGAAGTGGTATGTTTTTGTTTGGTCTTCGGGTCAAATACAATGTAGGTTTCGTGGGTGAGAAGCGTCTCCTCAGATATGTAAACATAAACACAAAGATAAACAAACAGGATTTCCACCAGCATCGCTGACTGCACCTTTAACCTCTCTTGGTGGGCAGCCATCGCTGACTGCACCTTTAACCTCTCTTGGTGGGCAGCCATGGCTAAAGATCAGACAAACGTTCAAACGTTCTCAGTTTTAAAAACCGTCATCACTGAAAGAATTCAAACATTGCATCTGTGTTCCAACTGTTATTTTACTCACGTTCACATCACTACAGTTTTTCAAGTTGAGCGAGAGAGAGAGAGAAAAAAAAATCTCTCGAAAGCTTTATGCTAATTGTGACTGTACCACAGCTTAGGCTTTGTAGTCGTACAGTACATTGTTCCATTGTCCTATAAATATTCAACATCATTCAGCAAGTGTGCTGAAAAGTGTCTCGACACCATTCTCCCAGTTTGATTTTAGGAGTGTGTGTGTGTGTGGGGGGGACATGTTGCCCCCCTGGCCTCTGTCTTGTAGTGTTCCCTGCGGCTCTTAACGAACCCCCCCCCCCACACACACACACACACACACACACACACACACACACACACACACACACACACACACCCCTCGGCTGCCTGTGATAACACTCATTATCTCCTCTGCTTTAAGTGAGTGCCTCGTCTGTGCACATGATAATGAGATTAAGCGCACTCTCACTTGAACTCAGCTCCTCTACCCCGTGTTTCATCCATCGAGCCGTGCGGCCGAGATTCTGTTTTTATCTCGAGCTGAGCTTTTCCGCCTCGAATCGAATCTTATCAGCTTGAGTAACTCTTTATCTCGTGGATCGCTTGTACATCTGCGAGCAACTCCGCGCCACTCGGTGTGTTATTGTCAGGTCAAGACACTGCTCGTGCTCGCAGTGCTGTAGGGGGATTTGAACTCTGTTAGATCAATGATGATAGATAGCATCTCTGTCATGCTATACATGTACATGGTGCATGTACATGTGTGTGATTTGTTTAGGTATTCGTACTGGAGAGAGATGGCTGCGTTTAAAGTCGTAGTTCCTGTTCACACAGCATCTCTAATCCATGCAAATGCTTTTTGACAGAACAAAGCACTTGATGTGCTTGATGTGCTGAGCAAACTCACATATCACAGAGCTCCTCCACTTGGTGGCTGCTGTGATGGCTTCACTGCCTGCGTGTGTGTGTGTGTGTGTGTGTGTGTGTGTGTGTGTGTGTGTGTGTGTGTGTGTGTGTGTGTGTGTGTGTGTGTGTTTAAAGCTCCTCCACTTGGTGGCTGCTGTGATGGCTTCATTGGCACAGCCTGAGCCTGTGCTGTTTGGGCAGTCTGGCAAAAACACTGTACAGGTGTGTGTGTGTGTGTGTGTGTGTGTGTGAATGTGTGTGTGTGTGTGTGTGTGTGTGTGTGTGTATGTATATGTGTGTGTGTGTGTGTGTGTGTGTGTGTGTGTGTGTGTGTGTGTGTGTGTGTGTGTGTGTGTGTGTGTGTGTGTGTGTGTGTGTGTGTGCGCGCACAAGGGCCACACACAGGGCAGAGCTGGAGGTGAAGCTGCTCCAGTCTCAGCCTGTTTGTCACGGGCAGCAGAGCCGTGTCACCACCACCTCCACCACCACTCCTCTCTGCACTGCACTGCTCAGCTCAGGCCAGCTGTCCCCAGGGCCAGAGGGGACCCACCAGGGAGCAGTTACCACAGCCAGCAGCCACACACATCTCTCTCTCTCTCTCTCTCTCTCTCTCTCTCTCTCTCTCACACACACACACACACACACACACACACACACACACACACACACACACACACACACACACCATGCCCAGTCATGTCCACAGGGCCAGCTGTGCCGTTTCCCTTACTACACTGTTTGTGTGTGTGCATGCATGCATGAGACCACATGTTTGTGTCTGCTGTGTGTGTGTGTGTGTGTGTGTGTGTGTGTGTGTGTGTGTGTGTGTGTGTGTGTGTGTGTGTGTGTGTGTACAGATGCAGGTTTTCACCCCCACTGCAAACACATACTGTACTCTGCCTGCTTTTTGGTTGGGTTTGTCCTCTCTACTTATTTAGCATGAAATTGGTTTCCTTCAATTCAATTCTGTTTTGGTTTTATTTTTAGTTATGGCCTATGTCTTTGTTTCTCAATGTTGCATTAAAGTTTTATGCGTTTTCTCCCATAACCGATTCCTCTGTGTGAACGCACACACACACAAAAAATCATTTAAATTTTTGATGAACACAGACATTTTGAATAATGCTTAAGGCAACAGCATATATAAAAAGCCATAGTTTCCTCGATATGGACTTTCAATTTGTACCATCAAAAGGATGGTGCAAACACATGTTCTAATTAAAGGATTAAACTTTTATATGTGTCTGTGTCAAACACAGTATAATACAGTATTTTAACAGGCGAAATCATTCTTGTATGTTATACTGGGGGTAATGTATGTGGGGTGAAGCCAAAACAGAGAGGGCGTCAGATACCCTAGTCCAAAGAACAAATGGTACGCAATGTCATTACTACTAAAAAAAAAACTAAAATGTATCTTAAGTTGAAGCTGAATTAGAGTTTTTATTTTATCCCTGTGTGAGTGGCTCAACATACATGCAGTATACAAGAACTTACAAATTGCATATAATATGACATGATCTTCATAATAGCACATGGATGTGGATTATAGAAAGGTGCACAACTGCAGATCGCATATTCTTTCCTACAATCTCATATATTACAGATCTTACAGTCATAAGCCCCAATGCACTTGATCAGTGTAGGGCAGAAAAGACAAAAACAAAAGCATCTCCTGCATTTCTGAAATGTCATTAATCATGTTCATGTTCTAATATATAGCATCTGCAAGGAGACATCCATCTTTGTCCATGTTTTCCTGGCATGGCACTGTTGAATCCATCAACAGAAATGCACCACTTGAATTGTCGAGTATACATGCTTTTTTTTATTTTTCTTTTAGTTGCACTCCCTGTCAGCTTTCTGGCACTGCTCAACTAACGTCTGGAGTCAGAAGTGCACTGCTGTGTCTGAAAGCCATTTTCTGCTCTACTTTTATGCTTCATTATTTGAAGACACTGCCTCTAGTTCTGAGCACTTCTGACTTCAAAGCAGCTCAGTGTTGTGTGTATCTCACATGGTTAAAGACAGTCTCTGTCCATCATTGTCATCCTTTCTTTCTTTCTTTCTTTCTTTCTCTCTCACACACACTCTCTCACGCGTGCACACACACACACACACACACACACACTCTCTCTCTCTCTCTCTCTCTCTCTCTCACTCACTCACTCACTACACTCACTCACTCACTCACTCACTCACTCACACACACACACACACACACACACACACACACACACACACACACACCTTTCTCTTTTTCCCTCCTCAACTTTCTTTGTGTCTTAAGCTTTTTAAGTAACCCCATCTCACCTCTTACATCATCACGTCTTCCTTAGCCATTCCCTCACTTAGTCATTTGCACACAGTTCACTCTTAACAAGTGTCATTGATCCCTCTGTAAGAAATCGCCTTTTTGTTCTCGTCCTACGCAGCATCTTGCTGTTATTAAGTAGAGAGATGTGGTGGGTGTCAAATTAGACTTCCTTTTAATTCCAGTGAAAGCTGATTTCTGTAAACGCTAAAAGCACTGTCTCCTACTTGAATAGCCTTGTATTATCTTGAAGAAAACCCCCTGTCAAGCTAAACAAATTGTGTAATAGCTCCTAGGGTTAGTTTGCGCTTTGCTTTTCAAAGCACGGCACAGATTTGAGACTGAGGCTGTCTTGTCTGCTGAAAAGCAAAGATGGATCTTTTGAGCGATTGTCTGGAGGTCCTCTGAGGTGAGGCACCGCGGATATGTAGCTACGACGTTACGTGGGACGTGTTCATTGACTCACCGGTCTTTACCCTGACAACGGTCCCCATAGACCTTGTGAGGTTTGTTTTGTAAAATGTCAAGGTGTTACCCTGAGGCTACCGACTGCTCTCCGCAGTCTTCTGGTTCAGCAGATGTCTGACCTTGTTGTGTACGCTGATTCACCATCCAGACAGGTGGAAAGAGATGCTTCACAACACTTCCCGACATCTGGCCTTTAGCCAATAATTGAGATTTTGAGAGCGGAACACACACACACACACACACACACACACACACACACACACACACACACACACACACACACACACATTCACACACACACAAATACAAACCCACACACACATTGCTGTCTTGCTCTTGTCAGCACTAGACTAGGGAATATGTATTTGGGCAACTTTGTGGAAATGTCAACCTCATCTCAATGCTAAAGGCTAATTCCTGTGGCATACTAAAGGGAATCAAGGAGTTGTTGGTCAAAATCTCATTTATCAGACATCAGTAGGCCTTGTCAGTTTTGGTTGCATAACTTATCAGGAAACGCATATCAGAAATGGGCTTTTAATATTGGCAGTAGCGAGTGATTTGGGTGGGCATCTGAGAGAATGTGTGAATACATAAACAGATTTCTTGGAGATTATGGTTCATTAGCGAGGCTCCACTGAGAGTTCTGAGAAGTGCGGAGAGAGAAGTGTGCGTGAAGAAGCAGTGAAGTATGGTGACTACTGAGACAGCATGTGATGAGATGAGATGGGGAGCAAACGGTGAGAGAGAGAGGGAGGAAGAGATTTTCAGTTATGTGATAAGCTTGTGAGGGGGCGTTTTGTGTGTGTGTGTGTGTGTGTGTGAGCGAGAGAGAGAGAGTGTGTATGTGAGAGAGAGAGAGAGTGTGTGTGTGTGTGTGTGTGTGTGTGTGTGTGTGTGTGTGTGTGTTCATATGTGTGTGTTGTGGTGGGGGGGAAGGGGGGTCTAAGCAGGCACTCAGCGTAGTAAGACCCCAGAGAGAGAGTGTGGGAGCGGCGAATAAGAGTTATGATGTGTGTGATTTAAAAGCCGTTTAAAAAGCCCCTCGGTTGGGCCGCCATGTGTCGAGGGTTTCCGCTGAATAATTCAAGCGCATCTTAGCGTGCTGCAGTTTCACCACTCCACACCTCAAGAGACCCTCATCCACTCACTTAGCAAAGCCTAAGCCACAATTTGCACTTTTTCTCCCTGAAAGTAAACCCAACCAAACCGATACCATCCTCAACCACCACTACACTCAAACTCTGCTGGTTTTTGTCCTCGCTATTTATACCCCAAGATATGAAGCTTGAATCACAGCCAAAGTTCTGTGCTGGAGATGCAGAGGAAGGTTCTAGAGCCACAGTAGTGGTGCGAGTGTCTCTGTTAGCATGAGATAGGCCAAGTCCCACTGATCTGCTTCATTACCCAACCTCCATACCACCTCTCTCTCTCCCCCCCTAGCTGCGAGCTTAAACAACATCTCGACTCGAGTGGAAGCTTTTAGCAGAAAGCCTTGGAGTAAAGTCACAGTGCAGAAGAGGTGAGGTGAGCTTCTGTGAGCTGAGAAGCGGGAAGTCACCATGGAGCATGCACAGCATAAATAGTTTTTATTTTTCATTCTGAGGATATTCCTTTTGGAACCCAGTATGTAGGTTAACAACAAACGTGTTCTAAGACATTGATGACAAGACAAGTAGGCCTATGTGTGTTTTTGCTACTATTTTAATGGATTATCTCCCCTATGTCAAAGTGTACTGAGAGTTGCTCTTACGACCTGGCTCAGGGCCACAGCATACATGTAAAGGGAGAGGCAGACAACAAATGTATCATTAACCAAATAAATATTTATTAAAAGTAATAAAAAGTCAATAAATAGCAATGATCAAAACAGCTGTCTAGGGAAAAACAAGAAAGATGTATGCTTGTGTGTGTGTGTGTGTGTGTGTGTGTGTGTGTGTGTGTGTGTGTGTGTGTGTGTGTGTGTGTAAGCATGTATGCCAGAGTCAGTATGATGTCAAAAAGGATGGAGAAAAAGTGGGAAAGAAATCACTGAGGTGCCTGCAACAAAGGTGTGCCGAACAGTCTGCTCCAGAGAGAGCCAAAAAAAAGTCAGGGAGAGAGAAGACAGCCCCTTAAATACAAGACACCATCAGGTGTGCCCAATTAGCTAATTAGGCCAGTTTTGCCAGCATGGTCAAGACATTTCCATGCCAGGCCTCAAGGGGGCACAGGGTGTTGTAACAGGGTGTACCAATAGAGCTGTTCCATGTATAGCACTATATAATGTCATGGCACACATGTTACTGCAATGAAAACTTTTGGACTAAGCAAAGTTTCTTTACTAGAGTGGCATAATTTCCCCTTGAGCTCTGTGATTAGTTGGCCAGTATATGGGTGTGCTGAGCACTGATTCACCCACTCACCCATTCACCCGCCTTAGGGTGCCTTAGGGTCTCAGTTAAGCACATTGTCTCCCAAGAGGAGTTTAGCACTTTGGCAAAGCATTATAAAAAGCACTTCATATTGCACTTTAACAACAGCATGTTGACATACAAAAAATACATGTAAGAACAACATTACATGATATTAAATACTGTACTGAGGTTGTAACGCTGTTCCTAATTAAGTAGATACAGTACACTGTAAAAGCAACACTGCAAAATAAATTGTAACCTAAGAGTTTTATTTTTTAAAAGAACAAATTTTTTAGTGATTTCTGCCGTGCTCTGTGTCCTGTTGGGTAGTGTCACTAGAGGAAGCCCAGCAACACAATGACCTCCTTAATTTCATCAGAAAGCCTTTCAGTCCTTTCCTCTTTTTGGACTTGACACTCTCTGAAACACAAAGAGGATGCAGAATGTGATCACTCACACTGGATGTCTAAGAGAAACAGTACAATGGCGTGGTATGGATATCTGAAACTTACCAGACTGTTGAGGTATTTGATTGTGGTCGTCCTTTGAATCGTCAGATGTAACTTTCAGTTCTATGTCTTCGCCAGACTGAAAACAAAAAGGAATTTTAGGAATATATAAAATATATTTTTTTTTTTAAATGGAGAAACGGTCTATATTACATTTAAAGGAAAAAGGACAGGTACTAACCACATGATCAATCTTTTCGATGTCATGAGATTCCTTTTCCCCATCCAGGTAGATCCCAGGGGGTGGTTTGACTGCAGGTGTTATTGCAGGAACAGTAAAACCAGGGCATGGTTTGACTGCAGGTGTCGCTTCTGGGACATCTACACTAAGAGGTGGACTCAAAGTGGTTGCAGATGGAATACTAAACCCAGGAGGTGGCTGAACAGTTGGTGTTGTTTCGAGGTTTGAGAAACCTGGAGGTGGCTTTACTGTAGATTGTGCATCAGGGAAGCCAAACCCAGGAGCTGGCATCACTGTGGGTTTTGTGGTAGGTGCAGAAAACCCAGCGGGTGGCTTTACTGTTGCAGGATGTGATGCAAAACCAGGTGGGCGCACAGGTAGTGTTGTGACGGGTACATGGAACCCAGGTGGTGGCATGACTGCAAGTCTTGTTGCAGGCACAACAAAGCCAGGGGGTGGCCTGACTGTAGGTGTTGCGGCAGGTACATGGAAGCCAGGGGGTGGCCTGACTGTAGGTGTTGCGGCAGGTACATGGAAGCCAGGGGGTGGCTTGACTGCTGATGTTGCTGCAGGAACGTCAAATCCAGGAGGTGGCTTCACTGCAGTTGTTGCTGCAGCCAGAGAGAAACCAGGGGGTGGCTTCACTGCAGTTGTTGCTGCAAGAACATCAAACCCAGGGGGTGGCTTCACTGCAGTGGTTGCTGCAGGTAGAGAGAAACCAGGAGGTGGCTTGACTGCTGTTGTTGCTGCAGGAACATCAAACCCAGGGGGTGGCTTCACTGCTGATGTTGCAGGAACATCAAACCCAGGGGGTGGCTTGACTGCTGCAGTTGTTGCAGGAACATCAAACCCAGGGGGTGGCTTCACTGCTGATGTTGCTGCAGGAACATCAAACCCAGGTGGTGGCTTCACTGCAGTTGTTGCTGCAGGTAGAGAGAATCCAGGGGGTGGCTTCACTGCAGATGTTGCAGGAACATCAAATCCAGGGGGTGGCTTGACTGCTGATGTTGTTGCAGGAACATCAAATCCAGGGGGTGGCTTCACTGCAGTGGTTGCTGCAGGTAGAGAGAAACCAGGGGGTGGCTTCACTGCTGATGTTGTTGCAGGAATTTCAAACCCAGGGGGTGGCTTCACTGCTAATATTGTAGCAGGAACATCAAATCCAGGGGGTGGTTTCACTGCAGTTGTTGCTGCAGGAACATCAAAACCAGGTGGTGGCTTCACTGCAGTTGTTGTTGCAGGAACATCAAACCCAGGGGGTGGCTTCACTGCAGTGGTTGCTGCAGGTAGAGAGAAACCAGGGGGTGGCTTCACTGCTGATGCTGTTGCAGGAATTTCAAATCCAGGGGGTGGCTTGACTGCTGATGTTGTTGCAGGAACATTGAATCCAGGGGGTGATTTCACTGCAGTTGTTGCTGCAAGAACATCAAACCCAGGTGGTGGCTTCACTGCAGTGGTTGCTGCAGGTAGAGAGAACCCAGGGGGTGGCTTCACTGCTGATGTTGTTGCAGGAACATTAAATCCAGGGGGTGACTTCACTGCAGTTGTTGCTGCAGACAGACAAAACCAGGGGGTGGTTTCACTGCTGTTGTTGCAGCAGGAGCATTGCTGAGGAAGGTCTCAGACTGCAGTGCATCTGAAGTGGTCTCCTTGTGCTCCTCATGTGAGACGTTCCGAAGCAGTTTCACATAATCCAGCAGCGTAGTCATAATCATATTGCTAATCGTGAAGCTCTGCTTCTTATCCATCACTAGAGAGTGTAACTGACCCTGGATGTCATGCAAAGGGTAGAACTCCACGTATTGATTGAAGACCATGTCACCCAGCTGGTTAATCACATCTACGGACAGCTCTCTCAGATGATAAACAATTGAACTTGTTTCTAGAGATTGGAAAAAAGACACTTCAGTGAGGTAGCGTATCTGGTCCACCAGAAGAAGGCAAATGAGTAAGTCTTCCTTGTTTCCCATGGTAACTGGGACAAGGATATGGACAAATCTTGCCACTATACCACATATGGCATTGTCAAGGTCAGGGCAAGGTGGCATCTCAAAATGTGGTCTATCAGTGTTTCTGTTCTGGCTGACAGTCTGCAGTTGATCAGACACCAGCCGGCCAATGTCTCTGGAGACCATCCGGTTCTTATAAGATAAGGCCTCCATTAGAGATTCCATGGTGTCATACACTTTCAGAAGCTCTTCACAGATGGAGTTCACCATACAAACCACTTCATGCATGTTAAAGTAACAGTTGACCTTGTACGTCTTCTTTGTAACTTTGATGCCAGAAACAGACAGACGGTTCACCACATGATCTACCAGTGGCCAAGTATGAGGTTGGAAAACATACTCAGTGTCCTCCTCTGAGTAGAGCTGCAGCAACACCAGTGTCACAACTGAAGCCACAGTGTCGTCGTGAACCACAAGCTGCTGGCCTGTAGATGGGGAGCTCCTGTGGTTACTGGCACTCATGAACAGTCTCAAGATAGATCGTTGTTCTGAGGACTGAGTTTGTTGCTGAAAAAGCTTTACAACTCTCAGTGACACATGTTCTGTGACTGAAGCCATCAGAGTCTTGTTGTTTCTGCTCAAGAAGTGCTTCATATCATCAGGGGTAGAGTTCACAAGCTTCTGATGCACTGACAGAGTCATCCTTGCAGCAGTTGGGCGGGAGTAGTGAACGTGCAGGCTTGAGATTGGTAGATGGGATGACAACCTCTTGAGCACGGCACGGACAATATCCACGGCCAGTTCTGTGAGACTCATGGAGGTCCCACTGTAGGGAGTGCCACTGGGGTGTGTCTTCATAATGAAGAGAAGCCTGGTGACGATGTCTGCCACTACCTCCAGTCGGGAGTGCAGGCGAGAGCACTGGTAGTAGTTTAGCTCTAGCTCAAGATCACTCAGGATTCTCTTCACAAGGGGCATCTTGAGGTCATCAGATGGCATCAGAAAGTCAGCACCTGCAGAGTCAGGTGACTTCCTGTTAGGTAGAACAAAAATAGTGGGGGAGAGGATTTTTATGATGAAAATTGATAATAAAATAATTAATAAAACAAATACTCACTGAGCAGAAGGTGCTGCAGTGTTCTTCAGCCCACTGCTCTCCTGATGTCTGGCCAACTGGTCTCTCCTGACTTCCTGCTCAATGTCCTGCATCCTGAGATGGGCATTTACCTCCCAGGTCTGAAGACATTGGCAGCATGAACATAATAATGAATAAATATTAATCAATAAGATGCTGTGTGTGCATTGCTTCAAAACATATGATGCTGCTACCCCATGGTGTGGATTACAGGCATAGGCTTACAGTATAAAATCACAGTTGATTGAACGTTAGGTTCTTTCTTACCAGCCACATTTGATCATCTTCTGCCTCCTTTAGTTCAGGGAACCTAACCAACAACCAGAAATGTTGTCTTAATATTTTAATAATATGATTTTTAGCTAAGCTAAATTTGCATTTGATTACTTACCACTGCTTGAACATTTTCCTCTCCTGGCGGAAAAACCATTCCATGACATCCTCAACAGTCATGTAGGCATTCGCTGAGCCCTGCTGTTGGAGCTTAAAGAACAGTCTCAGGAGTACCTTCTACAGGAGAAAAACGAGCCATGTCATGTGCGTAAATCGTCAGACTATCTTACTTTTCACAAATGCACCTGCACGCACAACAAGCACTCTTACCTTCTCATGGTAGACCACCCTGTCTAGACAGAATCCAACCTTCTTTTTGTCGCACAGACAGTAGGGCAAACACTATGACACACACAAAATAAATAAATAAATAATAAAAATTCATGTTCATGATACTTCATGATCATCGGCTAATGCCAATGGATGGATGAATGAATGGCCAATATGTTGTTCCCAGTATCTGGATGTTTTCCCCTATGCATTCTAAAATGTCACCGTTAGGCCAATGAATAAAAGACAGGAACTTGCAGAATCCATACTGCCTATACGTTTTTTTCCCCCCACAAAATTTCAGAATGAAAGTATTACCATACTGGACAATGCACTGCGTTGTGTATTCTGTATGCTAAGGCCATTCTAGGGTCTGTCAAGGGGGGGTGCAGGAAGTGGAAGGCATCTATATGCAGGGCCGGTTCTAGGCATAGACGAACGAGGCGGTCGCCTAGGGCACCAAATATCAGGGGGCATCACAATACATTTCTTTACTTTTTTTCTTCAGTTTTTCTGTTATATTTTTTAGAAAAGGGGGTGGGGTGGGGGCAAAACTCAGATCTGGCCTAGGGCACCAAAAAGGTTAGAACCGGCCCTGTCTATATGCCTTATCCAAGAAAGGGAGAGAACCCATAAAGATTGTTGCAATAATGTATCTACTGCTGCCATTAATCATGGGCAGAAGTCATACACTTGCCATCTTTGGTAGCCTATAATATCAACAGAATAGCAATATCAAAGTTGTTTTTTTTTTTTTGCCCTTTGAAGAACAGCCTACTCGCCTGTGTTCTCGGTGAGCGAAATAAAACTTACATCCTACCTATTTACTGAACATAGCGTTGACACCCGAACTGTTTCAGAAAGATAGCGCTGAAATATCAGACCTGCGTTTGCTAAACCGGCAAAGAAAGGCCATTTTCGTGGTTCAGTGCGTACAATGCGCAAAATTGATTGGCGAGGAGAAAATTGACAATTAAAAAAGTTGATATCGAGAGTGTGTAAGTTTTCTTCGTCAGACAACCTAAAAGAAGGAAGATCCAATGAAGAACGGGACAGATGGCAACTCTATAAGACAAGGACTGAAACTGTAAGCTGCAACTGCCTGGGTGTTCTGTATTTTTCCCGGACCTGTGCCACCCGGACAGGAGGGGTCGGTACTAGGCTACTCGGCCAAAATCAGGAACAGGGGACAGGTGCAGACGGGGACACGCTATCAAAATGACATTTCACCGAAAATTGGGGACGTCTTGTCACCCTACACTGGGACGAGTCTTACCTCTTGCCTGTCCGGCATATTGAGTGGGCGTTTTCTGTCCAGGTAACGGTGATACAGATGTGGCAATTTAAAATATCAAAGTTGAATTGAAGAAAGTGTCGTGGAGAAAATTTCTGTCCTGCTGCTCGTAAAAATCGCTTTTCCAAAGTGATGATTTCTTGGACATTCTTTGTAAACATTCCAGAAACCAAACATTCCATGATAGCGACAATAACCATAGTAATTGAAAAGTGCATTTTTGAAAACATTGACGGCGTACGTCACTGACATCTCCATCAAAGATTCTACAGCGGCTGTAGCACCAAAGATCCTAAAATGCTCATCGTTCCAAAGAGAAGACCACCCCACATTATGGTAAAGCTTGCAGTGGTGAGTTCTAAAACTATCACCAGTAATGAATCTTAAGGCACTGTGGTAAACCTTATCAAGCAATTTCAAAGTGGTGGAGGCTGCATGCATGTACAAAATATCACCATAGTCAAGGACTGACATTATAGTTGACTGTATAATAGTCATCCTGTTTTCTTTAGAGAAGCAAGATCTAATTCTGTACAAAGCACCCAATTTAACTTTCACTTTCTTAGTAAGTTCAGTCACATGTGTTTTAAAAGAAAGTTTGTCATCTAACCAAATACCAAGGTATTTGTACTGAGAAACCTGTTCAATTAGTGTACCATTTTTGGAAAAAATGCTAAAGCTATGTGAATCACATTTCTTGGCCTTGGAAAATAACATAAACTTTGTCTTTGACACATTTAACACCAATCTGAGCTTTTGAAAAGATTTCTGAATACAGTCAAAGGCATGCTGGAGATCTGAGACGGCTTGCTCCTACCTACGCTCCTCACCATTTGTTTTCAAGTTCAACACGGAATAAATAGCCCTTAGGCCTATGCTACACACATTTTGGCAAAATAACGACTGACTGCGTCACTCATACGTTCAAAGTTATTCAGTCATAAATTGCATTTAGGCCTACATTTGAACTAACTTTGTTGTTTGTCAGACAGAATTATCCTACAGCATAAAAAAAATGCATAGGCCAGCCAACAACGATACAAAGAATTTTATTTGTCACGTGTGATTACTGGTGTAAAAAATGCAATTAGAGTAGGCTACAGAAATCAACATGGCCATTGAGAAAATCCCTTACCTAAGGAAGAAACCTTGGGCAGATCCGGGGCTCAGGGAGCAGAGACGGTTCAGATCTTTGACAAACAAATGAACCAAGTGAATTAGGCTGATTGTAGGCCCATGCCCATATTGTTTTATGCATTTGATTCCAATCCTTTTGGGATTGGCGCTCCTTGGCTATAATTTGGTGACAAAAAAAATGAATAAGCCTAGTATTTTCATACAAAACAACTTATAATATAATACCATGCCTAATTTCCATATTTGTAGAACACATACATTTTTCTTTATTTTCCCCCATATTACTTTGGAGAATAAGTCACATATTCAAGATTACAAAAGACCTTGCAGTTACATCTGGGAAAGCACCTTTTGCCAGACACAAATTGGAAACTACAAGCTGTTGTGTTTCCCATTTGCAGCTGTGTGTCAGGGGAGGTGTGTGTCAGGGCCTCGCATCAAAGGACACATCTCTGTGTGGTGAACAGATCGCTGCTGAGGTGGGAGTCAGGCGAGGATGTATCGGGTCATTCATGTAGCCTGGCCGGGAGACGCATGGGCATTGGCAATGATGTGAAATCCCTAAGGGTAACTGTCCCTTTCCCTTCTGGCCATGTCCATCATTCCTGTGTAGGCCTAGGAGTAGTCGGACTCCCCCTGCATCAAGAGACTCAGCCCTGCTCTCCAGGCCCTGTGGCGCCTTTAGCGTCAGCCTGTATTAGCTGTAGCACAGCGAAGTTAGCATCCAGCTGCCGCCTGCAGTCAGGCTGCTGCCCGTGCTCAAGTGCTGAGGTGCTAACTCCTTTGGCATGCATTATTCATCTGTGCCTAACCCACATTTGGTGGCCTGTCAGTAATGCTCTGGCAGCCCTGTGATCAAGGAGACATGGTGCCAGGAGGGCCTGGTGGCAGCGTGCGCGCGCACACACACACACACACACACACACACACACACACACACACACACACGTACATACACACATACACACACCGGGCCCATTTTAGTGCTGCTCTCCCATGGTGCCAGCGAGAGGGATCGTGTTTGAGCAGAAGGCACGGCGACGTGACAGCAGGCAATTATGTGGACGGCTTACTTAATCAATTGCTACGCTGGGAAAGGCATCAGGCCACTCTTTGTTGACTGTCAGCATGCTGTAGATGGATCCATTCATCAGTGTTTGGTGTAATGACGTGTAACATGTGATTTGTGTTGACTGCCTCTCTGACAGATGATTTTCAGATGAGCTAAATAAGTTCATCCGCTCATGAAAGGCTGCATGGCTCAGTTGATCATTAATCAATGTGTTTATTTCAGGAGCTCGTTCACAATAGTTAGGCCAGTTTGGCCGTTGAGCTTGAATCCAAAAGCATCTGTTGCTCAATGGTTTTCTGCCTCTTGGTCCACGGTTCCTGATCCAGAATCAATCCTCTTCTGTGCCAATTGGCACGTGAGGCGCATTTTCCATCTAGTCTGGTCTGCCCGCTTCATCTATGTAAAAAAAAAAAAAACATACTTTTACTTTTCTCTTTCCATAGTTCTCCTCCATGTTTCCCTTGGCCACACTCTTGGCCTAGCTCCTCTGTAATTCTATGTGTGATGCGCTATGAACAAGCCAGCTCTGAGCTCTGATTTAAGGGGTCCATATTGAATTTTATTTGTTTGTTTGTGAACAGATTCTGATTGGGGAACTGATGCACTTCTTCAACAAGTCGGCGACCACACAAGAGAGGACCATTGTGAGCGCAGACTGCTGCTACTTCAGCCCACTGCTGCGACGCATCGTTCGCTTCCTGGGTAGGTCCCGTCCCGTCTGAGTCCAACTATACACATTGTGCTACGTTACTAATAAAGCTATTTGAAACCTTTTGTAAAGATGTTTGCCTTATGCCCATGGGCCTAATTAAGGGACAGAAAGCCTCAGAGTTCTTTTATTATCTTTTGTAGCATTTGATTTGGGGGTTTTACATTTTTTTGCACACCAACAAATACTGCTGATTAATAGATTTTTTTCAATTGAAATGAACTGACCATGTCAGTTGAAATGAAATGTCACCAATCAACAGGTTTGGCTGAAAAATGGGTCAAACTGTGCCTCTAAACTGTGTTCCTGAAACAGCTGTGAACATATTTTTGTCACATCCCGGATATTATAAATATCACAGATTTATTAGTAAAGTAAATCTACTGCAATCTCATTGAATGAACTGTAATATTTTATTGCAATCGCCAGTGTCACTGTGCTGTCATTAAAGGGGTGTTCAGAGAAATATAAAATGGTGCTGTATGATTATTCAGACTTGTGTATCTCTCACACCCCGTCCCACTCAGGTGTCTACTCCTTTGGCCTCTTCACCACCACCATCTTTGCCAACGCGGGCCAGGTGGTTACAGGAAACCAGACCCCCCACTTCCTGTCTGCGTGCCGCCCCAACTACACGGCGCTGGGCTGCCAGTCCCCTGTGCAGTACATCACAGAGAGGAGGGCGTGCACGGGCAACCCGTACCTGATCGCCAACGCCCGCAGGTCCTTCCCCTCCAAAGACGCGGCCCTGAGCATGTACTCAGCGGTCTACACAGTGGTAGGTGCCCACCATGGAAGCACAGGCCACTTTGGCATTGGTTTCACCTTTGATGACATTAGAAACAATTACTGTACGTTCACACCAAGAGCTACTAAAGCTGTAATATTGCCGTAAGTCATTTACTTTCTAAGGGCAAGAGCGACAAAAGTTGCAATAGCTTCTAGCTGTAAAAGTTGGGCTATTTGAGCGACTAAAAAAAAAGTTAAAAAACTGTTCAACTTTATGCAAATTACCTACAGTATGACACGTTTCAGCTGTAAATCTAAATGCTGTGCTGTAAATGGAATGACAATGGGCAAGTCCTGAGCGATAGAGCGATTTCGGTTAACCCAGAAATTTTAGCAGCTGCTTTTTTGAGCGACAAAAGCAATTTTACAGTTTTAGTAGCGCTTGGTGTGAGCGTACAGTAATTACACTATATCATACAAACCATATAATAACAGTAACCTATATTCAACAAAATTACAGGCCACAAAATATATTATTACATGTTGTATGTTGATCGGAGTGTAAACTGTCAACATTGTAAAAATATTCTTTGTTCATGATTGTGTGTGTGTGTGTGTGTGTTTCACAGATGTATGTGACAAATGTGTTCCACACCAAGGGAACACGGTTGACCAAGCCCACCCTGTGTCTGACGGCGCTCTCTCTGGCCGTGCTGGTGGGGGTGGTGCGGGTGTCAGAGTACCGTAACCACTGGTCCGACGTGCTCGCTGGATACCTGACTGGAGGATCCATCGCCGCCTTCCTGGTAAGAGGCAGCCCTCCCCCAACTTCCACTTCTCAATCTAGGGGCGTAGAACCAAATTCTGGGCCCTATACACAAGCAGTGGCCATGGGCCCCTCTCCCTACCTGAAATACAATTCCAGGCTCCTCAAGTAGCCTCCCAACTCTTGGGGGCCTGGTAACTTACCCCTTTTCCCCCCACTTTGACACCCCTGTCTCAATTGCTGACCAAAGGTTCCACTGTGTTTTTTTTTTGTTTGTTTTTTTTACATCACATAGAGATGTTTAGGGAACCAAATCAAAAATCACCTGCTATGCACTTTATTCATGTCACTTGTCACTTGTCACTCCATATGGGACTTATTCTTTATGTGCTATTTTTTACTAGGTAACTATTTTTTTGTGTATGTTATCTATGTTAGCTTTTATAATATTATTCCCTTCCCACTGAGTTCTCTGAGTGGAATTTGCACAGAATTTCATCGTGCTGTAAGCATAGATGAAAATAAAGTATCTAGCTATCTATCTACAAAACTTTGGGCAGTTTAACATGCCAATCGCCTGTCTCCACTCCACTGTTGATCCAGTGGTATGGGGAGAGAAATTCTCTGATTCCTGTTGAGTCGTTTCATACCAATTGCCTGTCTCTGATGTACAGATTCTTGTTGTGTTGTGTTTATACCAAATGCCTGTCTCTGATGTACAGATTCTTGTTCTGTTGTTTTATACCAATTGCCTGTCTCTGATGTACAAATTCTTGTTGTGTTGTGTTCATACCAATTGCCTGTCTCTGATGTACAGATTCTTGTTGTGTTGTGTTCATACCATCCTATATCAAAGATGGTAAACCACTCAGACAGTTTTACACTCAGTCTTGCACTGCACAAGCACTTTCAGTGGAAGATAAAATATGTCTTCTCAAGAGTAGGACTATATGTACTTTCATCATGTCAGACACTATCCAGTGTGAGAGTGTACAAAAACAACAGCTCAATTTAGGAGGAAACAGTGAGACTGCTGTGTTGAAACAGTAGCTTTTTACTGGAAGTGTGGTGGAAAAGTAGAAGGTTAAAGTGAAGAGACGCTGAGCTAGAAGCAGGACTCTAAGCGTGAGGATGTTGAGCAAGGAGCAGAAAAAGCTTCTTTGGTTGCAGAGACACTGCTGACTCTGAAAATCTGTCTTTTCTCCTTCCTCGTCATTCTCTCTCTGTGTTATCTTGTCCCCACTTTATTATCTATTTTTTGTGACTTTGACTTTGAGATCTAGCTTCTGCACCTGGATATTGATTTCTCTCCACCCTCTTTCTCTTCTCTTTATCATATATAGTAAAAAAAAAAAAAAAACACAGTCCCTATCAAATTCCATAATACTTATCAAAACACGGTCCTTAGTTTAGTCATTTTCAGCAAGCTAACTATTCTCCCCCCTCTCCTCAAGGTGGCGTGCGTGATCAACAACTTCCAGCAGACGCAGCGGCCGGCCGTGGTGCCCCTGCCCCTGAGGCCCCTCCCCACCCAGGCCACCCTGAGCGTGCCCACCATCTCCCTGCCCCGCGTGGAGAGTCCACTCGAAAAGTTAAGTGGCCTTCAGGTAAGGGGCAGGAGGGAAGAGCGAGGGGGAATGGGTGGGAGGCTACTGACAGGTGAGCGTCACCTGGGGTGGACGGCTTACCCAGTTTTGGCTTCATCCCCACTCTATCCCCCGGGAAACTCTTTCAGTGTTAAAGGAGTGAAAAACCTATGAGAAGTATTTAGTGTTTCAGTAGTGACCTCTAATGGCTGAGGCCCAATGTCCTTCTTCCCAATAGCCACCCTAAGCCCTGAACCCTTAAAGGAAAGCTCCGGAGTAAGTTTAAGCACAGCCCTGTTGCACGAGCCTTCTAACAGCAATGTATTTTGCATGGAATGAAAGAATTTCAAACAGCATAGAGCTAACGCGAACGCGAAACACTTTACATTGAATCAAGGGTACCTCAGATCTTACTTTTGGTTTCCATTGACCCAGTGTAAAATGTTTGTTCACTTCTGCGTTCGCGTTGGGCCTGTGCTGTTCCAAATTATTTTGTTCCACTCGCCAACTAGTGCGTTGAGCAGGCTCGTTCAACAGGGCTATGCTTGAATTCACTCCGGAGCACAGCTTTAAAGACGTCATTGAGTCATGATTCAGTAACATAATCAAGGGTTCTATTTAGGGGTTTGGGTGAAAATCGTGAAGTTGATTTCTGCCAGTTAAGTATAAGAGCTAAGGGTCTGGTGCTTGGGCGGGTTGGTGGTGCTATCAATCACACAACACCAGAGTAGAGTAGACAGCTGCCTGCAGTCCAGGCGTCTGTTTCCTAAATTCATAGTTGCTAACCAGTTAGCAACTTATTTAGTTGGCAATGGGAAATTGCATTGAAACCAACGAAGTTGCTAACTAACTTAGTTAAAACCTTAGCTAACTAACTTAGTTAGCAACTATACTTAGTTAGCAACTATGCTTTTGGGAAACAGACCTCTGGTTGCCTTCATACTCCGTGCCATCTCTCGATGGACGTGATCATGTGAGTCACTAACCTCTCCCCTCCCCCTCGCCCTTCTCCTGTCGTTCCCTCTTCACAGGCTCGAAGGGGTCCCTATACTGAGATCACATGACCATCAGCCTTCTCTCTGCCCCGCCCCTCCCGACGTTCTCCTTCACTCGCGTCGTTGCATCTCCAGTGCAGTCTAGACCTGCCCTCGGACCGAGCCCCGCTCTGCGCCGCACACCCCAGGGCCCGCCGTCCCCCACTGCTCCGCTCCTACTCCACTCAGGTCTAGACACAATCTCATACCATCACACACACACACACACACACACACACACACACACACACACACACACACACACACACACACCCATTTGGACTTTAAAATATTCCTACAGCAATAGTTTTACATTTTTCTTACAATACATTCCACCCCTTCACCTTGTCCTACATTTCACTCCCCTTCTGTCCTTCCCTCTTGGATTTTATGTCCCTCCTGAAAAAAGGAAGGAAGTCAGCAGACTATGAAATGAACTCCAGCCAAAGTGCAACTTTTTACTTAAAAGCATTTAAGGTTTTGACTCGTTTTGAACCCTGCACATGGATAATACAGTGACCGTGGCAGGGGAAGAAGGAGAAGAAGAAGAAGAATTAAAAAAAGACATACAGGACAACATGGAGGATCCAGAACGGAGAGGAGACACCTCACTGGTGGTGGACTTCCTGATATCCTGATGTTCCGTTTCCTTTGACTGTGGGAATGGATAGAGGTCAACGCCAAGAAGCTTTCGTGGACAAGTGTGGAACCAGCTCCACTCAGAAGACAACACTAGAAGTAGAGATGTATAGCAGAGACACTATGGTATCTTAAAATGATTTAAATTAAGGTTTGAGTAAGTTGTTTCTTGTTTTGTTTTGTTTTTTTTTCTTCTACTTTTTGTGTGTTTGTGTGTTTATGTCAGAGTATTGTTTCAAATATTCGGATTCTCCTCACTCTTGGTACCTGTAGCACTACCCAACATTCCAAACCAGACTGTTAAGTGTCAGAAAGGCAGGCAAGTAACCAGAAGATGCAGGACAGAGAAATCTGGAGTTAGAATGAATGTGTTGGACTCGGAAGACTAGTCAGAATGTAGAAGGCACACATAAGCACATCCATTTACACAGACACACAACACAGTACCTGATCATTGAAAGACAAGTTTCCTAGTCTGTAAGCTCATTGCAAATTCATACAAATCAGTGGTGAATTGATTTCTTCTCTTATTGATGTAACTGATTCATGATTTGGTAGCTATGATATGTCCGTTTTACTGTGTTCACTGAGCTCATTTGGCATGGAGTGTTTGTGTTTGTTTTTTTGTTTGTTTGTTTGTTTTTTGCAGATGTTTGTTTGCACAACTGTCTGGTGTCTAAACACTCCCCTGGTGATAAAAGGTGTCACCTGAGGTGTCTGGGGTACTTAGACCTTTTTCTTGCTGTGTCTCGTCCCTCCTCACACTTCATCCTCAGCAACACAACAGCCACTGATCTTAAACTCACAAGCGCATGCATCAGCACACAGATATGACACCCCCTTTCACAGGGAAGGTCCTCTTGGGGCAGTGGCTCAGTCTCTCCACTGGTGTCAGAATGTGACAGACAGACACATTCTATTTTCTTACATTCCAATCACCATGTTTATCCTCTGAAGTCCATCAAGGTATTCTCCTTCCTCTATAGATACATACAGCTTCATCTTATGACCCTTGTGTAATACTGTATGTTTCCTCAGTCTAGTGTGAGCATCATTCAAAGGTCCACCAGAGAGAGCAGGGAGACTAGGGGGCCATTTTAATTAACACTGGAAGGGACCAGATTCCTCCTCAGTTCCTAAAGGCTCCAGTCCCCTGTCCCACACTCCTGCCACACTGTAATATGTCTGTACAAGTTTGTAAATACATTTCTTTTTCAAATAAAAATGGCTATTTTATGCATACTGAGCTTATGGGCCATGTCAACTTCACTGTCTGTTTAATTGTTTAATTTAAATACATGTATGTAATGCTAATGTGTTGTGATGAGAGAGTAAGATGCACTGATCTGTTTCATGAGCGTAAACAGACGTCCATATCGTCATGCTGTACACTGACCAAATCCATAGTTTTTGTTTTACTGTATGGCCCCAGTGCCTTTCCCAAATCCAGGATACAGCTAGATTACAGTTAGATAAATCTGCCACAGACAACATGATAATATATTAGAAATTATACCAAAAATAATAAAGAGATCAAATAATATATAAGTTATTATGTATGTAGGCTAATGCGGTGCTGGGGATGTAGTGGTAGAATCAGTGTCAGTATGTTAAAAGTAAAAACAAACACAAAAGATAGAAAACAGAGTGAGATAAAGTAAATAAGAGGGAGAAAGAAAAGTGCCAGTACAAAGAGGAGAAACAAAAGGTGCCTACACAAACAAAGAAAAGTGCCTGATGAGAGAGAAAAGAGAACCCTCTTTATACAATAACCCCACCCCAAACACAGGTGCACTAAATAATGGTATTAGCGGCCCAGCCCTGCCCATGTACTGACACAGCGGACCGGGACCTGAAAGGGGCACAGGGGGTCATCACACAGAATAGTGTTCAAATTCTGTGTCCTTTCAGGACTTGCACGGCCTTTGGTATTTTTTGCCCTCAACGGAGCCTTCCAGGCAGCGCTGCCTTCAAGGCACTACTCCACTCATTTTAGGGTTAGGATGAGGGTTGAGGTGGTTAGGGTTAGGAATAGGGTAAGGGTAGTGACTTTTAGGCTGTGCTGCCTGGAAGGTGCCGTTGGGGGCAAAAAACACCATTGAGCGACTTGTGCGCTCACTTCATGAGTGCATACTGCCACCTAGTGAAAAGAAGTTTGACTGCAAGCTTTACCGGTAATTGTCTGCCTTTATAAAAAGTGATTACTCCAGGGTGTAGAAGCCTATTTCATCTTTTTTTTTCAGATGACAACAACATTAAACAATAATTGACTTCACACTGACTTCACAAAAGACTGCTTAGTTCCTGAAGCACACGTAGCCACAGACTGAGACACGCTATGTGGCTTGTCTGTCAGTTCATGTCAACGGGCGCTCAGTTCCGGAAACACAAAGGCATGAAAGAGGAAGGAACTAACCTGCAGAAGGAAGAAAGTGACTGAGCGGGTAATACATTCTTCTGCACTCTTTGGCAACATGAAGCAGCAACACTGTTTGTCCATTCCCTTCCTAATGGCCATCTTGTTGGCCCTAAATCTATATATTTTGTCATATATGTTATATTACATATATTTTATACTTTTCTCAATTGACATTCTGTTTTGTGAAAAATAAAGTGTGGGTACTGAGAAGGAAAAGAGTTTAGTTAGTTAAGTCTCTAGAGGTTCTTTGTCTAGAAATGTCACATTTTTAATGCAGTGACCCTACATAACCTCAAGGTGGCACAGAAGTTACCACTGAGGCATAGCCACAGTAAGTGTATGGAGTTCACAGCCCAGTATTCAGCTGTAGTTTCCACGCCCCAGTTGGGGCACAACCCCAACCCCCATATTGTAGTACTGTGACTACTACATAATCACATCACACACACACACACACACACACACACACACACACACAAGGCAATTCAGTTTCAGCTGTGTATTTTAGATGACACAAGAACATATAGGTATTCTGTATTTGCGACTGTTCTCCTCAACCAGCATAGCTTATTCTACTCAACCAACATAGCTTGGGGAGAGACTAGAAAACAACCCTAGCGCCATCCTCGTGGACTCAGGTACTCATAACACATTACTACACATATCCTCAGAGTCCCTAGTTATGTCATGTCCACTCCTTTGTAAAGGTCCTGTGCTTCGTACAGACAAAGATCATGGAATACTGAGCGATTTTACTCTCTCTGCTGCAGATGTATCACTTTCTGCACTGAAATTGCTGCAGAATTGCTTAACATGACAAGCCATGACTAGCTTGTAACATTTCACAACTCTTGAGATAAATGAGCCAATTCAACTTCTGTTGACTCTGAGGTAGATTTTTTTTTTTTTTTCAATTATCTTGTTAACATTTCTAAATGCAGTCTATGAAATTAATATATTATAAACATGATATTCTAATCAACATTACAACATGAACATTGATAAGTTTTTCTCACTACTTAGCGGCACAAACCCTACAAGCAAGCTGCGTCACTCTGTCTACCTGGTTGCAAAATTTGCCCTCTGGTGATAAAAAAAACACAAGTAGAACTTGTAGAAAACAAGGGCAGGACAGGCTGGGTGACTTTTTTTGTGTACCATCATTGCTTGTTCTCAGGTAGCCAAAGTTCCTTGAAGAAATTCTACGGGGATTGAATTACAACACATAAACAACCCACGTTTAAAAATTAAAGTTAAAAATCGCCTCTTTGTAACCAGTTTGCACTTTCCCGTCTTTGGACTCTGTGTACACTAGACCTACAGGGAGTTGCTGGCCTTGTTGTGACAAGTCTTGCTTTTCCCGCAATCATTCCTACCTCTGATGTTACACAGAGTTTGAGCGCACCAGGAGAGGGAGGGAGGGAGGGGGCGAGAGGGAGTGTACGCAGAGAGAAAAAGTGGGATGGAGGGGCAGCCAGAAGAGGTGAGTGAGGTAACATTACACCAGCTCTGCCAAAACAATGGACCACACCTCCACCCCTCTCTCTCCCTCACTCTCTCCTGCTCTTGTTGACCGTATAAGGTAGAAAGGACCCACCTGAGTGAAGGCAAAAGAAGCCTATCTACTTTGATCAGATTTCTCTACCTGTGTCGTCCTCCAGTCTCTGTACTTCAGTATCATCCTTGTCATCTCTATGTTCTGGAATCCATGCTGTCTGGGCACCTGTATCTCCTTATCTTAGGCCTGGGCAGCAGCCATTTTTGCATTTGTAAGAATGTGACTTGAACAATGTGACAGCGAGATAGCATACAGGGGATACAAGGGATTCAAGTCAGGCAAGGGCCAAATCTAAATCGCCTTGTGTTGTTTTGTCATGACCTATGAAATACACAAAGTCTGACCAATGTTTTAGTAGATTCAACCGGTTGAAAGGGCATGTGATATTAAACCTAGGAATTATTCTAGTAATAAGGCTATTTCTCAGTTTATGGGATTTCTCTTTTATTATTTAGGCTACTTTATCCTAACCCCTACCGTCCCACCCACCACCCTCCATCCCTTTCAGTGGAAAATCACTGATATCTGCAGGTACAGGCAAGGCTCCCAACCACATTCCTATCTGTAGGTCCTCCATTTCTGTGTCTTCGCATTTTGAGGTTTTTTTTTTCTTGTACATGACTACAAACGAAACAGGCGCACTAACGTTAGTGATCCTGTGGCTTTCGAGGCAGGTCCTGCGTGACTTTTTTTTTTCTTCTTTTTTTTAATAATAAAAATCAAACAATGGCAATGCAAGCATGTCTCGTGAATACCGTTTTATATGGGAGTCGGTCACAAGACATGCCCCTACCTATACATATCAAGTTTTGGAGAAAATTTGTACTAATTGTGCTTGGACAAGTTTGATTGACGTCTGGAAGGACGCGCAGAATACAGCGACAGATAAAAAAGTGGGCGTGACACAGTGTACATCCTTCAGTAAACCACGCCCGGACAGCTGAGCTTCATGACAAGGTTGAGCGGACAGACAGTGGAGAGGGTGAAAAGAGGAAGACGAGCGAACATTACTATAGAAGGAAGAGCACAGAAACTCACGGTTACTTGACAAGGAAGTTACATGCACCACTAAGGGAGCTGTCTTCTTGCAATACGGATACCCCTCGAGCGCCTGCAACTTAACAGGTGAGTGGTCGAGTTGTTGAGCTACCTGTTGGTATTTGTCCGTCCGCGTGCCGCTGCAACCTGTGCAGCACAATAAAGACAGTCAGCCAGTTAAGTTAACGTAGGCAAGGTGAGTGACTGGCCTTAGTCCCAGAACGAGCAAGTCGTGTTAAAAAAATGGGCAGATTATGTCCCCATGCAATTATCATCGATAGACTGGTCGTGCTGTTATTTTTTCTTTAATGTAAAAAAAAAAAGCGGCGAAGAAGTTTGCCTCAGAAGTTTTGCCTGAGTTTCCTGTCTGAACAAAGTAACTGAAATTGTATCAAAAGAAGCGTTAGTGGTGCGTTTCCCCAACCAAGCTTCCGCTAGTTTCTTTGCCTCAGCAGCATGACGCCGCCGCGCTGCTGAACGCGGATGCCATTGCATTCCTTATCAAGTCCCATCAAGTTGGTTTGTCAATGAAGCCAATCGGACATTGTTGACGTTAATGCAGTGTCGAGCATAGGCTACACCTGGTGTAATGCTTTGAACAAAAAACCCTTTGGCCCTACATTTTGCTCAGTGGTGAGTTGCATGTAACTAATGAAGGCCCCAAACTTTCAAAGGGTGTTTGACGTTGATTGAACTTTCTTAAAAGGGTGATATGCTTTTTTTCAAGCTAACTTTTTAATGTTCACAACAAGCTGTTTCTCATTGGGGCATGCACCTGCAGCCGAAACATTAAGGATTTCCCCTGTAGCCTATGACAGGCCAAGCCTAATAAGTCAATTGATCATTTTGATTGTTCTCAGCTGCTTAAGTGGCTGCCAATGTTGTGGGACCCCACCCACCTTACCTTGTGACATGCTTAGTTAGGAAAATTCTAAACAGGTAGTGTAAGCACACAGCAGCTGAGCAGTTACTAACAGTGTAAATTGGAAGTGTTTACTTAAAGTGTGTGTGGAGGCAGTATAGACCCAAGAAACACATTCAAAAGTCATAAAAAGTGTTTTTTCATAATATGGTCCCTTTTAAGTAGACAACACCCCATTACTTGCATCTACACTGCAGATCACATTATATCTCGTAGGCCTACTGTACTTGCTCACATTGTCTCCTTTCTCATTCACCACACACCAAGTTTCAGTCCTCGCAGGTAAAGGAAATGACATCATTGCCTTAGGCTCTGAAACGTCACCAACAGCCAGGGGTTTTCCCCCCCAGTTAACAAAACCAAATATGGCAGCTGATGAACTGCCTTTATGGAATCGTATTATACAGAGGCGTATATAGAGATATACGTATACATACAGTATACTGTACTCTACTGTATATATCTCCATATACGGCTCTGGTATTATATATTTTTCTATCACTTTAGTATCCTACACAGGGTCAACCTGGTGGTGTTATTGTCTTGAGTTTGTTGGGCCTATGTGTGGTCCATGTGAGTACACTGAGCCCCTGACCCTTGCACTGATCCAGGGTCAGTTCCTGCTTGTTCAGTTGGCAGCTGGGCTTAGAGCAGGGATTGAATGACTGCCAGGACCAGGAGAGAATTGATGATGACGTGCCAGCCAGGGAGCGGGCGTGTGGATGGATGGATGGATGGATGGATGGAGGGAGGGAGGGATACAGACACAGACAGACAGAAAGACAAGAATGATGGAGAGAAGCATAAAAGAGAGAGAGAGAGAGAGAGAGAGTGGTAAACTTGAGTTAGTGACACATAGTGACGACCACATGGATGTTTTTATGAAGGGCTGTGCTCCATTCATTGGTTTTATTGTCTCAGACACAATTACACCTACTGCTCTGGTGTGTTATATGGGCTTCAAGCAAGAAGTTTGGTTTGGCTTGTAGTGTTTATATACACTGCTAAAGAAATCCAAATAGGGCGTGACGACTGGTTTAATTTTTGGTCCCTGTACAGACATTGCTAGTTTTAGGATGAAGAAGAAGTTTGCTAAGCAGAAGTGGCCTAGTTGAGATATGCCCACCCAAAAGAGGAATTTGTGTATATATACAGCTGAGGATGTGTCAATAACTGATGAAGTAACATCCTCTCATGGTGATCTGCATGTTTGCACATCAGCTTGGTTTGCTGCAGCATTTGTCATGTGCGATTCTGCACAAGATTGGCTGCTGCTATGGTCAGGTGTTGTCAAGTCACTTGCTAGTACTGAAACTTCCCCTTGTATTCAAACACAATAGTCTGTAATCTTGGTCACCTAACTAATTGGGATCAGCTAGCTAGAGCAACTTGTGCTTTCTCTACCTGCTGTTAAGGTTTGTTTTTGTTTTTTTAACTGCAGCTCCAATGTAGACTTGCATTGCTTTGTCATTTGATAATGGCCTATCCCCTAGAGGCCGGCTGTATTTTGATTACTTTTCTCTAGTTGTTTTGTCCCCTCCCCTTGGTTTGTCCTCACTTGTTCACAGCAGCCGTGTCTGAGTCCTTAACAAACTTAGAGTAGCAGTAGCTGATGACCCCCCCCTCTATGTAATCTCTTTATCCCTCTTAGATGCACTCTCACTTTCCCACAGCTAGCCTTAGCCTAGCCTAGCGTAGCCTGGCACACAGCTCACCCTGGGTATTGGCACACAGTAGAGGCAGCAACTTAGTGTAATACTTGACAACTATAACTACATTCACAGGAATGGAATGCTATTCCTCCACTGATAGAGCTGATATTGGACTCAATAATTTGCCTGACAGACGAGTATGTTGGCACTTCTTTCTGTAGTCTGGTAGAGGTACAGTTGGCTTGGCTTAGTTTAGTCTTTTAGGGCTTGGCTGTTGGGGGGTTTGTATGGCCAGCAGTTAGACCTGGAACAGGAGCATTGAGGGTGGGCAGTGAGCCACATAGAAGACTAGGGAGGAGTTGGAGATGCCTCTAATCTAGCCTCGGGGCCTCCAGGTAAGGCCTTTTGAAGAGAAGGAGGAGGAGGGGCTCTGCAGTATGTGTGTCAACAGGAAGTCAGTGCTGGTGTCTGTGTTCAGTGCCGCAGCACCTCCCATTATGCGTATGAGTGAACAGATCTTTCATTCTCAGGCTTAAGACTGTTTCAGCAATATGGATGGAGGCAGTGAGATCCTCCACAACTATCTGAGATTGATTCGCTTAGTCTGACTGAGTCATTCTGGTGAGTAGATAGGCAACCTGGAGTAGGCTAATCTGCCAGGGATAACAGATAAGGATGAGGGGGGGATAAGGCATTGAGTCATACCCCTCCAACTGAGAAAGAAGATTGGAGTTCCTCGCCTCCCTTCTCACAGACTTCCATTAAATACACCCAGGGCCCACTTGCATCTTAGAAGTCGTGACTAAGAGATGCATTCTTGTTAAACTATAGTTCAGAAAAGCAATCTACAGTACATTTTCTATCTTTGGAAATTTTGAACTTGTTTAGTCTTCCATGCATCACTTTTAAAAAACTGCTGCATGATTTTGTATCACAATGTACAGAATTAGTGCCACGAGACAATGTATTGTATTTGTGTGCTCTACAAATTGGATTGAACTGAATTGAATTAAAAAATTGAATTAATTCTGCTCTTAGATAAGATATAGGTCAGTGGTCTTTTCCTCCTGAAAATCAAATACTGGTTGTTCAGTTGTCTACCATCAGTTAGGCCTACTCTATTTTGTGTTTCATAAACCATTGTGAACCTAACCTTTATCTAATATAGAGTTGAAAGTAGTTGTGTGGCGTACTCTATTTTGTGTTTCATAAACCATTATGAACCTAACCTTTATCTAATATAAAGTAGAAACCAGTTTGGATGTGTGGTTTTGCCATTTTAAAAGGTGGTGTCTGTCTTCAGGGGATTGGATGTAGAGATGACTGTGTTTGGCTAACCCTGGCTTCTGAGCTTAGGGTGTGGCGCATAATGAAATTTCCCGCTTTGTCCAAACTTGCTCCTGCATTCCAGCCTCCAGTTGTGTTTTCTGCTTCACTTCAAAGCAAAGTAGAAAGTCAGAGACTTTGCACGGTCTTCCCCAAGCGTAGGCTGCACAGCTCAAATCTAAAACGACTTTACTTTCAGACAAGGCTAGAGGAAAGCAAGTGGGCCATTGAACAAATGGTGGTAAATGAAACAAATACGTAGTGGTGATTCAACAGAATTGATTGTCTAAGTCCATGGGGTCATCCTACAAAACTGGTATGAGGCAATTTGGAGTTCTGTACCATCACAGTACAAAGAAAGAAAGAAAGACAGAAGGAGAGAAAGAAAATCATTACCTATCAAGATATTCAGTGTGACACAGGGCAGAGGTGAGATGAGAAGACAGAATCGGGAATCTATGGAATTCCTGGTGTGATAACTGGTCCAAACTGGTATGCAATCCTTACTTGGGAGACAAAAAGATGACTGCAGGGAAAGTGAAGAAACTGTGTGTGTGTGTGTGTGTGTGTGTGTGTGTGTGTGTGTGTGTGTGTGTGTGTGTGTTATCTGTGAGGTGCCCTGGGGGTCCAGGTGATCCCCAGAGCAGCCTGATCAGATGCCAGGGTGCACTGGAACCATTATGTGCTCACACAGAGCTGTGTTACACAAGCTAGTGGATCACCTGATTTATTTTTCAGATGGCCTGGCCTCTCTTTCCCAAAAGCAACCATTTCTCATTGCCAACTAAGTAAGTTGCTAACTGCTTAGCAACTATGCTTTTGGGAAATAGACGTCTGTTTTTAGTCTGCATAGAGAGATATATGAATGATAGAAGGGTTTGAAGATTCCATTCCAGGTGATGGTACATAGGCCCTGTTTACATGTATCTAGATGTATTTTATAAAAATGTATTTTTTTGAAATGCATCAAAATTTTGGATTCTGTGGATATGTGTAAACGTGAAAAATATAAAATATCTAAATGTATAAAAATACATGGATAAGAGACATAATTTCAAATGTGAGTAGGCCTATTTTTTTATCAAGATAAATTATGACTTTCATATATTTGCTATAAATAGAGGTGTTTGTGTAATACACAGCGTAACAATTACATAAGGGGTTTGACTGGCTTCAGTGACTTTTCTGTTGCAAATTGTGAAAAAAAAATTGTAGCCAATCACATGAGAGAGAGAGCTGCCCTACTGAGGTGGCCTAATTGCAGGCTAAACCAGGTGTAGCCTGTTGAGGTGAAGGAGTAATGGCTGACAGGTGTGTTGAAGGGCTGAATGATCTTCAGACAGACTAGCGCCTTAGACTCTAGGTTTGTCTATCATGTAAATGTTGTCTGAGATTTATAATGGGGAACACAACAGGTAACAGTCTAGAAGAATCCTCTAATGACAGCTTGTCTCCTCTCATTATAGCAACCATGTCAAGTGCCGAGAAGTTTCTTTACGTTGATCGCAACTCGATCAACAACCCTCTAGAGCAGGCCGACTGGGCTTCCAAGAAGCTGGTATGGGTGCCCTCCGAGAGGACGGGCTTCGAGGCGGGCTCCATCAAGGAGGAGAAGGGCGAGGAGTGCGTCGTGGAGCTCGCCGACTCGGGCAAGAAGATCACGGTGAACAAGGACGACATCCAGAAGATGAACCCGCCCAAGTTCAACAAGGTGGAGGACATGGCGGAGCTCACCTGCCTCAACGAGGCCTCAGTGCTGCACAACCTGAAGGACCGCTACTACTCCGGCCTCATCTACGTGAGTATGATGCACAAGGGCACCGCTGTACATCCATAGCCCTGTCAGTCTTCAACAGTGGATTGTCTACATACAAGAACACAAGCAGACATTTTCCTTTCATGTGGCTTTCCTGGATGCTGCTTGCATCATTGCATGCACTTCCTGTCTGATGCAATTTTGCACAGAGGAATGAGAACTGCCATGCCTGAAACAGACAGAAATGCCGGAATGAAAAACACCCCTTTGACTTTTTTTATAACATATAAATATAAACATAAATGTCTGTCACAGCAAGCAAAAGTTCATTATTTTTATTTGTATTCAGAATATATTTGTGTTGGTTTGTATTTGGATTAGTCAGTGTTCTGACTTGCAAGTGAAGCTCCTTCATCCAGGGCCCTTATCTGCTGTCTCTGTCCTCCTCAGACCTACTCAGGGCTGTTCTGTGTGGTGATCAACCCCTACAAGAACTACCCCATCTACTCCGAGGACATTGTGGAGATGTACAAGGGCAAGAAGAGGCATGAGATGCCACCTCACATCTACTCCATCACAGACACCGCCTACAGGAGCATGATGCAGGGTGAGTGTGTGTCTCTCTCTCTCACACACACACACACACACACACACACACACACACACACACACTCATTGTACACCCAGGTGGATTCAGACAGACGCACACACACACACATTCACTCATTGTACACCCAGGTGGATTCAGACAGACGCACACACACACACACACACACATTCACTCACTCATTGTACACCCAGGTGGATTCAGACAGACGCACGCACACACACACACACACACACATTCACTCATTGGACACCCAGGTAGATTCAGACAGTAGAAGAACTCCGCAGGAAGCTCTTGTATTGCTCACACACACACAGTTGCCTCACATCTACCCTGCATGGTATGAATGGGGAGAATGGAATGTCCATAAAAGGTTAACGTAGTCCACCCACACACCCCTCACTTGCAAATCGCGCTAGACGCTCTTTGCCGCTAAGGCTGGAGCTAAATGAGTCACTACTCGTCAAGAGAATCATCTCACATTGTCACATCTCTAATTGTGAAATCATAGCCAGCAGGCTTATATAAAGAACACTCTTATATACGTCGACCTTTCGACCTGTTGTATGGACATGTGTACCTCCATTCTTTTTTTTTTATTCAATTTGTCAATATCATCTATATCATTATTGAATTTCACGCAAATGGCATGCATTCAATGAATCACTCATCATTTAGCATTTTATGATGTCAAGGATTCACTTTGACTGTCCCTTTCTCTTCTTTAGATCGTGAGGACCAGTCCATCCTGTGCACGTAAGTTCACCAAGGCAAACAGACAATGACAGTGGCCTGGGAAGCTCAAGGGATGTGTGTCTGGTGCATGCATGACATGTAGTGGTAGTGTGCTCAAGGATGGGTTGCCCAGCAAACAACTGGGAGTTGGCCAGAACACAACATCTTTGTCTGGCTGGTTTTTACAAGTGTGAGAGAACCAAGTCGCACAGGAAATAGATGTCACTTCACAGGCCTACTTCAGGAAATTGTCATTTCATAATGCAATGTGCATAGTGTCAATTGCATAGTGATCCATATCTGTTAATTTTGTGTGTGTGTGTGTGTGTGTGTGTATGTGTGTGTCAGGGGTGAGTCAGGAGCTGGAAAGACTGAAAACACAAAGAAGGTCATCCAGTATCTGGCTCATGTTGCATCCTCATTCAAGACCAAGAAGGACCCGGTGAGTCCAGTCAACCCTCTACAAACTTCTCTTATTATTATTATTATTATTATTATTATTATTATGGTTTATTTAAATAAAGGGACAGATACAAAAACATAGATAAGTTTCAAGTCATCTGATGCATGCATCATAGCGTTTTAGCTAAAGCTAATTTGCAACACTACGATGTCATTAGGTCTTTCTATCTTTTTCTATCTTCTTTCTTTCTGTCTTTTTTTTAATATGGGGACCTTCAGTGCCCAGTGTTCTTACTCTCTTCTCTCCTACTGCCACCCCATGGCCCTCCACCTGGTGGACCTGCCTACACATAATTTTTACCTCTAGCCTCCATCTTGTGCTGCTGTTTCTGTTTTTTTCTTGTGAGGGGTGCTGTCAGCATTCCTTTCAAGCCCGGGCCTGTTGTCCCCCTCTGAAATGACCGTGTGTACATCTGTGTTCGTGTGTGTGGGTGTGTGTAAGGGAGAGAGAATAAGTGAGCTTCTGTATGCCTGAAAACATGGCCTATAAAGGAATAGGGGTATTGAAATGAATAACCACCAAATAAACAAAGGCACAAATCCAGTGAAGCACTCTCTCCAATAGGCGAAGGTGTTTTCTCACACACACACGGTTGTCGGTTGTCACAATAATGAGCAGTGTTGTTGCCTGGTAGGGGGGGAAATGACTCACCCATCAGTGTGGTCAAGTTAGCTTGCAACACTACATAGAGGTTGACATTGTGTTTCTTTTTTTTCTTTCTTTCTTTCTTTTCCTCTCTTTCTTTCTTTCTTTCTCTCTCGTTTTCAGAGCAGTACGGTCCTGTCTCATGTGAGTTGACACTCCAGCCCATGTTCCGTGGGCGCCTCCCTCCAAACACAGCGCCTTACCTTACTAACTTGCTTCTTTTCTGCTTGTGGCTCAGATGATTCCTGAAGGCTGTGTAGGCTCAAGCACGAGTGTGTCTAGACCAGGGGTGTCAAACATAAGGCCCGAGGGCCGGGGGCGGCCCTTTACATCATTTCATGCGGCCTGCCTAAAAAGCTTGAACGAATTGTACTGTAGGTGTATGTTGCCTGTTTAAAAACAAGTTCTAGCGATGCACTTTCTGCAACACAATCCTGATCATTCCCTATGCGGTGCATCTTAAGACCTACTTACCAACAGGAAAGGAATTCAAAATTAAGTGGTGGTGCATTAGGACTATGTTAGTGATGGTGCATTGATTTATATATTTTCCCTCACCCATGTTTGTGGTCGCGCATGTAAATTAAGCAGGTCGGCCCTCTGAGGAAAATCCAATTGCTCTCCCTTTGGCCATCCTATTGCTCATGTGGCCCTCGACAACATGAGTGACACCTTTGGTCTAGACTGTGCTCTTGTTCAGCCCCACACGCACTGCATTGGCTACGGAATTTATTTGCTAATGATTGATGATGGCTCCCTTGCCAGGGAATCTGCTGTGTGTCTGCAAGAAAAAGTTTCCAGCTATCGCCATCCATAATAAATGGTCATTCTGTTTGTCTTGTTTGTTTGTTTGTTTGTTTGTTTGTTTGTTTTTATCAAGCTTTTGTTTGTCTGTTTGCTGGCCATGTAATTGTCCTCTCTGTGTGGCTTCTGTTCTGTTCTGTATTGTCCAGCTGTGGAGACAGGGATGTGATTTACATGTGGTCTCAGTCTCACAAGGGTGCTCAGGGTTTCTGTGGTGTCAGAAAAAACCCTTAGAATGTCTAAAACCTTAAGGGCCACTTCCGTAGGTGGCCACTAACAAAACTAAGTTTGTGTGTGTGTGTGTGTGTCTACATGCATGTGAGCAAGAATCACAAGTGCTCTGTCATGATTGTGCTTTTCCTATAACCCATGTGTCGCATTTTAAAGCAGCACTATGCAACTTTTCATCACTACGAGTTGAGATCCTTTAGAGACGGACCAGAACAAAATATTGTATAAAAAGGAATTTGGATCACATGTAGTCATAAAAACCTGGTTGATAAACAAATGTTTAATTCCCATTAGCCAGCCAGGATTAGCATTCTGGGTGGCGGGTAGCATGGCATTGTTCACCGCATTGCTATCAAACCTATAATACCATCATCAAACACACCACAAACTACATAGTGCTGCTTTAATGTACTGCATTACAACACAGGTTTTGCACTGTGTTTTACTTTTTTTTTATTACACAACCTTTAATATTTTATGTGAATATGTCTGACCGCTTTTAACCAAACCTTTTAAGTGCCGTGTGTCTGCTGAATGCACTGTGCAAGCTGAGGCAGGTTTGTTCGATCCTATTCCACAGAAAGAGACTGCAGGCTCATAGGCAAACCTGTCTCAACCGTTTGATTTGGATTTGGTTATGTTGGTACAATAAGAGAAAGCATCCAGTCGTTGCAATGCCAGTTTGAACTGGTCCATTCTAGAATGGTCTGTCTCCATGCTAACTATTTGGAACCTATCCCTGCTGCCTTGTAGGGGGAGCTGGAGAAGCAGCTGCTCCAGGCCAACCCCATCCTGGAAGCCTTCGGGAATGCCAAGACGGTCAAGAACGACAACTCCTCCAGATTTGTAAGATTATTTCCCCTCTTGCGTTTTGATGAATTGACAAAATAGTGTGACTTCATTCATTCATCAACTGAATTCTCCTTACGCAATTCCACCAGGGGAAGTTCATCAGGATCAACTTTGATGTGAATGGATACATTGTTGGGGCCAACATTGAAACTTGTATCCTTTTTCCAGTAATTGCTCATAGTTGTGTGTCTTCCTGAAACAGCAATTTTCATACAGTATTTGAGCTGCCCCGAAAATGTCGTCTTATACCAGTGACTGCTTTTGCAGTGTGTTTGTGCTTCTGTCAGCTGTGACCCTTAACTAAGTGAATAGACCTCCTTGAGAAATCTCGTGCCATCAGGCAAGCCAAAGAGGAGCGGTCCTTCCATGTCTTCTACTACCTGTTGGCTGGGGCCGGAGACAAACAGCGCAGTAAGTCTTGTTTGTGGCAAGTCGTCTGTGCACTGCCATGATGGCAGCACAAATGAAGTCTTGTAACAAAGAACCATATTATACATATAAAATGGAAGTAAACCAGTCTGAAATCAGAACCAGAATGAAAACGGATATTATTGAAATGTGCCTTTATAATGGTTTCAGAATGGTTTGCAACCATTTTATATGTGTTTAAAATATTTTAATTCAAAATTTTTAAATATGGACTTGTATGGTTTTTCGTAACAAGTCCTCAAATGTGGTTATTAAAAAGATTGTGCAGTGGTAACATGTTGATTTGATGCATGGCTTTGCAGGCGAGTTGTGTCTGGAAGACCACAGCAAGTACCGTTTCTTGTCCAATGGCAACGTGACCATCCCGGGCCAGCAGGACAGGGACATGTTTGTAGAGACCATGGACGCCTTCAAGATCATGAGCATCCCAGAGGAGGAGCAGATGGGTGAGTTAGAGAGCCCAACAGCGTGTGTGTGTGTGTGTGTGTGTGTGTGTGTGTGTGTGCTGCCAATTCTGATGTTAAACGAGTTTGCCTCCTGTCCTAGGTTTGCTAAAGGTGGTGTCTGCTGTCCTGCAGCTGGGTAACATGGCCTTCAAAAAGGAGCGGCACTCTGACCAGGCCTCCATGCCTGATGACACTGGTAATTATTATTTATTTTAATTCAGTGGTAAATATTTGTGTGGGGAAAAGTGTCAACTCAAATTTAAATGGGCCCTGTGCACACAAGACGGTCTTTCCCAGAAAGACTTTGTAAAGGATGGTCCTTTTCCCGAGGAACGTCTTTTTGTGAAGTTCTGAGAGCTAGATTGATATTAAGCATAATATTAATTGTATAGTGTTGTTATACCAGTTTAATATCCATGCTCTGTTCTCATACTGTCTGGAAAGTTCCTCGCCAGTCCAGGGTACATTTTGTAGTTGTCTCACGGCTCTCACAGCTACAGCTTCATTACAATTGTTTACCTAGTTTTTTTTGTTTTACTCTGCCTGAAGAAGGTCTTCTGACCGAAAGCTTGCAGCACATAGAGTAAAAAACTTATTTGCAAAGACTTGAGTGTGCGGATTTTTCTTTATTTTTCATTGAATTACTTGTTAATTGTGTTAGGTGGTGTTGTGCACCTCAACAGATGAGCGGTGATTTTTCTACTTTTTTCATCAATTGTTTACCTAGTAAAAGCTAATTACCAGAGACTGTCAACCATCCTGACAACTGTCCTTTTTTGGTTAGTTAGTTTGTTTGTTTGTTTGTTTGTTTAATCCCTCTCTCCCTGTGTTTTCACCAGCCGCGCAGAAGGTTTGCCACCTGTTTGGCATCAACGTAACGGACTTCACCAGTGCCATCCTGTCACCCCGCATCAAGGTGGGTCGCGACTATGTGAAAAAGGCTCAGACACAGGAGCAGGCCGAATTCGCCATCGAAGCCCTGGCCAAGGCCACCTACGAGAGGATGTTCCGCTGGCTGGTCATGCGCATCAACAAAGCCCTGGACAAGACCAAGCGTCAGGGGGCTTCCTTCATTGGAATCCTGGACATTGCTGGTTTCGAGATCTTTGAGGTATGAAAAAGCACGTGGCGAGATGTTGTGATTGAGACGTGTCTGATTGCAGCCGGTTATGGCCAACTCATAAAGTTGAGTTCTGCTTACTGGTTAGAACTGCTTCCCTGTTGCACTCTGATTATGATGGTTGTTGGTAAGCGTTATTTTGTAGAAGTTCATTTTGGACTTTGCCCCGTCTCTGTGCTCTTCGACAGCTGAACTCCTTCGAGCAACTCTGCATCAACTTCACCAACGAGAAGCTGCAGCAGCTGTTCAACCACACCATGTTCATCCTGGAGCAGGAGGAGTACCAGAGGGAGGGCATCGAGTGGAGCTTCATCGACTTCGGCCTGGATCTGCAGCCTTGCATTGACCTCATCGAGAGACCCGTATGTCACCATAGCGTGGATAGAAGCAAAGCTAAATCTAGTTCTCCTTCTTGCCCATGAACTTCCTCCTCTCTGTTCTTATTCTCGCTTCCTCTTTCCGATTCTTCATAAACGCTCAGCCTTGTGGTTTTGTTTTAATCTGCAGTACAATTCTTGGTCATTTAACCTTTCTCTCTCTCTATCTCTCCATCTTTCTCTCCATCTTCCTGTCATTCTATCTTTCTTTCTTTTTCTTCCTCCCTCTCTCCAGTCTGGTCCACCAGGTATTCTGGCTCTGCTGGACGAGGAGTGTTGGTTCCCCAAAGCCACTGATAAGTCCTTTGTGGAGAAGGTGTGTTCGGAGCTGGGTGATCACCCCAAGTTCCAGAAGCCCAAGAAGCTGAAGGATGATGTTGACTTCTGTATCGTCCACTACGCTGGAAAGGTACCAAAGCCACACATTCAGTATATGAAAATGGTCACTGTTACAAACAAGCACTTCAACTAGTGACGATTGCTAGTTCCATTCATTCAGCTTCGGTGTGGATTTCGAGTGCATGCATTTGGCTGAGGAAAATCTAAGTGGATTAAAAAGATCAATTAAAAATTAAAATAAAATTAAAAATTTAGGCCTAATTACAGGTGGAGTTGTGAACATCTGTGGGATTTCTATGTAAGATCCCCAGTACTGAGTGTTCAATCCAGCGCCTTTGTTTTGCAGGTGGATTACAAAGCCAATGAGTGGCTGACGAAGAACATGGATCCTCTGAATGACAATGTGGTGTCTCTGCTGAACCAGTCCTCTGACAAGTTTGTGTCAGACCTGTGGAAGGACGGTATGTTTGGGAATTTAATACATGCTTGACATGTGCTGTTTGTGTGTACAGGAATGATCTGTCATGGGAGAAGGGTTTTAGTCAAGTCAAGTCACATTTATTTGTATAGCATGTTTCATACAACAGAGTTGCTCCAAAGTGCTCTTTTAAAAAAACAGATAAAAATAATAATCATGAATAATCATGAAAAAAGTGTTGGTGTGTTAGTGACCTAGTATGGGGGACTTATTTTGTGTCTCTCTCTTCTTCTTCTTCCTCCTCCTTCTCCACTCCAGTGGACCGTATTGTAGGTCTGGATAAGGTGGCTGGGATGTCGGACTCGCCTGGAGTCTTTAAGACCCGTAAGGGCATGTTCCGCACTGTCGGCCAGCTCTATAAGGAGCAGCTCGGCAACCTCATGACCACCCTTAGGAACACCAACCCCAACTTCGTCCGCTGCATTATCCCCAACCACGAGAAGAAGGTATGACTCACTGAAATAAACTCCCAACTGAACTACTACTACTGCTGCTGCTACTACTACTACTACTACTACTAATACTAATAATAATAATATTACTCCGCTAATAATATTAGCGTCAGACCATTACTCTGGTCCCCGGAGTAATGGTCTGACGCTCTAGCCACTGAGCTACGGCGCCCCCTTAATAATAATTATAATAATATTATCATTTCAATCAATCAATAATCAAACTGGTGGTGATTCCAACTCTTCCACACAGGCTGGTAAACTGGAGCCACAACTGGTTCTGGATCAGCTGAGATGCAATGGTGTGCTGGAGGGCATCCGTATCTGCAGGCAGGGCTTCCCCAATCGCATCGTCTTCCAGGAGTTCAGGCAGAGGTAAAGTTTGCAACATAAAATTTTTGAAGTCATACTGACAGAGGTTAGATTCAAGATCTGTTTACAGAACATAATGGCTTCACATTGACACCTCTAAATAAAACAGTCTTGCGACATTGTCTAAAATGCGACATTGTCTAAATTGCGACCATTTGGGATGTCTGATATAGATGCTTGCCTCTTGTCTTTGACTCTCAGATATGAAATCCTGACTCCCAATGCCATCCCCAAAGGCTTCATGGACGGCAAACAAGCCTGCGTTCTCATGGTGAGCACTATGCGCTATTGATCGTTCTACCGTTTTGCCACTCTGCCACTCTCCCGGCAGTATTTACTCGTGCTCATCCCATGCCTAGTTTGCATAAACCAGCTCCTGTCGTCACTCCTCCTCTCCTCTCGTCTGTCTGTCAGATCAAATCTCTGGAGCTGGATTCCAACCTGTACCGGATCGGCCAGAGTAAAGTGTTCTTCCGCGCCGGAGTGCTGGCCCACCTGGAGGAGGAGAGGGACTTGAAGATCACAGACGTCATCATCAGCTTCCAGGCCTGGTGCAGGGGCTATGTTGCACGCAAGTACGCTGGAACTCTGTACTCTACTCTAGTGGAGATGATGAACGATTTTGTTTTAAAGGAGCAGTGTGTAAGAAATGTATTCCAAATAATCATAAAATGGCTTTGATATGCCACCAGACATGAAGGAATCATGTTCACGTTCACTCACACTTGTCATCCAGCCAGAATATTTGTATTTGAAAAGCTAAGTTTCAGACCACAAATAGTGTTTATGTTGTCATTTCAAGTGGTGTCTGTGTTGTTGTCATTGTCAAGGCCTCATTATTCTTCTGAAATACAGCATGACAAAGTGAGAAATAAAACAAGGACATGTATAGGAGATGCCTTTGAAAGATGGAGATGGCTGAAAGCAGCTAAATATTTTGTACATAAGTTCAAAAGATTTTGTGCCACAATCCTGCACACTGCTCCTTTAAGTGTTTACAGCCACTAATTGGTCAATAGTGAGCGATGCCTGACCTGAATCTCATTCCTTCAGAGCTTTTGCTAAGAGGCAACAGCAGCTGACGGCCATGAAGGTGATCCAGAGGAACTGTGCCGCCTACCTCAAACTCAAGAACTGGCAGTGGTGGAGACTCTTCACCAAGGTGAGCCATTAATGCCTAGGGTTCTCTCCAAAGCTTTTTCCTACCTGAGGTTTTTCTCTATGTGTTGGAAGAGTTGGCACATGAGCATCTAATCTGAGACTCTTGGTTCTCTGTTCTCTATTCTTTTCCTTGCAGGTGAAGCCCCTGCTGCAGGTGACTAGGCAGGAAGAGGAGATGTTGGCCAAAGAGGAGGAGCTGGTCAAGGTGAAGGAGATGCAGGTCCAGGCAGAGCAGCAGCTCAAGGACTTTGAGACCAAACAGGAGCAGGTACAGCCCACGATTTATCAATGCACACGATATGCCCCACTAATTGCCCCACTACATCACACAACACAGGATAATGGCACAGCCTCTCAAGATTATAAAGTATGGATGATGGGACATAACAAACGTCATTTGATCACTTACATCAATTTTGCTTTAGGATTCTGCTTAAAGGAATAGTTCACCTTTTTATGAAATTGGGTTATTCACCTTCTTACCTGAAGTTACATATGTGGGTAAAAGCATTTTGGTCTCGGTGCTTGCATTTGCTAAGTCTGGCAACTCCAATTTTAGCTTTAGCTTAGCATAGGCGCTGGAATCTCCATGTTGCCAAAGAGTTGCTATCTGGCTACTTTTGATTCCAGCACCTATGCTAAGCTAAAGTTCAAAAATAGCTGGAATAGAGGTTGCCACATATGTAACTCCAGGTAAGGGGGTGAATAGCCCAATTTCATAAAAGGGTGGAGTATTCCTTTAATAAGTTATGGGAGGCTGGCTGGCCCATTTTGTTTTCTTGATGCTGCTCAAGGTTGTTGATTTGAAATGTTAAGGTGCCCTACTGTAATCTGTGATGCTCCTCTCTCTCTCCCCTGTGCTTGGTCTCCTCTGCAGTTGATGTCAGAGAAGCTGGCTCTGCAGGAGCAGCTGCAGGCGGAGATGGAGCTGTGCGCCGAGGCCGAGGAGCTGCGTGGCCGCCTGACGGCCAGGCAGCAGGAGCTGGAGGAGATCCTCCATGACCTGGAGTCCCGCGTGGAGGAGGAGGAAGAGCGCGTCACCCAGCTGCAGACGGACAAGAAGAAGATGCAGCAGAACATCTCGGTCAGTGCGAAGGGTTGCAGTCGAATGGCTTTGTTAATGACTTGTACCACCAGGGAAAGCCACAGATATTATTATTATTGCTTCCATATTTATGATTGTTATCTACTATTTGTGACTTATGTTTTGATTTCTTGACTTTGAATCTCTTTTATAGACAGTTATTTGTCATAGACCAGGCTGTCATAGTCAAGCGTTTTACATTCTGATAGAAATGATGGGTCTTTCTCAATCATGCTTCAACATGCGTCGTCCTCAGAATACCAGCTGACATGCATTAGACATGCATTGTCTGTCTATCTGTCTGTCTACCTCTGTCTGTCTGTCTGTCTGTCTGTCTCACTGTCTGGCATCTGACCACTGTGTCCTGGCCCTGTAGGAGCTGGAGCAGCAGCTGGATGAGGAGGAGGCAGCTCGGCAAAAGCTGCAGCTGGAGAAGGTCACCACGGACGCAAAGCTGAAGAAGATCGAAGAGGACATCATGATGCTAGATGACCAAAACAACAAGCTCAACAAGGTTGGTAAATTGAGTTTATGTGGTCTAAGGTCCACAATGGAATAAGAGCCTTGTAGTTTTTGAGTGAAGTTCCAGACGCTTGTTGAGCCAAGCTCTAATCAAATGGTCTGTGTCTGTTGTTGGTGTGCAGGAGAAGAAGCAGATGGAGGAGAGGATCTCTGAGTTCACCTCCATCCTGACTGAAGAGGAGGAGAAGTCCAAGAGTCTGCAGAAACTCAAGAACAAGCATGAGGCCATGATCACAGACTTGGAAGGTGAGACAGACCAGGAAAACTTCCCATTAATCTGTAAAGGCTTCTGAAAACAGATAGTCACTGGCACCATGCATGTTGCCAGTCAACGTTGCCCAACCCAGGCTCATTCAATCTGGCCCCCTAATCACCCGCCACTGTAACTGGCTCATTCAATAAATCCCTCACTCTCCACCTCAAGTTTGTGTGTCGTGAGCGTTCTGGTGCATAATGGCTGCCGTGCATCAACCAGGTGGGTGCTACACATGGTGGTGGTCAGTGAGGTCCCCTTTCCACTGTAAAGCGCTTTGAGTGTCTTGAAAAGCACTATAGAAATGTAAGGTGTGTGTGTGTGTGTGTGTGTGTGTGTGTGTGTGTGCGTGTGTGTGCGCCCAATACTGAGCGTTTCTGTGTTCTCGGCCCATTCGGACAGACCGCCTACGTAAGGAGGAGAAGCAGCGTCAGGAGCTGGAGAAGAACCGACGCAAGCTGGAGGGCGACTCCAACGAGCTGAACGACCAGCTCGCCGAGCTGCATGCCCAGATTGCCGAGCTCCGCGCCCAGCTGGCCAAGAAGGAAGAGGAGCTTCTGGCTGCTTTAGCCAGGTGAGTCACTGACCCCCACAAATGACACTGCTGCTTGTTGTATACCTCTAGTACTTGTCTTAATGGTCAGCCCCATTTTTGTAAATGAGGTACAGTATAGCTTTGCGTCTATCTTGATTCAAGTCTGATGAAGAGCGTGTAGCTCGAAAATGTTCACTTGGTCCTGTTTTGCTTTTTTATTTTTTCACCGTATGTAGACATTCAACTTTATTTTCATAGTTTGACCCTTTTGTGCTGCACCTGCGTCTTGGATGTGAGCTCCACTATCTTGCTTGATTGACGTACAGTATAGCAAAATTTTCCCCCAACCGTTTTATTTTGGTAATTGGTTTGAATATGTTGTGCTATATTTGTGCATCCCGTCAGGATTGAGGAGGAGGCTGCTCTGAAGAACACGGCCCAGAAGAAGATCAGGGAGCTGGAGGCTCAGCTCTCAGAGCTGCAGGAGGACCTGGAGCTGGAGAGGGCTGCCCGCACTAAGGCCGAGAAGCACCGCCGGGACCTGGGAGAGGAGCTGGAGGCCCTCAAGTCCGAGCTGGAGGACACGTTGGACTCCACTGCTGCCCAGCAGGAGCTCAGGTAACACACACACACACACACACACACACACACACACACACACACACACACACTCCGGTAACTTCCTTTACTGTGGGTCCCAGTCCTGGGCCCTCACAAACATGCAGTGACTGGCTTGAATCTGCTTTTTGAACAGCTAATCTCTTGGCCATCAATAAAAAAGGGTGCCATCCAACTTCTGAGGTGCATTTAAGTTATGCAGTTAGCGGTTTAGACAAATATATGCTGTCATATTAAGTGAATCCACCCCTCTTAAATCTTTTCGCTTTATTGCATTTCTGGCCATAGACGTTGTCCTGGCAGCATTACGTTTGATCCAACAGCTGGCCAGAATGTCAGTTTGATTAGTGCAATGTTTCTATTTTATTTACATTACACAGTTGATGGAACCGTATGCGTATATGACATTGAAGTTAGTTGGATGGAAATCCGCAATGAGACTGTCGTGTTGAATACTTATACAAACACGTAGACTTGGCTAACAACTAATGCCAGACAAAGTCATCTAAAAAAGATCTGTCATTTTACATGACCCACTGTAATTTTTCTTCCCATTTTAGAGCGAAGCGCGAGTCTGAGGTGACTGAGCTGAAGAGGACGCTGGAGGACGAGGCCAAAAACCACGAGCAGCTGCTGGCAGACATGCGCCATAAACACAACCAGGCCTTTGACGAGATCAACGAGCAGCTGGAACAGGCCAAGAGGGTGAGCACTGATTGCATGTACACTGTATTTGCCTTTATTTTGCTGCAGGTAGTGCTGATCTATGCATGAGGTCAAGCCGCAGATGCATATAAGTCGGCACTTCAGTTTTCTTTCAACAAACTTAGTGTTTCTCAAAGTCGAGGACCCATGCTTGGAAGGCTGCTTTTTTTGAGCATTCCATGTCTGTCGCCAAGTACTGTTCCAATGTCAAGCATCCCTCTAAATTCTAGCGAGGACAGGCGCCTTTGTTCATAGATTTATCAAGGATGCTCTGATAGAACCTCGTTTTTGAAGTGTACGACTTCTAAGGCGAGTGTGCTACCTAGGAAGCATTCTCAACTTTGAGAAATAGTCATAGTCATTACATTACAAAGCACTGAAGAACTCCCCGTCAACTATAATGGCAACATTCAGTAAATGAGATTCCGTTTTTTGTGTTTTCTTCCCCAACAGAACAAGGCGTCTGTGGAAAAAAACAAGCAGGCACTGGAGAGCGAGCGCAACGAGCTGCAGATCGAGCTGAAGTCTCTGTCAGACAGCAAGAACGACTCGGAGCACCGCAGGAAGAAGGCGGAGTCTGCGCTGCAGGAGCTGCAGATCAAGCACACCGAGGCCGAGAGACAGAGGCAAGATCTGGCCACCAAAGCCGCCAAGATGCAGGTGAGCAGTTAACTAGACTGAAGATCCGCAACGAGATGAGATGGTTTTAGAGAGGAGTTGCGGCGGTGTGAATCAATCGTCACAGGTTGTTGTAAGCAGTCACAAAATAAGCATTGCTGCCCGTATAGTCGTGGTCTTTGGTCTGCCACCTTAAGTCCTACAGATTCCTCCAATGCCACTGCTGAATAATTGGGTAGTGCCATGCATAGTGAATTTCTTGTCTTTGAGATTTATGGTATTTTGCTGACAGTTTTGTCTAAAAACTAGGCTAAGACTAAACACATAATTTAAATACATTAGTATAATAGAAGCATAACAGAAATAATAGTAATATACATAATTTAGATTAATCTTCCTTGGACACTCCCTGCAACAGCCAAAGATAATCAGGTCAAGAATTCATCACATTACTAAATAAATGAAGACATTTCTCTGTACAAATTAATTAAAAACATTTACGTCACCAAAATGTGCTTAGTCACTTAAATATTTAAAAGCTGTACAAAATAATGAAATGATGCTAGACCAGGTTCATACAGTATTCTATCACTTTTATAGCACAGTCTTGGAATAGCCGACTGTTTGGTTTAACATGCTATTAGTCATGGGGGGAAAATGGAAAATGGGATGACCTATTGATTATCTACTCTCAACTCTACTTTCTAGACGGAGTTGGAGCATGTCAACAGCACACTGACTGAAGTGGAGAGTAAGTCCATCAAGGCCTCCAAGGACTGCTCGGCAGTGGAGTCACAGCTCCAGGATGTGCAGGTACACACACCAACACACACACACACACACACACACACACACACACACACACACACACACACACACACACACAGTCATCACTTTTGAAGACACCATTTAAAATGTTTTTTGACGTCAGTCTTAATGTTTTCTTCTCCTTCTCCTCTAACTCTGTAGGAGCTGCTTGAAGAGGAGACCCGGCAGAAGCTGGCCTTGTCCACCAAGCTGAGGCAGCTGGAGGATGAGCAGAACAACCTGCGCGAGATGCTGGAAGAAGAGGAGGAGTCCAAGAAGAATGTGGAGAAGCAGCTGTATACTGCACAGTCCCAGGTGGGTGAAGGAGCTAGAGCCCCTCTCATTTCTCACTCTGACCCTCCTAACGTGTGTGTGTGTGTGTGTGTGTGTGTGTGTGTGTCCGTGTGTGTGTGTGTGTGTGTGTCCGTCCTTCAGTCACCTGAGTTCAATTTCAGTCCTCTCTATTCTGGATTGTCCTCATCTGTAACCTCCATTGTCTCCTTGTGTTCTCCTCCCTAACCTCCATTGTCTCCTTGTGTTCTCCTCCCTGTCTCCTGGCTTTAGCTGGGAGAGATGAAGAAGAAGGTGGAGCAGGAGTCTCAGAACCTGGAGGGGGCGGAGGAGAGCAAGAAGCGCCTGCAGCGCGAGATGGAGTCCGTCACGCAGCAGCTGGACGAGAAGAACTCGGCCTACGACAAGCTGGAGAAGACCAGGACACGACTGCAGCAGGAGCTGGACGACATGATGGTGGACCAGGATCACCTGCGCCAGATCGTGTCCAACCTGGAGAAGAAGCAGAGGAAGTTTGATCAGGTAGACCTCCTTCTCCTGTAGAGGATCACTGGTGTGGAGCCTTGGCCCTTCTGAAGCTCATTTCGCTGTTCCTTACCTCAATCCACTAGCCTAGAACTCTAGACGCACTCTAGCGGTAGCAAATTGAATTTGCTCAGCGAGTACGTCTAGACATCAGCCATAGGTTGTACTCGGACATCGATGGTGTCTGAGCTGTTTATTTGAGCTGTTTATGCTGTAAGTTGTATTCAGACATTGTGGTATTTAGCCAATCACAACGTTCTATCTGGACAGGGAGTCATCGAGGGGCTTAGCATTGTTTGAATCACTTGTTATTGCGCCGTCTTACCCGAGGGTCTATCACTCGTGGCCAGACTATACATTGGGTTGTTTTGTCAGGCTACCAATCCACTGTATTCTATGGTGTTAATGGCTGATTCTTGTCAATGACCCCATAGTCTCCCAATTGAATTGGCAGAACGTCTCCCTTGAGCATGACCCACAATGTCTAGAGCCTTTCATTTCCTTTATTTATTTAAAAAGGACAGTGCACATTAATCAACATTTCTGTAAATGTGTCAGTGTGAGCCATATGGCCAATTTTCAACTGCAGTCCTTTGATGGCAAGATTTTAAGTAGCCTCAATGACAGATATGACAAGGCAGACAACAGAAGATGGATAAAAGATGTTTGTTTAGAAGATGGATAAAAGATGTTTGTTTGTTTGTTTGTTTGTGTTGTAGATGCTGGCGGAGGAGAAGACCATCTCCACCCAGTATGCTGAGGAGCGGGACCGAGCCGAGGCCGACGCTCGGGAGAAGGAGACGCGCGTTCTGACTCTCACCCGGGACCTGGAGACCCTGACCGACCAGAAGGACGACCTCGAGCGCACCAACAAGTCGCTCAAAGCCGAGATGGAGACCTTGGTGTCCTCAAAGGATGACGTTGGCAAGAGTGTAAGGCCATGTCCTTTATTGAGACCTAAATAAATGGCAATCCCACTATTCACCTTGGTACATGACGCATGTAATGCAAGTCAGTTGTGTTGGAGGGTACATGAAAATAAGGGCGACTAAAGGGTTCCTTTTCACCAAAGGAACTGAGCACTTACACTAGTTCTCGTGTGTGTGTGTGTGTGTGTGTGTGTGTGTGTGTGTGTGTGTGTGTCAGGTCCATGAGCTGGAGCGTATCAAGAGAGCTATGGAGCAGCAGATGGAGGAGATGAAGGTCCAGGTGGAGGAGCTGGAGGACGAGCTGCAGCTCACGGAAGACGCCAAGCTGCGTCTGGAGGTCAACATGCAGGCCCTCAAGGCCCAGTATGATCGGGACCAACTGGCCAGAGATGAACAGGGCGAGGAGAAGAGGAGGCAGCTGATGAAACAGGTACACACTACAGTACACACAATACAGTCAGTGATCCTGAACAAAACACTATTACTGTATGTGTCCATGAGCCCATTTGCAAGATGCTACGTTTACAACACGAGTTTCTTACGGATCTCCTGGGGTCCATTTTAACCAGGAAGCATCACAGGGTTCTATTCCTTATTTTCATTTCCACAAAGGTCCATGTGATGGTGTTTCAGCGTGACTGGAACTGTCAATCAAAAATGATATGGGAAAGCAAACAAAATAACCCTCTTAACACTAAGTAGTTCTTAACCTATACTTACCTATACCTTAAGAACTACTTAGCGTTAAGAAGGCTCCAGAATATTATGTCACATAAACACCGCTATCAGAAAAAGCTTTGTATCAGAGTATTGGTTTGATGTCTGCTAATGTTGTTCCCAAGGAGTGGTGAGTGGTTATTTGTAGGCACCAGAAGCATTATAGTGGCACAAATTATCTTAAGAAACTCTCAACCACATCATGTGTTTAAGGTTGGTGTCTGTGGGTAATTGCACTGTACCCACTGTAACCAGGGTCTGACACCAACTAAGTGAAAGGCACCTTGCTGTTTCTTCTCATTTATGCAATCCAAGTGCTGTAAGCTGCATTGTTGTTGTGTCACTGCAGGCCAATAGTATATTGGAAATATTAATTAGCATGTACATTCACTATTTGCATGTGATTAGCATGTAAATGCACTATTTCACTATTTATAGATGTAAACATAAAATTATGTAAAGCCATAATTTGGAATATTGAATTGGTACATTTCCAACCATTTTTCAAAATTCAATTCAATTCAATTCAATTCAATTTTATTTGTAGAGCGCACAAATACAGTACATTGTCTCGCGGCGCTTTACAGACAGTACGGGAAGCATCCATGAGAATCAGGGGCAAGGAAAAACTCCCTCGCTTTGTAAATAATTTGTTATGTAGGAAGAAACCTTGGGCAGATCCACGCCTCATGGACTCAGCCTACCTGCCTGGGGCCTAATAAAGTATCCGTAAAGTCTGATGCATAGATTGACCGTGGTTGACACAAAACAGTATGAGTACTGAATGTAGTCAGAGATGATATGCACATAGTTTGTGTGACAGTCTGGGCCAAGGGATGGAGTCAGTAGTTGGAGTGTGGGATTAGTCAGTAATTGGAGTGAGATCAGAGTTCATTGGGTGTTGGTCGCCATCTAAGTAGTGGTCATCAGGGGGCCATCAGGCCAATTCCATCACGGGCCTCTGAGAAAAGGGGAGGATGGTCCTGGTGTGTGGCTCCAGGGAGGTTGGTCAGCATCCGTAGTGGGGTAGGGTTGGTGGCAGGGAGGTACGGGAGGTTCATCACTCAGCCAGTGCGTCGGGGCAGAGGAGGCAAGGGAAACAAAAAGAAACAGAAACAAGAGGATTAGGCCAATCTAGGAGGATATCACTTCATGATATGTGTCATATAATCTAGCTAGAGTGAGGAGAGGGAGAGAGAGAGAGAGAGAGAGAGAGGGTTGTACAGGATGGCAAGTGTGCAGAAGGTGGCAGCACTAGGCTATCGCAGCATAACTAAGGTATGGTACATGGCATCTCACCAACCCAGAAAGGGGTGGTCAGTGGCCGCCTTGGAAAAACAGCAGAGGTAGCCCTCCCAGTAAAGCCCAAGAGGAGTGGTGATATGCCATGGCCCATTCCTAATTATAGGAAATGTCAAAAAGGAAGGTTTTAAGTCTAGACTTAAAGGTATTGAGAGTGTCCGCTTCGCGAATGTAGGGAGGAATAGAATTCCATAGAAGAGGTGCTCGATAGGCGAAAGCTCTTCCCCCAATTGTAGTTTTAGATATGGTCACTTTTTCAAGGAGGCCAGCATTTTGAGATCTCAGAGGTCTTGCTGGATGGTATGGAACAAGTAAATCTGTAATATATGCAGGAGCTAAGCCATTAAGTGCCTTATACGTCATGAGAAGGATTTTGAAGTCAATTCGACTTTTGACAGGAAGCCAGTGTAGAGATGCTAGAATGGGAGAAATATGTTCATATTTCTTAGTTCTAGTGAGTGTTCTAGCTGCTGCATTTTGGATTAGCTGTAGACTTTTAATGCAGGTGTTACTGCACCCTGAGAACAGAGCATTGCAGTAGTCGAGTCTGGAGGTAACAAATGCATGTATAAGTTTTTCAGCATCCTCAAAGGACAGGAACTTCCTAACCTTAGCAATGTTTCTAAGGTGAAAAAATGATGTTTTAGAAATGTGCTTTACATGGCTATTCAGGGAGAGGTCTTGATCAATAATTACCCCCAGATTTTTCACTTGTGAGCTAAATGAGAGTGTAGGACTGCTAAGTGAGCTATGATGGTGAAGCGAGGTGTCCTTCAGTTGTTTAGAGGCAATCATCATAACTTCAGTTTTATCTGAGTTCAAGCATAAGAATTTTTTTGACATCCAAACTTTAATGTCTTCAAGACAGGCATTGAGTTTGGTTGTCGGAGTGCAGTCGCTAGGCTTCATAGAGAGATAAAGCTGTGTATCATCTGCGTATGAGTGAAATGCAATGCCATGTTTCCTAATGATTTCACCCAGAGGTAGCATATAGAGAGAGAATAGTAGGGGGCCCAGTACTGAGCCTTGCGGAACGCCATATTTAACTTTAGCATGATAAGATGAGACGTTGTGGGCATGTACAAATTGGTATCGATCAGTGAGGTAGGATTTGAACCAAGCTAATGCTGAATTTCTAATGCCTATCGTATGTTCGAGTCTGTGTAGTAGGATATCGTGGTCAATGGTGTCAAAAGCTGCACTAAGATCAAGTAAAATTAGAATGGATATATTGCCATTGTCCATGGAAAGAAGGAGGTCATTGAAGACTTTAACTAAGGCTGTTTCAGTGCTGTGGTTAGCTCTAAATCCTGATTGGAAGACTTCCTGGATTTTGTTTTCGTCTAGGAAGCGACAAATTTGTTTGAACACAATTTTTTCTAGAATTTTGGATATAAAAGGAAGGTTGGATATAGGTCTGTAATTAGCCAGAACATCAGGGTCAAGGTTTGGTTTTTTAATCAATGGTTTAATGACTGATGTCTTGAAAGTTGTTGGTACATGTCCCGCTAGGAGTGAGCTATTGATAATTTCAAGTAATGTCTCAGCTAGCGGTGTAAAGGCTGCCTTGAGGAGGTGAGTAGGAATAGGATCAAGTAGGCATGTTGATGCCTTCGCTTTAGCAATGAGAGAAGAAATTTCTAATATATCAGTGGGCATAAAGGAGTCAAGGTATGCTACGGGTTGGCTACAGCTATCAGTAGTTAGTAGAGGGGCTGTAGGCATGTTGCTAATTTTAAGTCGTATGGTTTCAATTTTTTCATTGAAAAAATTCAGGAAGTCGTCACTGCTGAGGTGACTTGGAATGGACTGAGTTACTTCAGTCTTACTTTTTGTCAAATTTGATATAGTGTTGAAGAGGAATTTTGGATCGTCCTTGTGTTCATGTATAAGCGAGGAATAATAAGCTGTTTTAGCATTGTTCAGTGCAGTCTTGTATTCTTTCAGGCTATCTCTCCAGGCAACGTGAAATACTTCGAGTTTAGTGTTGAGCCATTTCCTTTCTAGTCTGCGAGCAGCCTGTTTTAATGTACGTGTATGTGTGGTGTACCAAGGGGCAGTTTTTTCTACCTTCCTTGTTTTCTTTTTAAGTGGAGCAATTAAGTCAAGTGTTGAATGTAATGTGTTCATAACATGATCAGTAAATTGGTCGATATGTGTTGGTGATGGGATAGGGCTATCATAGCGTGTTGGTGTAAGGTCAGGAATTTTTCCAATGAAATCGTCAGTGGTTTTAGGCGTTATGCCTCTAGTGTAGTAGTGGGTCACATTTTGCGCTACATGGTCGACTGGTATTTCTAGAGTAATAAGGTAGTGGTCAGTCAGTGTTGGTTGGGGTGCAATTGTAAGTTGTTCTACTCGAGTACCATAGGTTAGTACAAGGTCAATAGTGTGGTTGTCTTTATGTGTAGGTGCATTTACATTTTGACAGAAGCCAATGTGCTCAATAAGAGATTGGAATGCAGCTGTCAGGCTGTTGTGTGCAACATCCATGTGAATATTAAAATCGCCCAAGATGACGATTGTATCTGATTTAACAACTAATGTGGATATAAAGTCAGAGAATTCAGTTAGGAATTCAGTGTATGGCCCTGGAGGTCTATACAATGTTACAATAGTTAATGGCTTAGCTCCAGGTTGAATAAGGTTGAGGACGAGTACCTCGAAAGAGTTGAACTTATGTTCAAGCTTGGGAGCCATACTGCAGCTAGAATTGTAGATAGTGGCTACCCCACCTCCACGTCCGCGTTGGCGCGGTGTGTGGAAGTTTGAATGACTGGGGGAGTGGCTTCATTTAGCGATAGGTATTCGTCTGGTTTTAGCCAGGTTTCAGTGAGGCAAAGTATGTCAATATGATTATCAGTAATGAGTTCGTTTACTAGCGTTGATTTTGACGAGAGTGAGCTGAGTATTCAATAAGCCAAACTTCAATTTTGACTGTTGGCTATGTTTATAGTTTGCTTCTGGTTTTATGTGTATGAGGTTACTATGGTTAATGCCTCTATGTATCGTGGACACTCTCCCTAAGGGGACCTGACTACTGCTAATATCACGGTGACGCGGCAGGGAACTGTGTAAGACAGTAATCCTGCCACCTGAACCAAACTCTGGTATATCAGGAACATGCCGCGGTTAGATGCTGGTCGATGTTCCTAGAAAGGAGAACGGTTCCCCTCCGCGAGGGATGGAGACCGTCTCGATTCATAAGTTCAGGTTTTCCCCAGAATGACCTATGGTTGTCAATAAACCCCACTTTATTATCGGCACACCATTTAGACAGCCATCGGTTCAGGTCGGAAATTCTGCTGCTTATTTCCTCCCCGAGGTTAAGAGGTAGGGGACCAGAGAAAGTTACGGTGTCAGACATCGTTTGTGCCAACCCACACAGGGACATAAAACTCATTTTGTCCATATTTGTCCAAAAATAATGTCCATATTCTGGTTTAGTCATTTGTTGCTTTTTTTTGCGTGTCTGGTGCCTAGTGGTCCCTCCTGACAGTCCAAGCCTTTTCTTGCACCTGCAGGTGAAGGAGATGGAACTGGAGCTGGATGACGAACGCAAGCAGCGCTCCCTGGCCATGGCCTCCAAGAAGAAGATGGAGCTTGACCTGTCTGACCTGGAGGCTCAAATAGACCTGGCCAACAAGGCTCGGGACGAGGCCCAGAAACAACTCAGGAAGATGCAGGTAGGGAGTGTTACAGAGTTGTATATGTTCAGCATTAGGGTCTGATTTGATGCTGGACAAGCAGCTTGGTGCAAAACAGAATGTGTACCCATGGATGTCCTTTGATCCCTCCAGGCTCAGCTGAAAGACCAGCTACGGGAGTTTGAGGAGATGCGCATGGCCAGGGACGAAGCGGTCAACGAGGCCAAAGAAAACGAGCGCAAGGTCAAAAGCATGGAGGCCGAGAACATCCAGTTCCAAGAGGTTCGCCAACTACCTGCATCAATCCTCCCTACTGTATTCCTCTCTCATTTCTTTAGATGTGACCTCAAGCTGAACATCTAAAAGCAACTAAGGAGTAAATGGCGTGATCAAAACAGCCTGAGAGAATGTATTCAAACCGATTGATTGAAACCAATTGATGTTGATTCGTTTTAAGACTGTAATTCTCTCCATTAGGATCTCTCATCAGCTGAGCGGGCAAAGAAGCAGATTCAGAATGAGCGTGATGAGCTGCAGGAAGAAATTACCAGCCAGAATACCAAGAAGTAAGCTGACATTTATTTATTTATTTATTTATTTATTTATTTATTTATTTATTTGTGTGTGTGTGTGTGTGTGTGTGTGTGTGTGTGTGTGTTGAACATGCTTTTGATCTGTGACATTTGTCTGTCCCGTTTGCAGCTCTCAGCTGAACGATGAGAAGCGTAGGCTGGAGGCTCGTATTGCCCAGCTGGAGGAGGAGTTGGAGGAGGAGCATTTCAACACTGAGCTGGTCAATGACCGACTGAGAAAGGCCACTCTGCAGGTACAGTAGACGGAGCACATTTTTTTTATTTATTTATTTGCGGACCCCTTCGAAAACAAACAAGATTTTTCTTCTCAAGGGATTATCCTCAACACAATAAAATTTCAATATTTATTCATTCATACACTCATTCGAATTGCCAATTTGATGGCTGTAAATTGGAGTATTTCTGCTTCATGTGCGCTCATTACTTGTGGCTGGTGTTCTCCCCAGACGGATCAGCTGACCACAGAGCTGTCGTCCGAGCGCAGCAACAGCCAGATGCTGGAGGGCTCACGCTCTCAACTGGACCGGCAGAACAAGGAGCTGAAGCTCAAGCTGCAGGAGATGGAGGACACGGTCAGGTCCAAGTACAAGGCCTCTATCGCCGCCCTGGAGGCCAAGATCGCAGCACTGGAGGAGCAGCTTGACATGGAAACCAAGTAAGATTGTTAAAGTGACACATGATGAGGTGTGTGAGTGTGCATGTGAATGCTGCACGCTTAAAGGAATATTCCACCTTTTTATTGAATTGGGTTATTCACGGTCTTAACTGGAGTTGGAGTGGATAAAAGGGTTTTGGTCTTAGTGCATGCGTTTTCCTAGTCTGGCAACACAAATTTTAGCTTTAACTTAGCATAGGCGCTGGAATGTAATGTTGCCAAAGAGTTGCTATCTAGCTACTTTACATTCCAGCGCCTAGGACTGATGAAACATTTTTCCAGAGTCTTTGAGCAACTTTTTGAAGGAATGAATATGGTGACAATAGTTTAGGTTATGTGACTGTACTGTATGTGTATGGTAATGTTTGCCCCGCTCCCACAGAGAGAGACAAGCAGCCTCTAAACAGGTGCGCCGCACAGAGAAGAGGCTGAAGGAAGCCATGCTACAGATTGATGACGAGCGCCGCCATACGGAGCAGTACAAAGATCAGGTCAGCACTACAGACAATCACATGGAGGCCACATGTGGCATTCTTTAACCATCATACTTTTCATTAACAAAGTTTATCGATCAACCTGTCTTATCGGTCTGCCTTAGGCCGACAAGCTGAACGTCCGCATGCGTCAGCTCAAGAGGCAGCTGGAGGAGGCTGAGGAGGAGTCGACACGGGCCAACGCTTACCGTAGAAAGCTGCAGAGGGAACTGGACGATGCCACGGAGTCTGCTGATGCCATGAATCGTGAGGTCAGCTCGCTGAAGAGCAAACTCCGGTAAGTAGAGTACACCCCAGCGGGGCAAGTGATTTGGTTCTCAAGACTTGAGAGTTTAAATACAGCAAGTCGCCAGTTGATGAAGACCCAAGCAGTTGATCGTGATGCATAGATTGACCATGGCTTTCACATAGTAACAGCATGAATATCCTGATATTTATCCTGATGAATATTCTGTAGTTTATGGGACTGTCAATCAAGTGGAAGAGTCAGGGGATAGTCAGTAGTAGGGCAGCGCTTGGGTAGAGTTCATCAAGTGGTGTTCATCATTTAAAGCGACATTCCACCATTTGGGGATATACCCTTAATTTTCACCTCTGAAGTTAAACAGCTGAGTTTTACCTTTCTTCAGTTCACCCAGCCGTTCTCTGAATATGATGGTAGGACTTTTAGCTCCAGCTTAGCATAGATCATTAAATCAAACTAGACTGTTAGCATCTCTCTTATTATAGCCTTATGAAAGTGATTAAGAATTCTGAGATTGTCCCAAATTAACACCTGACTCTTCTGTAGTTGCAACTTGTCCGAACACCAACCCAAAATGGAAAGTTGTTGATTGTCTGGGCTGATGAATGAGATTAGGTCCACGCCATAGCAGGCTAGAAAATCACATATTGTTGGTATTAGGACACTTTGCAACTACAGAAGAGTCAGCAAAACTACCAGTGGGAGACCTGCAAGAGAGACAATATGAGAGATGCTAATGGTCTAATCTGATTCAATGACCTATGCTAAGCTGCAGCTAAAAGTCCTACCGCCAGAGGCAGAGAACGGCTGGATGGACTGGAGAGAGATATAACACAACTGTTTAACTCGAGGGGAGTTTATTTCCCAAAATGGTGGAATGAAACTTTAAAGGAAAATACCGGAGTGAATTCAAGCATAGCCCTGTTGAAAGAGCTTGCTAAATGCGCTAATTAGCGAGTGGAACAAAATAATTTGGTAGGCTACAGCACAGACCGAACGTGAACGCAGAACCGAACAGGCATTTTACACTGAATCAATGGGACATGACTGTTGGAAACCGAAAGTAAGATCTGAGGTTACAATGACTCAATGTAAAGTGTTTCGCATTCGTGTTAGGTCTATGCTGTTCGAAATGTTTTCATTTTATGCGAAATATATTGCTGTTAGAAGGCTCGTGCAGCAGGGCTATGCTTAAACTTACTCCGGTATTCCCCTTTAAGTAGAGTAATTGTCTAATGAGGGTGCACTGGTTTGTCTTGCAGGCGTGGGGACTACTCTCTCAACGTGAGGAGGCTTGTTGGGCGTACAACAGACAGTGATGAGGAGATGGAGGCCAAGACTGAGACCCCTGAGCCTGCTGCAGAGTAAACACCTGCTCCGAGAAGGAGAGAGCGTCCCCACCAGACAGATGACTGGAATTGCTGATCCTATTTTCTTGCCTTAATTGTGTTGCCTGTTTTTTTTTTTCCATCTAGCCCTTTCTTTGAAGGTGCAACTAACTTGCAGCATAGACCAGTGTTGGAGAGTTACAATACACCATCTTTGTAAATGGAACATATAAGCACTCAAGATTTTGATTAAATTTGCATTTGAGATTTAGAACTGCAATCTGTTCACTTTTAATGCTGTTTTTTATTATTAAGTATTTGTTTGTTTCTCTGGGATACCTTTTTTAAAGTACCTACATTCCAGTACACATACACAGGAGTTCTCTTGGGTGATTGCCACTCTCACACCTTGTCTATTTTGTCTTCTACCTCTCTTGTTCTTGGAAGAGGATCAATGCTACTGAATCTTGCTGTGCACATTTTTTAAATGACTTTCTAAATTTCAAAATGTTTACAAAGTCTCAATCAAAGCCATCAATTCACACTGAAACGGGTCACATCGTTTATGCTGTTTAAAGTCCGAACTGCTGTTGCCTTAAGTTGCCTCCCCACCCCCCATCCCCTCCTTACCTTTTGTTAAAGAAATTTTGGTGATGGATATCACTTGGGCTTAAGAACAAATGTATGCTTGCAATTAATACATTTTAGACATTTAAATAGTTCATAAGTGGATTGCTTTCTATGACCAATGCATTTTACCCATTATTGGTCCATTTAATGTATATTTGCATTTCAATAAAGTTTATGATATATGACTTGGAGTTTTGATTTCTACATCCTTTAACATCATGATGGTCACCACTGCCCCTGCTTTCTTACTAGTCAATGGAGCCAAGAAGAGGTGGGGAGGCGGGGAAGGGGGGGGGGGGGGGTGGCCTTTAGAATGTCTTTATAGTTGTTATTGTTGTTACCTGAGGTAGAGCTCCTTTATCATATACAGACACAAAACATTATTTTAATGTAACATGATTGTAGTGTCCTAGTCATTTTTGAGCACAGAATGTGCCTATTATGCAACACCTCTAGAAGATGTGTTGTGTTTACCAGGGATTAAATTGGGATTGATGATGTGGGGGGCTTCTATCAGGGGTTTGGTGGCCACCCAATGCCCACCAGTAGACTTGGATCAGCCTACGTGCCAGGGTTCAGGCCCTGACAGCCCTGGTCCACTTTAATCTCCGATGCTTACTCTGTAGGCTAATAATCTTATATTGTTTGCGGCCAGACACTGGTGAACTGATCTTGCATCCCTAACCCTAGGGCTACACTGGATGCATTAAGTTAAGTGTTAAGTCAAGTTCTGTCAAAAATGCATTGAAATGAATATAATTTGTTCCCTGTGCTGCCATGTCTGGTGTAGCCACTTTCATTGTTTATAATGGAAACTAATTGTTACAGCAGATAGGGTAAGTCTGACTTAATGCATCCAGTGTAGCCCTAGGATAATGGCAGAGATGGCCCAAAAGGTGTGTCATACAATATATATGTATAGTGTTTTTATTGTAAGCTGTCATCAAGAATAAATTAATATAAACATAATAGTGATTGACTGGCAGAAGCTACTGTATGTGGGAGAGAATTTCAGTTTGAAGAGAATTTAGGTATTTGATCAATTTGGAACTTTATTATGACCGCCGCTGCGTAGCAAGCGTAGCGGTCATATAATGATTGTCAAAGTTTTTTTTTTTTTTTTTTTTTTTTTTTTTCTCCCGTCATCTACTTCCTGAATTTTTGGTCAACGATTCCCGGGACACCGTAACACCGGGGCACATGAAACTTGGTGGGCATGTAGCCCCTGTAGACTTTTACGGAAAAATTTCGTTTGGTCCCCGGGGGCCACTCCATCTTTGCGCTGCGCCCCCCGAAACCCCAAAAATGTAGTTTTTCCTAAAAAACTACCTGACCCGTGATATTGAGGATGATGAAATTTTTATGGAATGTTGGTCTCAAGAGCCCACATCAACTTAGCTCATAACCAGTCATTTGTGATTTGCCCCCCATGGTAAAAAATTAAAATGCAATATTATACGGCTTTAATTGCCCCTATCTTTAGATCAGATGTTAGGAACTGCACCAAATTTAATGTGTATGATGAACCTGACATCCTGTGGGAATATGTCAAGTTTTGTGGAATTTCATCCATGGGGGGCTATAAAACAAATGAATTTATATGTACATTTAATGACTGTACAATTTTTGACCTGTAGATGGTGCTATTAAGCCAAAGCGTTACAGGTTTGGGGTGATAGGCCTGTCAGTTCAGTTCAATAAGCTTTATTGGCATGAATGTAAAAAAAATACAATATTGCCAAAGCATTAATGTATAATAATGACAATAATAATGAGAATTACAATAGTAAGTAGTGACTAAATAAATAAAATGCAACTTAAACAAACATATGGAATAATAATAATAAAAAAAAGATAAAATTAAGAAAAAGCACTAGTGGATATTTTGATGATGGTCATGTGGACTCTACCCTTAAAATGTGGCAAGACTGTAAGTAGTCTGAGGCTATTTGAGTAAAAGTATCAACTTCCCCCAGGAGGAATGGTAGTTTCAGTTTATTTTCTAAGTCAATAAATCCAGGACTGATGTTTTCTATGGCAAGCCGTTCAGGGAAAAAACCTTGAATGAAACTCTGAATATATTGAATGAAGTCCTGAATATATTGAATGAAACTCCGAATATATTGAATGAAAGAAAACCTTGAATATATTGAATGAAGTCCCGCATATATTGAATGAAACTCCGAATATATTGAATGAAGTCCCGAATATATTGAATGAAGTGCCGAATATATTGAATGAAACTCTGAATATATTGAATGAAGTCCTGAATATATTGAATGAAACTCCGAATATATTGAATGAAACTCTGAATATATTGAATGAAGTCCCGAATATATTGAATGAAACTCCGAATATATTGAATGAAGTCCCGAATATATTGAATGAAACCCCGAATATATTGAATGAAGTCCCGAATATATTGAATGAAACTCGAATTATATTGAATGAAACTTGCCTCATCTGAGGTCAGTGCCAGTGGCCATCTTATGTGTGTCACCAGTATGGAAATGCCCATGACCAGGCAGTACCGCTTGGGTGGAGTGAATGAGTAAATGAGGCAAAAATATTAAATAAATTATAGTTTTATTAATCATTTCATTGATTGCAGCTGCAAGGTAAAATAGTTTAGTTAAGTCACAGTCAGTTATTTTGGCCGAGTAGTAATCCAGCTGCACCACCTGTACAGCACAGGAAGAGGCGACGATCCCACTGAAGGTTGGCGTAGCAGTTAGCTAGCGGTGACGATCCCACTGAAGCAGCGACGATCCCACTGAAGGTTAGCGTAGCAGCTAGCTAGCGGCGACGATCCCACTGAAGCAGCTACAAGTGGTGACGATCCCACTGAAGGTTGGCGTAGCAGCTAGCTTCAGTGGGATCGTCGCCGCTTCCTGTGCTGTTCACTGGTGGTAGTAACACGGCTGGATTAATTACTTCTCAGCCAAAATAACTGACTGTGACTTAACTAAACTATTTTACCTTGCAGCTAAAATTATTTATTTAATATTTTTGCTTCATTTACTCATTCATTGCCAACCACTCCACCCAAGCGGTACTGACTGGTCACAGGCATTTCCATACTTGTGACACACATAAGATGGCCGCCGGCACTGACCTCGGATGAGGCAAGTTTCATTCAATATAGAGTTACAAACAAGTTGACAAGCATCATATATATGCAGAAAATGTGCAGAACTGAGCGGCGGTCATATTTTGTACCGCCACGCGGTACATCTAGTTCTATTTGAGATTACCGGTATTTGGAGCCACTGAAGTGGATTATTTGGCATGGCAAAATTGCAGTACTGCAGAATGTAATACTGAGGTTATCGTTTAATGTACGTGTCATTACACTTCACTCTGGAGAAAAGAAACTCAGAAGATCTAACAATTTCTGCAAAAAGCAAGCTGTTCACTTTGTATCAATCTTGTAGTGTCAGTGGCTCTGGTGTCAACTCTCATGTGAGTGATGTCACAATGGGGAATCATGGCTCCGGCTCCAGTCTCACCATCATTCTAAGGAATGCTATGACATCATAATGGATATTAACGACAACATAATTGTCACCATAGTAACACAGAACTCAAACAGAAATCTGAAGTAAAGGACATTCATTTGGATATCAAGATTGATGAAAGAAGGTCATTTAACATTTGCTCAGAAAAACAAGGAACTTATTTGAAAGTGCAAAGGTTCCCTTCGGATAAGGTATGTTGTAAATGACAATAGGAGTTATACTGTTACAAAATCGAATGAAAATAAATATGACTTGACATTTTGTGTATTAAAAATATGACATTCTGCTGTCTAATTCCCTGTAGGCCCATTGTACGGGCTCAATCCATCCTGCTTCAAGTGTTGGATTCACCATGGAGAAGAAAGAGGAGGTCCCAGATGATTGGTTGGAGGAGAAACCACAAAAGACTATGGAGGAAATAGTGCAAGAGCACAGAGAAAAACGCCGAAGGTGGTTGGAGGAGTTGGAAAAGAAGGAGGGAAAAGGAAAGAATTTGGAGCGAAAGTCCACAAAGATCAGTCTCCTGCAAACTGATGAGGAGGAAAAACAGACAGACCCGGAAATGCAGGTAATGATTGAGATGCTGAGGGAGGAGGTAAGAGCAAAGGACACAAAACCTGGAGAAAAAGTGGAGACTCCTTACAACTGGCTTGACGAAAGGGCGCCGAAGACATTTGCGGAAAGAGAGCAAGAACACAGGGAGAAACGTCAGAAGAGACTGAAAGAGATAGAGCAGAAGAAAGAAGAAGAAAGACAAATGGAGCAAAAAGCTCAAATGATGAGACTCCTGCTGACTGATGAAAAGGGATACTACAAGAAGAAAGAGGAAGAGAAACGTAAAGAACTGGAGAGACAGATCATGATGGAGATGAAGATGGAGGAAGAGGAAGAGGCCAGAAAAAAGAAAGAGGTAAAGAAAGAAGAGGCGCCCTACGACTGGCTTGAGGAAAACGTGCCAAAGACAAGAGAAGAGAGAGAGCAAGAACATAGACAGAAACGTCAGAGGAGGATGGAGGAGAGAGAGGAAAAGGAAAAAAGAATGAAAGAAAAGTTTAAAATGATCAGCTTGCAGTTCACTGCTGTTGAGGAGGAACGCTCCAGAAAGACAGCACAAAACAAAGAGGCAGAGAGGCAGCTGACGATGGAGATGCATGTGGAAGCAAGACAGCATGAGCAGGTGAAAAAAGAGGTGATGCCAGAGAACCATCTTGAAGAGAGACTGCAAGCCATGACATCAGGCCAACAGAAACAAGTGCAAGTACATCACATGAAAAAAGACAAAGGAAGAGGAGTTGAAAGCAAAGCTAAGGTGGCCACACTCTTCAATGATGAGCAGGAGCACCACAAAAAGAGCAGAACAAAAATTCAGAGACATGAAATGATGATCCAGAAATCTGAAGTCTTGGTTGAGAAAGCACAATCTAATAAGATGAGTATCAAAACTAGGAGGCAGAAAGACATGGTGAAAGTGGAGGTGTTATGTGACTGTCTTGAAGAAAAGATGGAGGTGGCAACAGGAGTGCAAGAACATGGAGAGAAAAGTCCAAGGAAGTCGGAGAAGACAGAGAAAAATAAGGATCGAGAAAAAGAAGTGCAACAAATGGTTCATAGGAGCCAGAAGAATTTGAAAAAGTCGGAGAAAAAAACTGGAGAAAGAGAAGAAATGAAAGAAACATCATTAAATCACATGGGAGACCATGACAAAAAGGAAATGAAGACACAGGAAGTTATGGAGACTCAGACTGCTGTCCAGGAGAACCAAGGTGTAAGGAGGAGGCTGATTGGCTGGATCAATGAAAAACTGAAAAACTACCATTACGACAAAATTGAGCGAACATTTGTGCGGGAAGAGGAGGAAGGAGACCAGATTTATAAGCCGTGTGAGTTATTATACTTTGAACACTATAACATAAATGATGCCTGATTGGGAAATAGTGATGATGCTAACATGATGTCTTGTTTGTTTAGGGTATAAAACGTCCCCAGTGTCCCGGGCAGAGAGGGAGCAGTGTAAACGGAGGTCCCTATTGAAGGCTGAGTGCAGGCGGCAGGAAGCAGAAGAGGCCTGGCTCAAATGGGAGGCCAGAAGAGCCGAGGAAAAGCAGAGGAGAAACTCAGAAAAGCAGCATAGGAAAGAAAATGAAAGGAAGCACTGGCCATTTTGATAACACCCTTTTGAAATTGTATTCTACATCATCATTATTATCATCACACCCAAAATCTCCAGTCATTATCATTATTCCATCAACACATTCACACTCATCATTCTTTGCATTCATGTTCATCACATTCACTCTAACAATCAACATGACCACAATCATCACCACCACATTCACATTCATCATATTAAATAAATTCATTAAAAACATTGTGGTGTGTTGTTGTTCAATATCATTGCTACAAAAAAAACAAACAAACAAACAAACAAAAAAACAGAGAGAACACAGGCCTCACCAGATGCATTGAATGGGCGATGTAAAAAAGGGCAATGTAGAATTAAGAATCAGTATAGGCCCTACAACTAGCCTAGTTCATCAGATCCAGAAAAAGACAGTAACTTGTGCTTTAAAAATCTGATTTAGATTTCACCCAAGCAACTGGGAAGTTCTGTGAAAACCATGAAATTGTAGTGGCACATAGGTTTCATGGAGCTGCATCCAACAAGCCCTTATACACCCATGTGTGATATAGCAACACATAGCTTATTGACAGACCCAAAATGGCTAAATTAGTTTTAAGGCATAGTCACTTCTTGTCCTGGGGGACCCATCGCCCTCCGCTTTGCTCACCCCCCCCCCCCCCCCAACACACGGTGGTCCAACATAGTTTTTGCAGAATAACTCAAGAGCAGTACCAACTGAGTCAACAAAGGCCATTAAATAAGCCAAATGACAATTTGTAAGTTTTTCTTGTACAAGCGACGCATCAAACAAGCAGCCTACAAAATGTGTGGTGCCTAAAAGCTGATTTCTACATTTCAAAATGTTTACAAAGTCTCAATCAAAGCCATCAATTCACACTGAAACGGGTCACATCGTTTATGCTGTTTAAAGTCGGAACTGCTCTTGCCTTAAGTTCCCTCACCCCATCCCCCAAAGAGAGGGAGGGAGGATGAGCACCCCATCAGGACGGACCTAAGAACGACAACTCAGGACAACAGACTAATGACAACAGCGACATGCATTTGTGGAAAAATCTGCAAAAATGAGAGAGGCCTAAAGATACATCAATGCAGGGATGAGATGCCTGCCAGCGGCAACGATGACACAACGCACAAAAGTAACTTCTGGTCAGACGCAGGAGGAGCCAGGCCCGGAGGCAACCCACAGTGCCCAGAGCCTCCTATTGTCACCAATGCCTGCTGCCAGCAACCCACCTGACACCCAAAGCCTCCTCCAAGAAACTCCATCTCTCAACAACCAGCAGGACCACCAAAGCCAGCAAGCTCCAGAAACAACAAGATGTGCTCCTTCAGCCCAACCGAGGATCCAGTGGCCTTAGTCCTCAAAGAGAGCACAGTGGGAGCAGTTTGATGAAGATGTGGAGAAGATCCTGGAGGTGACAGCCAAGGGGGATGTAGACCAGAGGCTGAAAACAATGACAACCCTCATAGTGAACATCGCGGCAGAGCGTTTTGGAACCGAGGCGCCTAAACCAGCACCATCGGCTTATGCTCCGAGCCACAGAGCAAGGAAGATCCAGCGCCTCAGGGAGGAGCTCAAGCAGATCAAGAGGCAGTACAGGACAGCAGGGGAAGCTGAACAAGCTGGCCTAGCAGACCTGAGAGCAATCCTGAGGAAGCAGCTGTTGACCCTGCGGAGGGCAGAGTTCCACAGGAGGAGGCGGAAAGAGAGAGCGAGGAAGAGGGCAGGTTTTCTGGCCAATCCTTTTAAGTTGACCAAGCAGCTCCTTGGCCAAAAGAGGACGGGCCGCCTCACCTGCTCGAAGGAGGACATCAACAACCACCTCAAGGCCACATACAGTGACCCCGGAAAAGAACACCCATTAGGTCCATGCGATGCACTGACAGAACCACCAGAGCCTACATCAGACTTCAACCTGAAGGAGCCAAGCCTAGCTGAGGTGGAGGAAGTGGTGAGGAGAGCAAGATCAAGCTCAGCGCCTGGCCCAAGCGGCGCGCCGTACAAGGTCTATAAGAACTGCCCGAAGTTGCGACGCCGGCTTTGGAAGGCCCTGAAGGTGATCTGGAGGAGAAGAAATTGCTCGGCCGTGGAGGTATGCTGAAGGAGTGTACATACCCAAAGAAGAAAAGTCTGAGAACATCGACCAGTTTCGGGTGATCTCCTTGCTCAGTGTGGAGAGCAAAATCTTCTTCAGCATTGTGGCAAAGACACTCTACAATTTCCTGTTGTGCAATAAGTACATCAACACGTCTGTGCAGAAGGGAGGGATACCAGGAGTCCCCGGTTGCCTGGAACACACAGGCGTGGTAACCCAGCTCATCAGGGAAGCGAAAGAGGGCAGAGGTGACCTGGCTGTGCTGTGGCTGGATCTCACGAACGCTTACGGTTCCATACCCCATAAGCTGGTAGAGGTTGCTCTAGAGAGACATCATGTACCCCAGAAAGTGAGAAGGCTCATCCTGGACTACTACAGCAAGTTCAGCTTGAGAGTTTCATCTGGCCAGCTTACATCTGACTGGCACCAGCTGGAAGTGGGTATAATCACTGGTTGTACCATATCGGTGACCCTCTTCACGCTGGCAATGAACATGCTGGCCAAGGGAGCTGAAACGGAATGCAGAGGTCCACTCAGCAAGTCTGGAGTAAGGCAACCAACCATAAGAGCCTTCATGGACGACCTCACAGTGACAACAACAACTGTTCCAGGAGCCAGATGGATTCTTCAGGGTTTGGAGAGGATCATGGCTTGGGCACGCATGTGTTTCAAGCCAGCAAAATCAAGGTCCCTGGTTCTACGGAAAGGGAAGGTCACAGACGAACTCCGCTTCAGGTTGGATGAACATCTGATCCCATCAGTCACTGAAAAACCAGTGAAGAGCCTGGGGAAGGTCTTCCACTGTAGCCTGAACGACAGAGACTCCATCAAGGCAACCAGTGCTGACCTGGACGGCTGGCTGAAAGCAGTGGACAAGTCTGGGCTCCCTGGTAGATTCAAGGCCTGGATTTACCAGCATGGAATCCTCCCAAGAATCCTCTGGCCTCTCCTCATCTACGAGGTTCCGATGACCGTGGTGGAAGGTCTTGAGCAGAGGGTGAGCAGCTATCTGCGCAGATGGCTGGGGCTACCACGCAGCCTGAGCAACATCGGGCTGTATGGAAATACCAACAAGCTCAGGCTCCTGTTCAGCTCGGTCAAGGAGGAATTCATCCTGTCACGGACACGAGAACATCTGCAGTACTCTGGATCCAGAGACGCCAAAATGTCCGGGGCAGGAATAGTGGTGAGGACAGGGAGAAAGTGGAGGGCAGCTGATGCAGTCCAGCAAGCTGAATCTCGGCTGAAGCACAAGGCTATCCTCGGCACAGTGGCACAAGGCAGAGCGGGACTGGGGACGTCAAGATCAACCCGGTACGAGTCTGCCAGTGGGAGAGAGAGGCAGAGGCTGGTGCAGGAGGACCTGCGTGCTTCAGTGGAGGAAGAGCGGACCAGCAGAGCAGTTGCCATGAAGCAGCAAGGAGCCTGGATGAAGTGGGAGCAGGCGATGGAACGGCACATCACCTGGAAGGACATCTGGCAATGGAATCCCCAGAGGATCAAGTTCCTGATCCAAGGGGTGTATGATGTCCTCCCCAGCCCAGCTAACCTGCACATCTGGGGCAAAATGGAGACACCTGCATGCCCGCTATGTTCCAAGGTGGGGACCTTGGAACACATCCTGAGCAGCTGCTCTAAGGCGCTGAGTGAGGGTCGCTATCGATGGAGGCACGACCAGGTCCTCAAATCCATAGCTGAGGCAGTCAGCAAGGGGATCAAGGACAGCCGATGCACCCGAGCTACAGCCAAGGCCATCCACTTTGTGAAGGCAGGACAGAAGCCACAGAGGACAGCAAAGAGCAGCTCGGCTGGGTTGCTCTGTACGGCCCGAGACTGGGTGATGACAGTCGACCTGGAAAGGCAGCTGAGAATACCACCACACATCACCCAGTCCAATTTGAGACCAAACATCATCCTGGTCTCTGAGGCTACAAAGCAACTGGTCATGCTTACAGTTCCATGGGAGGACAGGATGGGGGAGGCGCAGGAGAGGAAAAGGGAGAAGTACCAGGAGCTGGTGGAGGACTGTCGCAGGAATGGCTGGAGGACCAGCATGCCAGTGGAGGTGGGGAGCCGGGGATTCGCCAGCCACTCCCTGAGCAAGGCCTACGGCATACTAGGCATAACAGGCGCCAATCAGAAGAGAGCCATCAATAACAACGCACAGGCTGCTGAGAAAGCATCCAGATGGCTCTGGCTGAAGAGGGGAGTGAGGTGGGGGGAGTAGAATGCCACTTGGACACAGGCTGGGGTCTGATCAGCCCCGGTCGGGTCGCCTGGACGAGGGTGTCTGTTGCGAGACCCGAAACACCCTGTGACTCCAGGAAACAACACTGAGGAGGGGGGCGGGGTGGCCTTTAGAATGTCTTTATAGTTGTTATTATTGTTACCTGAGGTGGAGCTCCTTTATCATATACAGACACAAAATATTATTTTAATGTAACATTATTGTAGTGTCCTATTCATTTTTGAGCACAGAATGTGCCTATCATGCAACACATCTTGGAGATGTTTTATGTTTACCAGGGATTAAATTGGGATTAAATTGGGGGGGGGGGGTTCTATCAGGCGTCCGGTGGTCACCCAATGCCCACAAGTAGACTTGGCTCAGCCTATGTGCCAGGGTTCAGGCCCTGACAGCCCTGGCCCACTTTAATCTCCGATGCTTACTCTGTAATAATCTTATATTGTTTGTGGCCAGACACTGGTGAACTGATCTTGCATCCCTAACCCCAGGGCTACACTGGATGCGTCAAGTTAAGTGTTAAGTCAAGTTCTGTCAAAAAATACATTGAAATTAATGTAATTTAGAATGTTCCCTGTGCTGCCATGTCTGGTGTAGCCACTTTCATTGTATAAAATGGAAACTAATTGTTACGGCAGATAGGGTAAGTCTGACTTAATGCATCCAGTGTAGCCCTAGGGTAATGGCAGAGATGGCCCAAAAGGTGTTTCATACAATATGTATGTATAGTGTTTTTATTGTAAGCTGTTTTTATGTAAGCTGCCATCAAGAATAATTAAATATAAACATAATAGTGATTGACTGGCAGAAGCTATGTGGGAGAGAATTTCAGTTTGAAGAGAATTTAGAGGTATTTGATCAATTTGGAGCTTGGAGTTTGAGATTACCGGTATTTGGAGCCACTGAAGTGGATTATTTGGCAGGGCAAAATTGCAGTAGTGACTGCAGAATGTAATACTGTACGGTTATCCAATTAATGTACTTGTTATTGCACTTCACTCTGGAAGTGGAACTCAGAAGATCTAACAATTTCTGCAAAAAGCAAGCTGTTGACCTTGTATCAATCTTGTAAGTGTCAGTGGCTCTGGTGTCAGCTCTCATGTGAGTGATGTCACAATGGGGAATCATGCTCCGGCTCCAGTCTCACCATCATTCTAAGGAATGCTATGACATCATAATGGATATTAACGACAACATAATTGTCACCATAGTAACACAGAACTCAAACAGAAATCTGAAGTAAAGGACATTCATTTGGATATCAAGATTGATGAAAGAAGGTCATTTAACATTTGCTCAGAAAAACAAGGAATTTATTTGAAAGTGCAAAGGTTCCCTTCGGATAAGGTATGTTGTAAATGATAATAGGAGTTATACTGTGACAAAATATAATGAAAATAAATATGACTTGTCATTTTCTGTATTAAAAATATAACATTCAGCTGTCTAATTCCCTGTAGGCCCATTGTACGGGCTCAATCCATCCTGCTGCAAGTGTTGGATTCACCATGGAGAAGAAAGAGGAGGTCCCAGATGATTGGTTGGAGGAGAAACCGCAAAAGACTATGGAGGAAATAGTGCAAGAGCACAGAGAGAAACGCAGAAGGAGGTTGGAGGAGTTGGAAAAGAAGGAGGGAAAAGGAAAGTATTTGGAGCGAAAGTCCACAAGGATCAGTCTCCTGCAAACTGATGAGGAGGAAAAACAGACAGACCCGGAAATGCAGGTAATGATTGAGATGCTGAGGGAGGAGGTAAGAGTAAAGGACACGACACCTGGAGAAAAAGTGGAAATACCTTATGACTGGCTTGAGGAAAGAGCACCCAAGACCTTTGCGGAAAGAGAGCAAGAACACAGGGACAAACGTCAGAAGAGACTGAAAGAGATAGAGCAGAAGAACGAAGTAGAAAAACAAATGGAGCATAAAGCTCAAATGATGAGACTCCTGCTGACTGATGAGAAGGGATACTACAAGAAGAAAGAGGAAGAGAGAAGTAAAGAACTGGAGAGACAGGTAATGATGGAGATGGAGATGGAGGAAGAGGCCAGAAAAAAGAACGAGGTAAAGAAAGAAGAGTCGCCCTACGACTGGCTTGAGGACAACGTGCCAAAGACAAGAGAAGAGAGAGAGCAAGAACATAGACAGAAACGTCAGAGGAGGATGGAGGAGAGAGAGGAAAAAGAAAAAAAAATGAAAGAAAAGTTTAAAATGATCAGCTTGCAGTTCACTGCTGTTGAGGAGGAACGCTCCAGGAGGACAGCACAGAGCAAAGAGACAGAGAGGCAGCTGACGATGGAGATGCTTGTGGAAGCAAGACAGCATGAGCAGGTGAAAAAAGAGATGACGCCAGAGTACCATCTTGAAGAGAAACTGCAAGCCAAGACAACAGGCCAACAGGAACAAGTGCAAGAACATCAAGTGAAAATTCAAAGAAGACTGGAGGAGATAAAAAAAGAGAACCACGACCACAAAAAGAGAATGAGACATGAAATGATGATCCAGAAATCTGAAGTCTTGGTTGAGAAAGCACAATCTAATAAGATCAAAACGAGGAGGCAGCAAGACATGGTGAAAGTGGAGGTGTTATGTGACTGTCTTGAAGAAAAGATGGAGATGGCAACAGGAGTGCAAGAACATGGAGAGAAAAGTCCGAGGAAGTCGGAGAAGAAAGAGAAAAATAAGGACAGAGAAAAAGAAGTGCAAAAGGCTCATAGACGCCAGAAGAATTTGAAAAAGTCGGAGAAAAGAACTGGAGAAAGAGAAGAAATGAAAGAAACATCATTAAATCACACGGGAGACCATGACAAAAAGGAAATGAAGATACAGGAAGTTATGGAGACTCAGACTGCTGTCCAGGAGAACCAAGGTATAAGGAGGAGGCTGATTGGCTGGATCAATGAAAAATTGAAAAACTACCATTACGACAAAATTGAGCGGACATTTGTGCGGGAAGAGGAGGAAGGAGACCAGATTTATAAGCCGTGTGAGTTATTGTACTTTGAACACTATAACATAAATGATGCCTGATTGGGAAATAATGATGATGCTAACATGATGTCTTGTTTGTTTAGGGTATAAAACTTCCCCAGTGTCCCGGGCAGAGAGGGAGCAGTGTAAACGGAGGTCCCTATTGAAGGCTGAGTGCAGGCGGCAGGAAGCAGAAGAGGCCTGGCTCAAATGGGAGGCCAGAAGAGCCGAGGAAAAGCAGAGGAGAAACTCAGAAAAGCAGCATAGGAAAGAAAATGAAACGAAGCACTGGCCATTTTGATAACACCCTTTTAAAATTGTATTCTACATCATCATTATCATCACACCCCAAATCTCCAGTCATTATCATTATTCCATCAACACATTCACACTCACACTCATCATTCTTTGCATTCATCTTCATCACATTCACTCTAACAATCAACATGACCACAATCATCACCACCACATTCACATTCATCACATTAAATAAATTCATTAAAAACACTGTGGTGTGATGTTGTTCAATATCATTGCTGACAGAAGAGAAGACAGGCCTTAGCAGATGAATTGAAAAAAGGCTCCACATAGTTTATTGACAGACCCAAATGGCTAAATTAGTTTTAGGCCTAAGGCATAGTAACTTTTTGTCCTGGGGGGCCCATCGCCCCCCACTATGCCCCCCCTCCAGAACACAGGATGGTCCAACGTAGTTTTTGCAGAATAACTCAAGAGCAGTACCAACTCAGCCAACAAAAGCCTTTAAATAAGCTCCTGTAGCATCACGTATTGACAGACCCAAAATGACAAATTTGTATGTTTTTCTCGTACAAGAGACGCATCAAACAAGCAACCTACACAATGTGTGGTGCCTAAAAGCTGATTGGTGGCATCTTGGGTTACCAGAAGCTCAAAAGTGTCAATTGTTCCTGCAAAACTAGAAAAACAACAGGGTCTATGATGCAATACAAACTCCAGATGATGTGCCGGATAACCACCACAAAACTCACCACTGCAAGCTCTACCAGAATGTGTTGTTCTTGATTCAAATAGCCTAGTTTCCCACCCTTTTCAATTGTTATTTTATTTTCATTTTTACACATATTGTCTTCTGTAATTTAATTTATTTATTTTAGTTTGTCTTTTTGTTACTTTGTTTATTTGTCTTATTTCATGATTAGCCTATTTCCTATCAGGACATTGCTGTAAAAGAGCCTAGAGCTCAGTGAAATTCCCTTGAATAAACAATGGTTGATGATTTTTAATGAGAAACAAACATTTTTCCTTGTGTCATGTTTATTTATCTGACTGACACATGTAAAGTCTGCTGAAAAATATTCTTTGGATAGATAGAACATGCATATGGGACTATGCATTAACCTTACATTTCCGGTAGAGGGCTCTGTGTTCGAAATTTTTAGCCTAGAAATAAAGCTGCCACACACAGAATACCGTTCTCCGATGGCTGCACTTGTACAGATAAACCTGGCTGAAACCAGAGAAGGTTTAAAACTGTTTTTCACCACTGTGCTGGACGGGACCAATGGATTGCTCGAAATTTGATGTTCTGGATAGAAAAGAGGTGTGTCCGTGTGGTTGTAAATGACCGCTGCAGGGTTGACAGATCACACCGGTTTGTGTCAAGTTTAACGGCAGACAAGACAAGAGACCGGTTAAAAGCCACGATAACAAATCAAGCGAGTACCAACGTTAAACACTTTAACCACTAGTTACCGAGTGGGTCCTTGGAGCATGTGAGCTACTTTGTTAAAGTTTGAATTGGATAGGACAGTTGTTATACGTTATCATTATCATTAGCCTGCCGCTGTGTTAGCATAGCTAGATAGTAGATGTTGCGTCACTTGTGACCGTCACGTGATACGGCTAGCGTCAAGCGTCAAGTAAGGTCTTTCAAGTCATGGTCGTTTGGTTTTATTTTTTCTGGCTAACGTTGTTTTACTGAACTAATCTTTACTTCGTACAATCAAACACCGGACTTTTCGCCATGACTGAACTTGTTCCGTTGTCAAGAACTGGCTTTGCTCGGTTTATCAAAATACAACAATGACGTTAGACTTTGGTTCAGTTTTGTAACCATTAGCTTAACGTTAAGTTAGATATGCCCCTTGAATGCAGTAAGTTACATTAACATTAGTTAATTTTAAACTAAACAGACAACGACGAAATTGCTATTCATCTTTATTGTCTCGAAAGCTGTTTCCCAGAGGCTGTTAAAGTGTTAAGTTATCTGAATCACGAGACAATCGCAAGCTAGGACTTGACATCTGCAGCAACGTTAACTTGTTTGGTTTGGCTTAGTTAGCTAGCAGGTACCTCTGCTGCAAGCAAGCATGATGCTCTTGCCCCCAGTCACTGACCGATTCTTTCCATAGCCGGAGGCTGTAAAAAAGTAAGTTATTATAATGTGGCCTAACGTTATGTAACGTTAGATTGTGAAGTATTGCATGCTTTACCACTGTTGACATCAGTGTGTCTCTTTAGGAGTTTTCACGTTAGGTTGAAGTTACCGTTACCTTAACGTTACCGATAACCATCCGACTGTAACGCTAAAAGCTGTAAACGTGGTATAATGGAAAAGTAAAGGTAAATCGTTTTTTAATGTGGATTGTAATGAACTGATCTAACAGTAGTCGTGTGCAATGTTCCAGCCACTGCAACTAAAGATCCGCTTCAACCGTCTCTGCAACTCTGCAGGGTTGAGGGATTTGTTGGGTTTGTCAAGTTTCAGCTGACCGGTGGATACATATTTGGCCAAGTCGAATGATTTAGCAGTACGGTTTTCTTGATGCATGGCAATCGACATAACGTTATAATTTCTGCCAAGTTCAACGTGAATCTTTTGAGGCAGTATTTGATTAGTTAGTAGCCTATTTAGGCCTGTGTATTTGGGCATGCGAAAGCCCATCGTGTGTTTATTTAGGCGTACCTCAGAGCGAGGTTATCATTTTTTCCCACGATAATTGATATGTTGTTGTGTTATTTGTGCAGAAGTGCCAAATTTAGTACACATCAGTCATCAAGACGGCGAGAGAGATAGAGGAGGCTTCGGCAGGTGCATCCCCCCCTTCCAGAATGGAGCTCGCCATGGTGAGTTTATTCACAGACTTTAATTGCCACACATTATTGAAATGACTGACAAAGCGAAAGAGGCCAATTAACTCCAGATAGCATGTTTTAGCCATAGCTTTGTATTATAGCCTACATAATTTGATGTTGGGTTACTTATGAAATCTACAGACGATTTCTAGAACTGTAACTGTGATAAGTTGATATGGGGACACATTGTGGTGGTTGTTTTGACATGGCTGTATGGTAAGGTGGTGTATTGTTGCTCAAACTTATGGGCTAATGTGACTTTAGACCACCTTAAATCCCGAGGGACACTGCAATAGAGGGTGGGACTTAGGGTAACCCCCCCTGTTGTCCTCAGCATCTGATTGGTCTCCTCTGGTTGGAGGCTTGAGATAATAGGCTGTTGCCGTGGATTTCCATTTGAAAGGTGGGACCGAGACTGAGTAAATTGGAGCAGCTGAAGAGGGGACAGGTTGTGGGTACCAAAAGCTAGGATAAGCAGCCCCCACTGGGCAAATGGCAAGACGAAGCGTCATTGACAGCATGATAGCTGTGGCTGGAAGACAATACCTAACCTAGTTTTACATTTGGAGGTGGTTTTAGATTTGCAAGTCATTACCACCCTTTACACATCCTCGGATTCAGATAACAGACCCATATGCAGTGCAGATTTATCACATAGAAATACACACACACACACACACACACACACACACACACACACACACACACACATATACACACACACACAAGCAACTGCAGGCGTAACTGCATGACTCATGACATTTAAAAATAAATAAATAAATGAAAAAACCTATCTGGCACAGGGCAAATCAGCAAAAAAGCAGTGTGAGTCTAAGCGAGCCTGAGAGAGAAAAGCACAGTGGCTCATGGATTAAGCTGCTTGCTGTGGTAAAGAAAGAGCGCGAGAGGGAGACCAAGCGAGGGAGGGGGAAAAGCGAGGGAGGGAGGGAGGGAGGGAGGGGGAAGAGGAGATAGGCATTGTGTGTGCTGGGCAGAGAGACCGGCAGGAAGGGGGGGAGAGAGAGAGAGAGATGGAGGCTCACGCTGTAACATGCTGTGTGTAGCAGCAGCAGCAGTAGCAGCAGCCAGGGACAGAGGTGTAAGAGGGGGAAATGCAGGAGAAACAGGACTCCCCAGCTAAAGCCAGCAGCGGCCTGGGCAAGGTAGGCCAGCTAGCCAGTGGCAAGCCAACAGACTTCGCCCTTGTCACCCGTCGTCGTCTATGGCATGCATGTGTCGTGTTCGGCGCGTGCTTGATGCACCCACGCACTCATGTGTGTTTTGGGTGCACGCGTCGTCATTCCGTGGAACATCGTCCCTATCCAGATGTTTCCAATGGATGTACATGGTGGGTTTGTGTCTCTTGATGTTGGTGTCTTGTCCTTGATGGTGTTTGTGTCTTGTTGTCTGTGTGTGTGTGACTCCAACGGTGTGTGTGATGATGGTGCGTGTCGCCATGAAGCGTATAAGTCATGGGGAGGACTGATAACTGTTATACGCTTTGACAGCTTGGCTCTGTGCGTTTCTTTTGTCCGTACATCTCGATGAGTGTGTGTCGGTGTGTGAGAGAGTATGTGATTGGCGCTGGTTTTCATCGTTTTTTCCATCTGTAATTATGCAAATTGCCGCCCTCTTATCTTGCGGTATTAGAGGCTCAGTTTGCTAAAATCCTGTTGCCTTGCCGGCACACTCCACGTCTCATGACGTATGCTTCGTATGCGTGTCCGTCCGTGTACATTCACAGATTGACACAAATGTTATTTGTCAAATCTCATGAAATATCCTCTGTCAGTGTGTGTAAAAAAAAAACATACTATGATGTGTAATGTAGAAGGGGCTGCATTTTCATAGTAGTATGTGAGTAGGTCATGTTATTCATCAGGGTTTTTGTACCCTACCATTGAACATGTTGAAGTGTACTTGTAGTGTACTGTATTCCACACCTCAACCTTCTCCCTCCACCCCCCCTATATGGACCCCCAGGCCCACCCTGCTTTGAAAGCCTTCATGTGCGGCTCCCTAAGCGGCACCTGCTCCACGCTGCTCTTCCAGCCGCTGGACCTGGTGAAGACCCGCCTGCAGACGCTCCAGAATAACATGCGCCCAGGGTGAGTTAGAATTCACTCTTTCTCTCTTCTAGTTGCTCTTCCTACAGTATCTCTCGCTTCTCTTCTCTTCTCTTCTCTTCTCTTCTCTTCTCTTCTCTTCTCTTCTCTTTGCCTTTTCTTCTGTCTAATTACCCTAGGGCTACATTGGATGCGTTAAGTTAAGTGTTAAAGGAATATACCACCTTTTTATGAAATTGGATTACTCACCATCTTACCTGGTGTTACATATATGGGTAAAAGTATTTTGGTCTCAGTGCATGCATTTTCCTAATACGGCAACCCCAATTTTAGCTTTAGCTTAGCATAGGTACTGGAATGTAATGTTGCCAAAGAATTGCTATCTGGCTGTAATCTGACTTTATATTCCAGTGCCTATGCTAAATTTAGGCTAAAAAAGAGCTAGAATTGAGGTTGCCATACTAGGAAAACGCATGCACTGGGACCAAAATGCTTTTACCCACATATGTAACACCAGGTAAGGGGGTGAATAGCCCAATTTCATAGAAGGGTGGACTAATTCCTTTAAGTCAAGTTCTGTCAAAAATACATTGGAATGATAATGGTGTACAGAATTTAGAATGTTGGCTGTGCTGCCACATCTGGTGGTAGCCACTTCCATTGTTTATAATGGAGGCTAATTGTTCCGGCAGATAAGTCTTTGACTTGATGCATCCAGTGTACCCTCCCTGTCATTGTGCTCCTCCTCGGTACCCCCAACCCCCATCCGGCCTTTCCCTTTCACTCCTTTTTATCCTGCCTTTCTTGTCTAAGCTTTGGTCCGGCCCTGGCCCAGAGCCGCTTGACCTACATTTACGTTTCACTTCCTTGTGGGCTAATGCACTGTGACTGTTTGTTTGCTGAGAGTGTGTTGCACGTAGCAGACTCATATGACTCCAGTGTTGTCCTGCAAGGTGTGTGTGTGTGTGTGTGTGTGTGTGTGTGTGTGTGTGTGTGTGTTGTAGAGTCATTTATTTTCTTGTAGTCTCCTGCATTGAGGTTATAAGGCTGTTAACCTGTGGTCTGTAAAAAAAACACTTTGAAGAGCTTTTTACTGTGAAAGGCCAAATTGCCTTTAGTGGCACTCTGGATGAAAACAGTGTTGTTATTATTACAAGTTGGTTGCACTTTTTGTCTACCTCTGTTTGTCCATGTCTGCCTGCCTGCTTGTCAAATGCTGTTTGCCTTGTATGTTGGAGGGGCTGTGTGTGAGTCTCTCTCTCTCTCTCTCTCTCTCTCTCTCTCTCTCTCTCTGCAGGGCTCCCAGGGTGGGCATGGTGACAGTGTTCTTCAATGTCATCCGCACAGAACGGCTGCTGGGCCTGTGGAAGGGTGTCTCTCCGGTGAGGGTCACATGCGCCCACATGCTCTAATTGAAACAACAGGGCTCTCACTTAGCCACGCGTTTTCGAATCCTCGAGATGAGGATTGTCTAACTGTTACACAGTCTTTGTCTTGATAACTCTCTCCGAAATGCCAGTTGACAATTGCAAGACAGGTTCACAACAATGGTCTACAAGTCTTATTATTTGAAGTTCACATGAGTTGCCTGAGTTGCATGAATTGGATTTCTGTTATTTGCCGTATGGATAATTGTCACTAAAAATTAGTATTCATATGGACAGTTCAAATTTTGTGGACTTTGGCCGGGAACTTTCAGCCATTGTGTTTCCATGCCAAATACAGCGATAAGAATCTTAGCGACGAAAGGTGGAAAGGATGTTTGAACTTATATGGTAATTAGCTTTTACGTTGGTAAACAATTGTAATGAAGCATTGGTTATGAGAGCTATGAGCCAACTACGAAATGTACCCTAGACTGGTGAGGAACATGGAATCAAGCTTCTTAGTAAGCGCTTACTTGGAATACTGAACTAGTATAGATTAGCCACACTATGTACAGCTAACACTTCAGTCAATCTAGCCCACTGTACTTCACACAAATAGATGATCAACCGGAAAAGGGTGCATTTGGCTGAATATAACTGACCAACTAGACTCAACTAGAAATTTGGTGTTGATGGCTTCATAATTTATTAGCATACCAGACGTAGGTTTCCAGAAGACTAGTCTACTGCCAGAGATTGTTTCTTTGCAGCTGTGCTGAAATTGTTGGGCTGGTAAAGAACTCTATTCTTGTCTGTAATTACACAACAGAAAATGTTTCAGTCAGTTCTCTGTTCGTCTGCTAGCATGTTCATGCGCTTCTTCCTCCTCACGGTCTCATTCCGTTGGACAATAGACAATCGCTCACTAATGTTAGTATGTTTTTCTGAGGAGCTGTTCACAAATGGAAGACATTCAGCTGTTTTTTTTTTTATTGTGTGTGTCGTGATCTTGTTCCGAGACTGATTCTGACCTGGTTGCTTTGAGTGGCATATTCTTTTGTAGCATTAAATAAATCCCAGGTTGTCTCTTGGCTCCCTGCAGTCCTTCATGCGGTGCATCCCTGGAGTGGGCATCTATTTCAGCACCTTCTACTCGCTGAAGCAGCACTTCTTCCTGGACCGCGCTCCAAACGCCGGCGAGGCCGTGCTGCTGGGGGCAGGCGCTCGCTGTGTGGCAGGGGTGGCCATGCTGCCCGTCACGGTCATCAAGACCCGCTTTGAGGTAAGGGTGTGTGTGTGTGTGTTTGAACAGAGGCAGACTAATCAGAGAAACATGCAGCATTCAAAGTGTCAAGTAGGGTTGCAAAAGTTAGCAAATCTTTTAAGTTAGAAATTTTATTGATGGAATTAGCTTTGTGAGGTTAGAGGTCTTTTCTTAAACGGAATATGTCAGAATTCTATACAGATAATAAAAATCACAGTTTAATCCTGGCTAAATAAAGCGGAATATCTATTTCCAAGACACTGTTTCATAGTCATCAGTGCGTGTTACTATTTGATGAAATACGGTCATATGTGAAGTCTGTCAAGAGCTCTTATCATGGGATAGATACTGGTTAGTAAAAAAAATCGTAGTTGTTTTTGTTCGCTTAATCCTCAATATTTACAGACTCCCGGAATCAAAGTTTCACTTAACTGACAATGCACAGACAATGATGTTTCAACTGGTGGCCCACGGGCTGCATACGGCCCACTTCCTCAGTTATTGTGGCCTGCAGATCATTTCTTAAATATGAGAACAATACAAACTTTTTAACTGCAGCACCGTCCGTCAATGTAATTATACTGTTCACCACTAGATGGTGCTTTAAACACTATGAGGTGAAGTCATCAGTTTTTTTCAAGCACAGCTCAATGAATTCAAAGCTTCAGCTATGCTATGTCCTGATACAGTGTGTAAATGCGCTGATTTCTTGAGTGCTTTTAGAAGATTCAAGCTATGAAAATGAGGTTCAAATCAGTCCTGTTAGCATAGCCTGCGAGCCTAATTAGCTCACTTTGTGTCTCCTTGTTATTGTAGCTCGGTAAGAAAATACTCACCTAAATTATTACAAAGTAAATGCACATATCTTGTGTTATAATCCAATTAAGATTTGCCTGACGTCTGGGGAGGATTTAAAATGATGCTCAATATGATTGTGAGTTGAAGCTGAAGTTGTTGTGTCTGTCTGTCTGTCTGTATGTGTTCCAGAGTGGCCGATATAACTATGTGAGTGTTTTGGGGGCCCTGCGCAACGTGTGTGAAACAGAGGGGCCCAGAGCTCTGTTCTCTGGTATGACTGCCACCCTCCTCAGAGATGCCCCTTTCTCAGGCATTTACGTCATGTTCTACAGCCAGGCCAAGAAGTCCCTTCCACAGGGTATGTATATGTTTGTGTGTGTGTGTGTGTGTGTGTGTGTGTGTGTGTGTACTGATGGGTTTTAACCCATCAGACATCCAGGTCCCATAGGCATAAAATATGAGTGTTCCCTCCCTCTGGTTTTATTACATGTTATCTATCTATTAATGCAAGGAACGTCTGTCTGTGTTCCACACATAACTCTGCAACCGTTCCTCCGACTGACCTCAAATTTGGTATGCATCTTGCTAATGACACGAGTGAATGCACTGCCAAGTGCTGTGCCGTGATGTTGTTTGGACAAAGATTAGTAAAAGATATCGTTAAATGAAGCTCAGTAGACTCCTGGCGCTCTAACTACGTAGCCACTCCCCCTCTCACTCTCGGCGCAGCGCTTTCAGTTGAGAAAAAAAGCCTTTGCTACACGGCCAATTCACTAGTTTTCCTAAATAAAGCTATCTCTGATGCTGATGAGTTTTCAATTCAATTCAATTCAATTCAATTCAATTTTATTTGTAGAGCGCTCAAATACAGTACATCGTCTCACGGTGCTTTTCGGCTGTTGTTGCTTAAATTTTGCATGGTTTGGGTGACTCCATGGCTGTCGGTGACTCCTTTATAGTCATGATCATTTCTGAGAGGCTTTGATAGGTGGATAGGTTTTAGTCATGCTAACAGTGGTTGTCTACTGCAAGTCTATAGTAATGCCACACACCAGTTATTTTATTAAGCAATCATTAGCTTGTTAGTTTTAGACCAAAACCCACTAATGGCTGTGATATTTGGAGTGGTCCTTCTCTGTAAATGCCATGCCATCATTTCAGCTGTAGCCTTAAACAGAAATGGGAGATTTCTAATTTTAGTGCAAAATGATCTTTAAAGGTTCATTTGTGGTGCAGTAGGGGAATGTTGCTGCATTTCTTAGCACAAAGCCACCACAGCCATGCTAAGAGGCTTAAGTGTTGCATAAGCCCAATATTAGCATCATCAATGCTAGCAGGACCATTATCAACACTGCTTCCTGGGAGGTGGCCACCCTGTCACAGAGAACGAAGCGCTCCCCGATTAGCCTGTCTGCTGCTCTCACTGTAGGCACAAACAAGTTATATAAACAACGAGTCTTTCTCCACAGAGTTGGTTGATTTCAGGACACCTCGGAGACTGCCCATGTCTGTCGCCTCGAATTCTGCCACATTCTCTCTCTCTGTCTGTCTGACTCTCTCTCTCTGTCTGTTTCTCTCTCTGTCTGTCTCTCTCTCTCTCTCTCTCTCTCTCTCTCTCTCTCTCTCTCTCTCTCTCCCACAGAGGTGGCGTCATCTGCCTTTTCTCCACTGGTGAATTTTGGCTGTGGCGTGGTGGCTGGGGTGTTGGCCTCTTTGGCTACGCAGCCGGCGGACGTGGTGAAAACCCATGTGCAAGTCAGCCCAGACCTGTACCCCCGCACCTCAGATGCTGTGCGCTTCATTTACAGGGTACTGTATTTAAAGGAGTTGCAATTACTCCTCATTCTGTCAGTGGACATGATTATGTGATGTCAGTGTCCGTGTTTTGATGACGTCGAAGTATAATACTTTTCGACGAATTAAATTATGATGGCAGCATTCTAAATGTGCCATTACTTGCTCCACATGTGCAGATCTTTTCTTTTTTTTTTTTAGACCACAAAAAAACCTGAATCTCTATTCTTTCAACAATAACCCTAAAGCATTCTCTGTCTCTCTCTCTCTGTCTCAAATTCAAATTCAATTCCAATTCCAAATGGAGTTTTATTAGCATGACTGTTTAGATACAGTGTTGCCAATGCAATGAATGACATAAGTAATATACATATAATGATCTCTCTCTCTCTCTCTCTCTCTCTCTCTCTCTCTCTCTCTCTCTCTCTCTCTCTCTCTCTCTCTCTCTCTCTCTCTCTCTCTCTCAGGAGTACGGCTTGAGGGGATTCTTCCGGGGTGCGGTGCCGCGGTCTCTGAGGCGGACCCTGATGGCCGCCATGGCCTGGACTGTGTACGAGCAGCTCATGGCACGCATGGGCCTCAAGTCCTGAGATGCTGGGGATAGTTTAGACAAAGATCCAGATTGTTAGGTCTGGATCATGGGATTTTATACAGAACTTAATGCTATCAAGGAGAAGGGCTGAGTGTGTGTGCGTGCGTGCAAATGGATATATATATATGAAGATATAGGAGACGTTTCAAGTGCAAAAAAAATATGTATATAGCTATTTTCTCACATCAGAAGAGGACTATTGTGTTGTAGTGTGATGAAGGTGAGCGAGGGGTGTCAACAGAAAGTATTTGTGTTGAACTCTTCTAAACGTGTGTGTGTGTGTGTGTGTGCTTGTGTAGTGTTTATGTGAAAAAGGCCCCAACTCCACCAAACCTCTGGTAACATTCCTTAGCTCCCATCTGATTGACTGTGGCGGAAATGAGAGAAGTCAGTTGGACTGTGATGGAAGTGAGAGACGTCAGTTGGAATGGTAGCTAATCATATGTTGCAGCAAGACTTTTCAAAAAGTCAGTCAGAAACCTTCAGTCAAAACTCGTCTCCCCGGGGACAGCGTGGCTCAGCGTGGCTCAGCGGGCTGGTGCGCCGTGCCGCGGGTCCGGGGACCCGGGTTCGATTCCGGCCCGAGGTCATTTCCCGGTCCGGGCCCTTCTCTCTCTCTCCCACTCATTTCCTGTCGCGCTCTCTACTGTCCTATCAGATTGAAGGCACAAAAGCCCTAAAAAATATCTACAAAAAAAACAAAAAAAACCCTAGTCTCTTCAGGAAATGCATCTCCGATTAGCAGTTCTCTCTCTGAAGGATGTAGACAGCCCAGAGGATAATGGCGTTGTAGATAAAGGAACAGAGAAGCTCTGACAATCAACAGTCCAATGCAGATGAAATTGCATTTTGTACATAAGAAACCCACCTGTCAATATTTTGTGTTGAGGTACACATAGGAGTGACGCAACTGGGTTCGGCTATGTTGCTGCCCCACTCGCTACAGATTTCCAAATCCTTTGTTAGTATTAGGAAGAGTGAACTTCAGTTTTATTTAAGTTTTATTTTTTGCTGTTGTTGCGCAAATCCAGATAGTGCTACTAAACTGGTTTGGTCAATAGTCGTGCCATAATCTTTGGTTTTCAACAACCTTTTGCATTGCCGGTTTCTGCCAATATGTCTCATTTGTATTGCACTTTCATCCTTGCAAACTGCAAGGGAGCCTTTCCTGTCTAACCCATTCCTCAAAATGATAGAAGGAAAACACACTTATTTTATTTTATTCTATTTTTTTCACTGTCAGCACCATCAAGAACTCTCGTGTTCCATTTGGATGTGGTTGGTGCTTTGTGATGTGCATTGTGAAGTGAGACCTCATCACCACAGCTGACATTTTTGTAAATATATACACAGTATAGGAGGAGAACAGGTTTGTAAAAGCACTGAAACGATCTGCCTTTTGGCTGTGGTAAGGCGTACACTACACGTGCTTATTCCGAAGGCAATGTATTCCTCGCATAGGCTAACTGGAGTGGGTTTTCTTGTGGAAAAACACCTTTTCAGTAGCTCTTTGACAGAGGTACTATATATGTAGAGAGGAGTAGATTAGCTATTTGACATTGAGCAACAGCCTACCTTGATGGCAGTGTACAGAAAGGAACTGTAGCTATTTTAACAACTGACAGGAAATCTCAGATCAGCAGGAGGAGCACGGTAACAGGGAGGCTACACTGGATACGTTCAAGGAGAAGTTTGGTGTGATAAGGACCCAAAGTATCTTGTAACATTAAAAAAGTTGGAACATTTGCCGGAAGCAGAATTTTGGCATGTTCCTATCAACGCATCAAAATTCTGCTCCCGGGCAAATGTTCCATTTTTTATGATGTTTTGATATACTTTGGGTAATTATCACACCAAACTTCTCCTTTAAGTCAAATACTTATATGCCGTAACAATTAGCCTCCATTATAAACATTGGCTACACCAGAAGCAGCAGAACAGTCAACATTGTCAATTCTATTCACCATTAATTTCAATGTATTTTTGATGCTTAACACTTACCTTAACGCATCCAGTGTAGCCCTAGGGTATGGGGACAGTATCTGATCCCACAAACTTAGTGTTTATCCTCCATAGTCTTTTTCCCCATGGGGTGGTGAATGGGTCATGGCCAAAACCCATTTCAAGTAATGTGCAATTGTGCTTTACTATGTGACAGTGTGAAGTAAATCTATTGCATTATTTGTCTATGCGTACACTGATGTTGAATCTTTTGATGGATGTGACCTGCTGTCATGGTTCCCATGCCGACTGAGTGTAGACCTCTGCCTGGTTCTACAAGGTCAATGCCATTCAGTGAAACTCTGTCTTGGCCTTTCTTTTTTCTTTTTTTTTTTTCGGCCTTAATCAGTGTTTTGTCCTCATGGTCATTGTAGATATTGTCTGTCTATGGGATGTTGTTTATTATTATTATTGCTATTATTATTGTTAATTTTGTAAAGGTCACTTGTCCCTTGTCTGTTTCTCCTGTGAATAAATCTGCCCTTTTCATGATTTTTTTTTTGGACTCACACAGAAGCAAAGGTGAAACCAGACAATACTGAGGCTGCCATATTGAGGCATCCTGATGTGTCACTGTGTTAGGTATTAGGAAGCATTTAGTTATGAATGCTCTTACCCTGCATGACTCAGGTGGCACACATCTTGGGTTCGGCCTGTGAATATTATGGTTTTATGAGTTTCCTGGTGCCAGAGTTTACTCCCTCACCATCACCAAATAGGCTAATTGAAAGGTCATATTCGTCACCCATTGCTGTTTAATTTACAGATATATCATAGATGGAATGTCAAGAAAATAGAATAGGCTGTTGATAGGTCGCAAAAGGCTATATAGGCCTGCATTTTTCAGAATTAAAAGAAGTTGCCCACAAGGAATAGCTCACAATATCAGACTCATCTCAGTTGCCTATGTGCATGTGGTAGGCTATCAAGTCTCCTAGAAATTGATAAAAGCAATCTCTCATTTACAGGGCAATTGATGTGTGGTCTGTGTGTCATGAACAGCGAGGTAGGCTAGAGAGACAAAAATGTGAGAGGAGAAAGAAAGCAATAAACATGAAAACAGTTCTGGAGAAAACTTTGGACCTAATCTGGATCAGCCAATGAAGGATCAACCATAGACTGTATATATAGAACTTCCTTTCCACCATTCTCTTGATCTTTTCTTTCCTATCTGTACTCTTATCTAGCTCCACATTCCAAAAGTAATCAGCCCATTCCATTACTATTGTTTGACAGTGATTCCGTGTTCCTATTGGACATATCAACCATAGATCATAGAATAGGCTACTGACCACCCTCTCAGTTTCAACGGCCAAAGATAGCGCAACGCAGTGGGTCGGGCCTTTGATAAGACTACAAGGAAGTCACCCAGCTACGGCCAGTGTAAATCTACGCAGTAGGCTACACTTTGGAATCACCTTCGGGAATTATCTTCAAGCATGGGAGGGAAGCTTGTGCTTTTCTCACTCTGTAAGTATAATGACTTTAATGGCACGATGTTCTGACATTGAGCAGATGTGCGGATACCACAGCCCAACAAATTGCGATATTCCATCGTAACATATAATCGTTTAACTGGTCTTCTGATTTCATGTGGATGGACAAGGATGGATGATGTGCTCACTCTGATAGGTTTGCTGGACTAGTCAGTTTGGGCCCGACAGCATGGCAACTCCAGGCAACAATACAGGCTAGGCTATTTTTCACGAGTGTGAGTAGTGCGCACTACGCAGCATCAAAGATTGGAAGGGGGAGAATTCAACTTCTGAAGTCTTCAGCACATCCATGTTTACTTTAGAGATTAACCCATGTCAGGCTGTGCTGCTGGTCCTTGAATGTAGATTGATGTTCATATAGCTTTGCTATTTGATTTATGAAATGGCATTCATATTTAATTTTTTATTTTATTTTTTATATTGCGTTTATTGAGTTTATATTTAATATTTAATGAAAACCACTTTTACATTGGCTTTGATTAATTAGGAGAGGCTGTGCATGGTCAAAGAGAGAGCTATCATGAGGCATGGTTCTGCCCTTCTTCATATGGAAATCTTGAATGTATAAATTAGCCACTAAAACATGGGCGTATTACAAAACCTACAAGTGATGTCAGTGGCACAAAGCCACTGTGTTGCCGGAGATGTGTTATTTAGGCGAGGCAAAGGACCAATTTCAATACACATCCTAAATATGAGGTTTTAGCCTACTTTAAATGAAATTAAATTTAAATTAGATCTTAAAGCACATGAAAGGTGTCAGTCTTCAGGTTATAGGTCCATGTCTGTTGTCGATCAGATCAGTATTACTCTTGTCCCATTTTGTTTGTTTTGCAGGGTTCTATTCAGTTACTGTCTGTGGACTGTCACACGGTAATAAACTTTTATTGCATGTTATTTTCAGTTGTGCACAGGAGGCCGTTATATACTGTAAATATGTGGTGTAATATATGATTGATAAGGTCAGTGACGGACTGGGATAGAGAAACGGCCCTGGCATTTTGACCCACAACGCGGCCCCGCGGCCCCCAGACCCCCCCAATACCCCCCCCCCCCCCCTCACGCACACACAGACACACACACAGAGAGAGACACACACACACCACTTCGCGGAAGTTGCAACAACTTGGTGACCGCGCACCACATGAAAACACATTGGTAAACACAAGGTGCATCCTCCTACTAGAACTAGGTGCATGGTGCATCCTACACGTCGAAAACGGTGCGTTATAACAAGCGCACTCTGCACTCGTTGGCCCGCCCCACACAGAGAGAAATTGTGACTATTAATAAAATAGTAGGCCTAGTAAACACTGAAGTTTCAGAAACCGACCTTTAAACAACAGGCACCAGGCAAGCATCAACGTGCCTACACACACACACTATACAATCAATGAACCAACCACTTTTGATGTCCGCTTTGCTCCCGCACCGCTTCTTTACGCAAAAGCCCCTTCTTAACGCTGTCCAGTGGACAGTGGCCCAGCTATATGATGACAAGACTATGAGTGGGAGTCAGTCCAACTTCTATGCTAACGTTAACCAGTCCAGAGCTGAACGCAAAACAACATACCGTAGGCTACATCGTTATGGCTACTAAAATGTATTTCAGCAAGACAAGCCACCAATTCGAGAGCCCATTACCAAGTCATGAAGTTAAGAATACAGTACGAATAAGAAAAACTACAACAGCCCCCAGATTACCACAAGCTAAAAAGGTTTACAGATCACATCACCTTGGCTAGTAGCGAGACTAGCCACGGACTGGCTTATGACAGTAGAAACGCGACCTTAAGTGAAATAAAAAAAAGTGTCACGGCGGACACAAACAATGATTATTAATGGAAATCCTTCAGCCCCTACCTGGTCTTATTCGTAGCGTCGGGCGGTGCAACACATCTTCTAATATCCATATTTGTGTGGGCGAGAGAGCTCTGCGTGCTATTCCATGTGTGAATGGCCTTGTGATTTCTTGGCGATTGCAGAGACAAAACAACACACTTCTTCATGGTCTTCTTCCAAGCAAGCCAAGAAGCCAGCATAATAGATACTACGACATAGATTCGAACGATTCGAACAGAACACCGTGTTTTCAGTGACAACAACCTTGAATTTATGGGACACTTCTATTTGTTGCCCGCCACACACCGTAGCCTAGTGCTCACAGGAAGTTTATCGTCAGTCACTAGGGAAACGGAGGACTGAATAAAAATCCCACAAAGCAATGCTTTACTACAGTTGTCTCAAACAAAAGCAAAATATAAATGGGTATAGATTTTTTTTATTATTTTGAACACTTTTACATCATTGGAATATATATTCAGGAAAAATACAACATGAAACATAATGAGACCCATCCATCAAGATGCCACCGTCCGTGTGTAATGTATGGCAGTGTCAGTGGTATAAATAGCGAAACGGTGTTGGTGGATTGCAATCTGAATAGAACTTTGAACGCAGGCAGCGTGATATTTGCATAAATAGTTCCCGTACATATGATTATGGGGCCGCAACGAGTATTGGAAGGGCCGCGATGAGTATTTCAAGGGTCGCGGCCCTTCTGGCATGTGCCCAAATGCCAGACTGTTCAGCCCGTGCCTGGATAAGGTATCTCTTCACCAGGGTCTTGGATTGTTCCAAAACTTACTCATGACCAAGAAAAGAAGTGTCCACTCAAAGGAGCATCCGTGACTCTCACATGTGACATTGGTGACAGTTCTTCGGATTGGCTGTTCCTCTGGTACAAAGCTGTTCCACTCCGAGATGACCTACCTGCTGACACATACTGGTCTGGTAGATCGGCCTACTCTCTGGAACCCCTGTCAGACAGCAGCAGAGGAGCTGGAGGCTCCTACACTGTCGACTCAATTGGTCCCGAGCACGCGGGACTCTATGTATGCAGGGCAACAAGAGAAGAGTCAGTCGACTTCACAGACTACAGTAACCCTGTTATGCTTTGGTCTTCAGGCAAGTGATTTTAGAATTCCAAGATTGAAGGTTTGCCAGTAGAAGTTTAATGTTAATAATGAGGTAGGGATTCTTATTCTTCTTTTCGCTGTCATTTCAGATGATAATTCTTCAAACCACTTGAGCATCAGGCCCAACAGAACAGATTTTTTCAAGTCTGAGTCTCTGTCTTTTACCTGTGGTGGAAATGGAACTGGCTGGACTCTCAGACGAATCACCGCTCTCATGGAGATGTCCCAGTGTCCCTTCCCTGGAAGTGCATCATCCTGGGAGAACAACACATGTCACATCAGTGCTGTGTCTGTATATGATTTGGGAGCATATTGGTGCCAGAGTGAGTCTGGAGAGCTCAGTAATGGCCTCTATATAGAGGTTCATTACCATGGTAAGTCCCTTCCATATGCTGTCTGATATTAAGAAGCAAAACAATAAAGATTCATAATTGTCAGAGGCTGGACTTTATGTTATGCGTAAGATTTAGAGTAGACAATTTAGAGTGGATGGAGCCATGATGGTAGTTTTTTATCGCTCCTTTGTTGAGAGCATTCTGTTCTTTTGCTCTGTTGCCTGGTATTCTTAATTTACTTGTCTGCAACTAACAAAAGCAAGCTGCACAAGATGGTAAATATGGCCAGCATGATTGCTGGGCAACCACTAGATAGTATGACCAGGACCACGGAAATGAGGGAAGTAAAGAAAGCACAAGCCATCTGATATGATATCAGAAACTGTTTGCTCTGTCTTCTCTCTCTCTCTACTTGTCTGGTAACTGTATTAGATGCACTGTATGGAACAATTTTCCGAAATGACAAATAAGTATATCTATCTAATCAGAGTTGTATAAAGTACTGGAGTAGAGGAGTGGAGTACAAGTAAAAGTACCATATCAAAAACATTACTTGAGTGGAAGTAGAAATAGTCTCTAAACATTATACTTAAGTGGAAGTACTAAAGTATTCAAAATGTTTTGTACTTAAGTATTGCAAGTAAAAGTATTTAAAAATATTGCTACTCAAGTACTGAAAGTAAAAGTAGAAGTACTGTGTATACTGTGTAAGAAAGCAGTCAAAAGTTTGAATATCATGTTGTTTTACATTTATTTGGCTGAAACAGTCTGTTTGGCCATGGACTCTAAGTAGGGCCAGGGATGGTCACCACCATTCCCCTCACTAAAATCATTTGAAGTTAAAAAACTTGGGCCCAGTCCCATTTCTATCACTTCACTATCACTTCCCTCGATTTTGGCCCTAACACTCGGTTTGCGCGTTCATGTGTAAGTGTAGGGTGTCCCAATACTTTCGGGACCGAGGGATAGTGGCTTTCAGCCCTTCAAATCGCCCCTTCAAACGGAGGGAGGTCGGGTGCAGACTTCGAACGAAGTGAAGTTGAAGTGAAGATGAAATTACCCACGATTCTTTGCGAACCGCGTATCGGTACCCGATCTGTGTCCGACTGCCCGAGCTGTGTCCCGTTCTCTCAGCTCTGGATAAGAACTTAAAAAATATAGCTACTATTGCAATTAAGCATGTATATATATATTTTAATGTTGGGATATCTTAGTTTGATGTAAATTCAGTTGAATTCCGCACTGGTGTGTTAAAACATGACTATTAGAAAGATCGATATTTTTCAAAGTGCGCAAATCTTTCACCAGAATTACCAGAGCCTCTCATGTGGGTGATGATAATTGTCGATGACGGCTTTTGAACAGTTTACCCCGGTTAAGAGCCTTATATCCGTTCAGTGTTAACGATAGACGCATGAAACAGGTGAAGACGTTTTTATGCGAAGTGCTGTCCCATTTATTAGGGGAAGATCGCACTTCTCACTACACAATCGAGGGGTGTCTCATCTTGGAGGGAACTCGAAAACGAGTGCTAGTGTTAGGGAATAGAAATGGGATTGGGCCTTGGTGTACTATTTCTATCTCGAAATGGAGCAGTAGACTGACCCTCACTAATCGTTCCCAATTGACTGCATTCAGTACTCCGAAAGGTCGTAGAGGAGCATGAGGTCTTGTATACCGCTTGAATCGTCCAATAATAATTATGAAAACCTGGTGATGCTCTCGTCTGTATTGATAGGCTATCATTGGATGTGGTAACATTTTTTATAAAAGTAACGAGTAACTAATCAGCACATCAAAAATGTAACGAAGTAGAAGTATTAAATTCATCAAAAAAATGTAGTGAAGTAAAAGTGGAAGTAGGAGAAAAAAACAATACTCCAGTAAAGTACAGATACTGCATTTTAGTACTTAAGTAGGCTACTTAAGTAGTTCGACTTCGTTACTATACATCTCTGTATCTAATATATCCATCTATCTACATTTTACACACAGCGCGCAGTGCAATGATCAGGCAAACTTTTTCCATACTTGTCTATAGATGTGCATCATGGTGGGTCCTGGAGGGCCCTTCCACAGCAACATAGTTCAGTTCCAGAAACTCAACTATAACGAACAAGCTATTTTCGTTGAGTTATTTACCATAATTTACAAACACACTTACCAGAAATACTCAGGACAAATGCAGACAAAAGAAATCAGTGAAATGTAACGTTCACCCATGCTGTGTCATTTTGTGTACCATTCAAATTGCTTCTTTATATAAAGTTGGTCAAGTCTACTGCAATAGATCGGAAATGGCGCAGATGACAGGATTGAATATGATATAGGAGACTGCATTAGAGACTGAACAGTCACTACCATTTTTGGTTCATATTTAGACTATATAGGCAGCCATTGTCCTGGCCAAGGGGGGGCAAAGTTTTCAAGCTTGTTACTGTATATGCTAAAAAAGTTAAGTTGGGCTCAAAGTGAAGTATAGCTCATATTAATTTTACACTAATGTTTTGTAGCAACAGACCAAATTTGCCTTTATAAAAGACACATGAAAGTTTGCAAATTAATCTTACATCTTATATTCACTATTTCTGCACAAAGGCACTAGATAGAGTTGAAACACATACAGTACCAATCAACCATGTAAAGTATTGACTAAAATTAATCCTAACATGCTATATTAAGGTCAGTTTAGCTAAAATAGTTGCACAATTCCTCTTCAAGACTATAAATTTTGTAACTTTAATGTCCTTTTTCTGTACCTTCTGTACTAAATTTCGTACAAATTTTTGTAACTTTGAATGTCCTTTTGTACTTTGTCATGGTTTTTTTTTCCCTGACAGATGCAAGAGTGTATGTCACATTTGCCCCAGATACCAAGCCCACCATATACCAACAACAGCAGTACCAGTTTGTGAAGGGAGATCCTGTCAAACTGCTCTGCCTGGTACAAAGTGACGTGATAGGTTGGAGGCTCTTCTGGTACAGAGTTGTTCCACACAAAGAGGGGCTTCCAGAGGCACCGCGCTGGGATGGTGAGGCCAGGCTCTCTCTGGAACTCCTCTCCGACAGCACCAGACAAGCGGAGGGCACTTACACCCTCACCTCCGCTGCTCCTGAACACTCAGGTCTCTATGTGTGTGGAGCAGAGAGAGGAGAGCCTGCCTACATCATGTACAGCTCCCCTACCTTTGTCTGGGTCAAAGGTGAGGGACCAGGTGTAGTTGAGTCCTGTAAAGGGCCGTTCGCAACTGGAACAGTAACTATAACTATATAAAAAAAAATTATCACTTTAATTATTATGAATGACAAAGTTCACACCATAACATTATGGTGTTCACATTCATAACTATAACGACAACGTCATGTGCAACGATATTGTTGGGGATCACTTTCAGAGCAATTCTTAAAACGATAAAAGGCTTTTTAGCCATCTAAAGGAATTCTAGGCATTAGTTCATTCGCATGAAGACAGATCTCCATGTCTAGATATATTTAATTAATAACCAGTGTTATTGATAGGTAGCTACTACAGGAGTACCTTATATCTGTCTCCGTCTCTCTCTCTCTCTCTCTCTCTCTCTCTCTCGTGTGTGTGTGTGTGTGTGTGTGTGTGTGTGTGTGTGTGTGTTGCATTTAGATCCTTCTCCTCCAGCCACTCTGCACATCCATCCCAGTGTAAAAGAATACTTACAAGGTGAGTCCATCTCTCTGCTGTGTGAGATGCAAGGCAATGAGAGTGGCTGGATTTTGAGAAAATATCGCCATATGGGAATAAGCCTGAGCTTCCCACTGGAAACAGTGCCATCTGGACAGAAAGCAGCTGTGTATAACATTGCCTCTCTAAATACCTCGCATGATGGCAACTACTGGTGCCAGTCTGAATCAGGAGAAGTCAGCAATGTTGTGAACATACGAGTAGATGGTAAGTTTGTTTAATCCATTGATTCTCAAACTGGGGTCCGTCCGGGGCACATTGCCAGGGGGTCCGTGAAAAAGTTGCCTACAAAGATAAACTTCTCTTACAGGAATAGAAATACTGCTAAAACACTTTCCTTGGATATTTTTTAAAATAGCAGGTCTACAGAAAACCACTTCTGCTCTGTCAGATTTTGCCACTTGCAATCACATAGGCCTACCAATTTGAAAGTGTTACATCTGAAGAGGGGTCCTTAAAAAAACTTTGGCTCTTTGAGGGGTCCCCGGCCCAGTAAAGTTTAAGAACCCCTGGTTTAATCCACAACATTTGGATTTCTTATTAAAAATTCATAAGGCTATCATCAGAAACCTAGGGTTAATACTACAAGCTTTAATGAATGTCATGCATTCCTACAGACAGAATTAAGGCAAGCCTGTATGCCTCTCCAGACAAGTGGTTGACTGCAGGGGATTCTGAATCTCTGAGCTGTAGTGTTTTCACCATGAACTACGGTACAAGCTGGAAGTTCCTCTGGTACAAACTTGTTCCTTACAGAGAAGGGCTGCCTACATTTCCAGACCAGAACAACAGTTCTACATACTCTCTGGAGCTCCTCTCAGACGGCAGCAATGGAGCCTCCTTCACTTTGAGCTCAGTTGGCCCTGAGCACTCAGGTCTCTATGTGTGCAGAGGGGAGAGAGAACAGATTGTGTATCACACAGCCTACAGTGCACCTGAACTTCTCTGGGTTATCGGTAGGTGTTGGACGAAGCAAGATAATAGATATTATTTACTACTAGATTGTAAGATTGTAGAAATTCAAATTGTGTTGACTTGAATTTTTCTTGTCTCTCACTCCCCCAGATCCGTCCCCTGGAGCTGCTCTGATCATCAACTCCAACAGAACTCAGTATTTTCAGTCTGAGTCCGTCTCCCTGAGCTGTGTGGCACAGGACAGTGCAAGTGTCTGGAGTCTGAGACGATACTTGAACAATTATCCTCCTTCCATCTCAGGCTGTCCCTCTAACAACACGGTGACTTGGGATCAGCCCACATGTAATATCAGCTCACTCAGTGTCTCAGACGATGGGGTGTACTGGTGTCAGTCAGAGTCTGGAGCCTACAGCAATGTTGTCAAGATAACAGTGAATCGTGGTAAGTTATAACAAAAGAGAATAATTATTTTTTTGTTATACTTTCAATTCAATTTCATTTGTAGATCGCCAGCACAAGGAGCATCCATGAGTAACAGCGGCAAGGAAAAAGTACTATTTGTTGTAATTTTTTAAGGAATAAACTTTGGGCAGAACCAAACTTCATGGCTTCAACCCAACTGCCTGGGGCCCAGTGAAGTATCAGAACAGTCAGTAGTCTAGTGATGAATCACTACTCAATGTCTGACAGTATTACTGTATAAGGTTGTCAAAGTATATTTTGTTGTTTGTAGCTGTGGTTGGACAGCACAGGCCTAGTGAAGGGGTAGAGTGAATAGTGGGGTGTTCATCAGGGAGGCCACCAAAGGAGGGTCCATTATGGGGCCTTTAGGAAGGAGGAAAGCCGGTCCTTTTGTGGTATTCAGGATCAAGGATCATATCTTCTTGACATGGAGTCTAGTTACTGGTGTGCAGTTATCTGTCACCAGGCTTCATGGAGAGAAATAGCTACATAGGAATGGAAAGCACTGCCATGTATCCCTCTAATTGCGCCCCTAGGGTAGCATGTAAAGGGAGAAAAATAAGGGGCCTAGTACTGAACTTTGAGGAACACCATATTTTACTTTGGTTTGGCATGATGTTTCTTCATGAGCATGTACAAACTTGTACTGAACCAGGATGCCTATCATATATTGTGTAGTAGGATATTCGGGTCAATAGTGTCGAATGCAGCAACTTTGTAGAGTGTGTTATATAATTAAATGCTCCTCGAAGTCATATTGATTCTCACTGTTATTTCTTTCCTATATCCTGCAATGCCTGTAGATCCTACTCCAGTTTTACATGTATCTCCATCTACCTGGACTGCTAAAGGAGATACTGTGACTCTGAAGTGTAAGATTTCAGAATCCACATTTACTTGGAATTTATACTTTTACAAACTCATCTCTGAAGAAGCAATACTCTCATCAGAAAATGACAACTTTTCTGAGAAATTGAAAATATTCGACAACTCTACTGAGCTCCTCTCAGAGAGCAGCATAGAGGCTGGAGGATCCTACACCATCAGCTCTGTTGGTCCAGAACACTCAGGGTTCTATGTGTGTCGAGCACAGAGACTTAACTCCACCTTTTATACCCAGTACAGCTACTTTAAGCATCTCTGGGTGACTGGTAAAGTATCAGACTTCCTATCATGGCTTGACTTTTACACTCACATTCACATTCATAGATCAGGCATCATGACATACATTTGCACATTTATTCAAACTCAGAGAAGATAGATCGCACTTGCACACTTTTTTCTTTGGTTTATAAATGCATTAGCCTGGCTTTGCCTTCCTACGTACTTCCGTTCGGTAATCATCTCCCTCCACGACTGCGTCTGCCATTCTGGCCATTGGCACCATTTGCATCAAGCAATTCCATACTGCGCTAAAAAGCAAACAGGATCGGGAGTTGTGAGCGATTACGTTGGGTTTCTGCTGTTGTAGAGTAGCTTACTTCATAACCAAGCTGGCGCGTAACATTAGTGATTAGGTGAAATCAGATTTAATCTTTTCAAACTTCTACAGTTCACACCTCCAGATTGCAATCGTTACAATGGAAGCAGTTCCAGACCCTTGTGCGAAACGAAAGCGTAGAGCAAGGGGATGGCCAAAGCCACACTATACATGCATGGAATTTCTGATGTGGAGGTAGGCTACAGTTAACCTCACTCACGTCAGATGCAGCGCCCCCTTGGGCGCAACTTCGCAAGCATCTGATGTTGCGTCCATTGAAAGGGATTTCAGGGCCGAAATTCAATGGAACTGAATTTTTGACATAGCTCATCTCTTGCATTCTTAGAAAAGATAAGAAACAGTTATATATGAAAGAGATATCTATATTATGCGAGTTAAAATTATTGTGGCAATTAGTTACATTGGCCCTTGACAGCTTCCATTGTTCAGTATGTGGCCTGTGCAGCCGGAGCCGTTCTCACCGTACTCAGGTCTCAAACTTGCCATTCCGTCAACTACAACTAACCCCCGGTTTGGTAGTTGGACGCTCTAACCACTGAGCTAAAAGCCCAGGCTTCTAACTCAGCAGTTAGAAGCACCCAAGGAATTGAGTTGTGAGGATTTACACATACTGCCGCCAGTTAGCCGAGCTAGTTGGCATCAGTTACACCTGCAAACAGAACATTTTGGCCATGGTCTTAGACCATTGCAGTGAGATCAATAGTTTATTAGTGGTTCATGTATTCCAGATCCTTCTCCTCCAGCTACTCTGAGCGTTCATCCAGACTGGACTCCAGTGTATGACTCTGAATCTATCTCACTCACCTGTGAAGTTAAGGGCAATTCCAGCGGCTGGATTCTGAGACGGCTCTCACAGAGAAACAAAGTTTCACACTGTGCTTTCAAGCACGGATTAGTCAGTTGGGGAGAGAAGCCATGCAAAATCAGATTCTTAAGCAGTGAAGATAGTGGACATTACTGGTGCCAGTCTGAATCTGGGGAGTACAGCAATGCTGTCAATATATCAGTGCATGGTAAGTTTTTTTTATGTCATACAGGCATGCCGGCCTTTAATTTACCTACATCTCTAACTTTGTTTTCAGACTTTCAGTCTTTTTAAACACTATTTTTTACAGGTCAACCAACTCCCTACCTTCAAGTCAGTCCCAGCAACTGGGCTGCTGAAGGTTCTTCATTGACAATGACCTGTACATTTAGTAGAGGGTCTATGACAGGCTGGAGTTTTCATTGGTACAAAGTTGTTCCGCCAAGGAAAGGGTTGCCTATTGAATTGAACAGCCTCGGTGGGTTTCCATACTCCCTGGAGCGCCTTGAAGACACCAAGAGAGGAGCTGGAGGTTCATACCACATCAATCTGGCGTCTCCTGCCCACTCTGGGGTTTACCTCTGCAGGGGACAGCGGGGGGAGGCAGCGTACTACACTCAGAACAGTCCAATGCAACTTGTCTGGATTAAAAGTGTGTTCATATGGCTTGCTACCTGAACCTCTAGTTCTAATTTTGTAATTTCTTAGGTTGATTTCTTAATTAGTATTTACTTTTGAAACTTAATAATTTATTGGTATATAAGCTACTCTGGAATCTATTATTTTTTATTTTTTTTCCAGGTTCTTCACCCTCAGCTTGGCTTAGTGTCAATCCTAACAGAACAGACTTCTCGGTTGCTCAGTCTCTGTCACTGAGCTGCAAAGTGCGCGGCAACACAACGGAGTGGACGGTGAGGCGGTATACATTAATGGAAGGCCTTTCAGACTGTCCTTTCAACTCAAGATCTGGAACTTGGTCTGAGTCCGTTTGTAGCATCAGCTCTTTAACTGAATATGATAGCGGTGTGTACTGGTGCCAGTCTACATCAGGAGAAGTCAGTAATCCTGTCAACATAACAGTTCACGATCTAGGTATGTTCCAGTTATTGGAAAAACTGCCACTCACTCTCATATTTTGAGTCACTCACTCACTCACACTCATATTTTGCCAAATAGCTTGCATGCACCAATATGTTCAGTTTGAAGGTGCTACAGTAGGCCTACATGGTGTTTTGCCTAGAATGTAGACGTACCCTAGTGGCAGCAAATGGATTTGCACCGCGAGTACAGTGTAGCTTAGCCTGTCAAGCCAGACTAACACATAAAATGTATAGTCTGGCCTTGAGTGTTAGACCCTCAGGTAAGACGGCTACAAACAATCAGAACAACTATCAAGCAGATTCAAACAACGCTAAGCCTGACAAATAACTCCCTGTCCAGATAGAATAATTGTGTTTGGTTAAACACTGCAATGTCTGGATACAACCTAGGGCAGGGGTGGGCAATTATTTTGTTCGAAGGGCCACATTGGCGTTTAGATTTTCACTAATGGGCCGGTTGTTAACCGTCAACCGGTTGATGCCGGTAAATTGGCAAGTCTCAAACCAGTAGTCTCACTTTTTTCAGAGGACATGTTAACATGCAGGGTTAAAAGAGGGGATTTGTATTTCATGACTACAACAAATTTGATAGTTTAGGCCTATAATCTAAGTCTCCTTGGCTAAAAAAGAAATTATTCTACTTTGGGAAGGCTCCGCGGGCCGGATTAAATAGCTCAGCGGGCCGCATGTGGCCCCCGGGCCTTAGTTTGCCCAGGCCTGACCTAGGGTATGTTGGATCCTTATTTTGCCCTGTAAAGGCCCTGATACTAAATAGTTGGCTTTGTTCTTCTCAAATGGGGCAATTCACACCTGTCCTCTACCTCCCACTGATCCCCCAAACATGTTGTTGGACAGTCAGGAGCTAGGCCACAATCTTTGTATAGTTTGACTTGATGGCCGAGCCATTTTATATCTGAAATTGAACATAATACATGCCATCAAAGTGGAACCATATCCATCAGGATTAATCTGAGTTAATTTTTTTAATCTGAGTTAAATTTTTGGGATTAATCACGTGATTTAATTTTGCCAGAACTAATATCAACCTCTGACTTTATTTGCCACTCAGGATACTATGAGAGTTGGGTGGAATTCAGTCCAAACTCTTGGGTGACTGAAGGATCTCCAGTGACGTTCAGCTGTCAGCTTTTTGAAGCGTCTTCTTCAGGTGTGAGGTTTCACTGGTACAAAGCTGTTCCTGTCCAAGAAGGCTTACCTTTGGTCAGCAGTAACTATGATGAAGCTAAATACTCTGCTGAGCTCCTGTCAGACAGCAGCAGAGGAGCTGGAGGCTCCTACACTCTCAGCTCCTCAGCCCCAGAACACTCAGGACTCTATATCTGCAGAGCAGAGATTGAAAAGCTTGGCATTTATGCTGCGTTCAGCCATCCTGAACTCTTATCAGTAACAGGTAGGGCCTTAATGTCCATATGTAAAATTTGATCATTTTCAATGCAATTTTTGTTTTGTTATATTTTCATGCCGACCTGTACCCCACCTGTACTTTGTCAATGACTGCATTTACTGTACATGCACTTAAGTACCCCGAGTATGATATTAAGAATCCCGATTCCCGGCTTTGCATTTGTACATGTAAACCTTTTCCTGATTCAGTATCCTGAATAAGCCCTTATCCCGGTTTCTCAGAATTCGGGATGCCCTAGGTGGAGTACTCTCTAAGAGAGTCTCTAGAGACTCTATAGAACTGTTACCATTTGGCATTACAGTTGAGACCTTAGATTTACATACATCTCAGAGACAGACACTGTTTACCACAGATTAATACGGTTTACTGTCTATCATTGATACAGATTAAGCTTTGTTTGTTTCTGGTCAGTCAATGTTATTACATTCTTATATTATTATATAAATCAGAATAAAGAGACAAATTATTTTATAGAAAATTTTCAAGTTTTGTTGACCTTGTGTTATCAGACCATCACTTTAACATATACTGTAGGTAGGCACAGTATAGCCTATAATCTGAGGACATTATTTTATCTGCTTGCGTTTCTCTCTCAGGTCGCTCTCCCCCTGCCTGGCTTGATGTGATTCCCAACAGATCCCAGCATTTTGAATCTAAACCTCTGACTCTGGCCTGCAAAGCACAGGATGCTTCCACTGTTTGGTCAGTGAGAAGATACACCACATGGAGAGAGTTGTCAGACTGTCCCTTTAACAAGAAGTCAGAGCTGTTGAATCCATCCACATGCAACATCAGCTCTTTGACACTGTCAGACAGCGGAGTGTACTGGTGTCAGTCAGAGTCTGGGGAACGCAGTAATGCTGTCAACATAATTGTTCACAGTAAGTAATTAGGCCTGAAATGTCAGCTGAATAGACAGGGCCTTTCAGGATTTTTAAAGGATTTAATTTTTTATGATGCCATTGATTTTTTTTCCTAATTGTAGTAACTTTATGTCTGTCTCTGTGTCTCTGTTTGCTTCTTTGTAGATGGTAATGTGTTACTAGATAGCCCAACACATTCTCTTGCGTATGGAGAAACTGTGGAGCTGCGTTGCCTAAGTAAAGTGAATTCTGAATCTGACTCAAATGTGAAGTTCTACAAGGATCGATTGCTTGTCCAAGAATCATCAGGAACAATGTCTATACCAAATGCCTCTGAGAGAGATGAGGGGTTGTATACTTGCGAGGACAAGGGGGGCAAAAGGTCTCCAGGATGTTGGGTGTACGTGAGAGGTGGGGATGTTTTTCTGTGTTGCTTATTTCTCTATCGCTGAATTGGCAATAGTAGTAGTGCATAATTTAGTTCTGAAATGTTCACAGTGACTTGGAGGAGCCGCATTATGGATGTCTACAAATAGGCTACATATCCAGTCATTTACTTTCCATGTCATTTATCAGTCCCAATGAGTTGTAGGTGATACATTATACTGTAAAGGTACGATGAATAGGAAACATCAAAATTTGATCTAAGACCTGCAAGTGGGTTACCTCACTCATGTCAGCTGTAGCGCGAAGCCGCGCGTACATCTGATGATCAACGATAGATGAGTTATTTCAGGAGCCAGAAATCCTTGAATCTAACTGGACAAACGGCTTGTCCATCAATTTAATTGACGTATACTTCAGCCAATCACATCGAAACCAACCGATGACGCTGGTTACGTTTGTTGGATTGGTTGGATTCAAAACAGTTGCTTCTTCGCTACCTCACACCCTCTACAGCAGCCAGCAGCCCTGATTGGTTCGGTTAGAGTAGGGTGACCAGACGTCCCCGATTTCCGGGGACAAACCCCGATTTTGATGACCTGTCCCCGCCTGCACCCGTCCCCGATTTTGGCCAAGTACTGCAATGACTCGACAGAAAAAAAAAAAAAAAAAAACAGACTACCCAGACAGTTGCAGCTGAGTTAGGCTACAGTTTTAATCCATGGCTAGACCTGTCCCATTTTTGATTGGATCTTCCCTCTTTTTGGTTGTCTGACCAGGAAACCTTACAAACTCTCCCTCAAACTTCAAACTTTTTACTTGACTATTTTCTCCTTGACTATTTTCTCCTCGCCAATACATTTTGCGCATTTTACCGCGATTTGCCGGTTTAGCAAACTTAATACATGTCAGGCCTTGTATTTCATTTCAGCGCTATCTTTCTCAAATAGTTTAGGTGTCAAAGATATTTTTCAGTAAATAGGTAGGATGTAATATCTTCTCTCTCTCCAATGAGACAGGAGAGTAGGCTATTTTATTTTTCTTAAAAGGGCAACAGCATTAAAAAAAAAACTTTTCTTTGCTGATATTTTGTATCAAAGATTCCTGGACTCCTGTCCATAATGGCATCAGTAGATAGGCCTACATTACTGCAATAATCACTCTTGGGTTATTTCCCATTTTTGGAACAAGCATAGGCTATGTGCAGACAGGTGGGTCACACATTTAAAATGGTAAAAAGGTCTATATCCTACCACTTCCTACAACTCTTGACAGACCCTAGAATTGCTTTAGCATAGCCAACAGAATATACAATGTAATGCGTCTTCCAGAATGATAACACTTCAGTCTGTCTGAAAATTTGTGGGAAAGTTCCTGTTTTTTATCCTAGGGCCTATAGTGAGTTTAGAATGCATAGGGGAAAACATCCAGATACCGGGAACAGACATAGTGTAAGTGCCAACACTAATTGTAATATAGGCCTATATACCCTTCTAAGAGGAGAAAAGAAGGCCTCCTAGGCCATGGATAAACTACAATAATGTCAAATGCGGTGACAGCAAAAAACCTGAGATTTTAATGTTATTTTGTTCGCTGAACGCCAAAATGTCCCCGATTTTCCTCAAAGAAATCTGGTCACCTTAGGTTAGAGAATATTGGGCTTGAAATCGCTCTGAAGGGCTTCAACATCAGGTTGTTGCACAGAAGTGCCTTAAAGTTACGTAGCGCATCATCTGACGTGAGTGAGGTAAGCAAGTGGGTGCTTTAACTGACATCCATGATCTTGAAGACTGATTGCCACTACAGTGTCAAAACAGATCAAAACTTGCCAGTGGTCTGTAAGCTACTGAAAGGGAAAGTGGGAAGCACGAGAGCCAAGTCTGAACTGAACTACGGCGTACAGCATATATGTAATTCCCAAACGCTGCTGATTGGTTAACGCTGTTTTTTCATGCCAGCGGAGCCGAGCGGAGCGGCGCTCTGTGTTCAATGCATTCCAATTAGTAACGGTCAAACGTGACGTAGAGCAGCGAGATGAGCGGAGCCAGCGGCAAAAGTTGAGCAGTGTTCAATATGCAAATGAAGGAGCGGTATCGCGGGCGGTAGCCAATCAGATTGCTTGTTTTTACTTCTCACGGTTGGAAAATTCGATGACCGTGGAGCTGTTTGATCGTAACTTGCTAAAAACAGAATAACTGTAAGGACTTCGTATGAGGTTATTGCTGTTGCTGGAATGGTAAACATTTAGTTGTGAGCTTCATTTCAAGAAATCAGTGTTGTAATAGTAAGCTAAGTACCTCGATAGCCAGTTAGCTTGCTAGTTCAGTCAATCACACTGTTCCCACAAATCGACACGCCTACTAGAAGCGTGGACAGCGACTCCGCTCCGCTTGCATCAAAAACCAGCGTTCCAGACTCTATGACAAAGAGAAACGTAGTCACAGGTGGTAAGGACCAGGCTAGCTCCCCTTACATGACTCACAAGATTTGACCGTGGGCCATATTTTGCTATTTCCGCACATTGGGGCTAGAATCAAATATACAACCACTACAGTGAATCTTTGCATGCTAAATTAAAGATAGTTTAGCTAAAATAATAGCATAGTTCCACTTTAATAAAACAACAAATGTAGGCCTATAACTGCATTTTTTCCCCTCACAGATGCACCTGGAAAAATCAAAGGAGCACAGGAGAGACCCAAAGCAAAGCATCGGAAATACAAAGACATACTTTAATACTTTAATAGGTATATGACCATGAATATTTTATTGTCAAACTGTTGTTCTTGGAAATGTGTGTGCTTGAATAGGCCTAGTATCCGATCAGCTTCATATTATTTATTTGAAATGTGATTTGATTTCAATGTACAGTATTTCAATGTAAACTATTAGGTTGAAGCAAACTATCTGAATACTGTTTATCAATATCAATAAATACAAATGTTTTAAACTTTCTGGTTTGTCCTCCAACTCTACTGAAATTATGTGTCTTTAATTAATGGTAACATACTGTAAAATTAAAAAGAAAGAATTCCCTGAACCAAATTGTGAGGTGGGCTAGTAGGCTGATTGGAGAGCCACAGCTTAATCTAGAATCCCTACATGGTAGTAGTTGGGTCCATCTTAGAGGATGAGTCCCACCCCCGGTTTATTCAGGGGGTCAGGATTTGGCTGGTTAGCTGTGCCAATTAGCATTGCACCTCCTCGTCGCCATTTTCCAGAAATGACATCATATCCGACTCCATTTGACATATGCTGATTGGTTAATGCTACACTTTCAGCTCATGCTAACGAGCTCCCTGTGCACATCAGGTGTGTGCCGCCAGAGCCGCCCTCATCTCCATTAGTAACATGGGCCCTCATTGGCCTAATGAAATGGAGTCGGAAGTGAGCTCCATGAAACGCCATCTTGACAACTGAAAATTTTGTTCAATTTTGGATGAATTCACTAGCCTAGCATTCCACATTGGAATGAATGGGAGGCGGGACTTGGTATGTTTCTCCAGGTTTATTAATACCTCCATGGTCCCACCCACTGTTGGTGAATTTCAGCCTCTCCCATCATGGACCCCCTCACCACTTGGAATACAATTCCAGACCCCTCTCTCCTCTTGGGGCCCTGGTAACTTCAGTCCCTGTGTGCATGTGTGTCACTGTTGAGGGCCAAAAAGACCAAAGACACACCATGACCTCCGGGTAACATTGTTTTGCAGGACCTGAAATTTTCATTGTTTCATTGTCAACCCTGAAAACTATGCATGTTAGACCCATTTGTGACACTTTTAGTCACTATTTATCACTATAAGTAATTATCAACAGGGGCAGTCTTATTTTAACAACTTCCTTCTTGTGCCAAACAAGCCTTAGTCAATCTTAGTCAATGCATGGAGAAGAGCTTGTCCACATACCTAGTTAATAGAATGAAGCTCAATGCCAAGAGTTGTCGTTGTCCTTGACATGGAACAAGCAATGCAGAATGCACTAAATTGCAAGTCGAAACGGAAGGGTGCAGAGCACAAGACTGTGGGCAGATGTTGTGGGACATTGCACTGGATACTAGAGTTTGCACACTCTACACAGGAAGTGGAAAACGCATCAACTTACATGTACTGTAGCCTACCGTAGCTCAGGTAATTGTATGCCCATGGAGTTCAAGGAAGCTGGTTGCACTGATGGAACGTTCACTTCTTATTGCGATCTGTAAGTAGGCTTCCTATCACAGTTTCATTTAAGACTACTAACCTCGATTTCCATCCTGTGTTCTAGGTCATTTCAATAGATTTATTGATTTCAGTAAACAACATAAAGTAGCCTATTACATGAGAAGAAAACGATGTACGCAATGTCGCATTTGTTGCAAGCATAATCGTTCAGGTAGGCTAATCTTCGTAATGTCAACATAAAATCAGTATAAGGCTGATGGGCAACTTTTGCGACGATTGTTTGGCACTCTTTCAAAAACAACAAACGCAAATAAACAAAAACATTGCAGTTGTGTGTAAGGGGTAGGCTATGGCAAGCCGGTGTGCCGATGTCTGCAACTTTGAAGGTGTTTCGCCTGCGTGAAATCCAAATCATAAATTGTTGCCAGAAAGTGAGTGAATACGCACGTCTGTAGCTCAGTGATTCTTGAGATTAGGGACAAAACATGTCCTCCATATAAAAATGTCAATATCTGCCCAAAATTAAGGAGTTAAAAAATCAACAGGGCATCAAAAGGTTACTGTTGAGGTTCTGTGTATACTCATGACATTGATTTTATGCATTTCAAACTCATTTGATATTTATTTGGTAAAATAGTGCCACTGCGCCCTGAATGTCCATGTTATTTATCCTGTCCTCATCAAGAGGTCTCAGTGTAAAACACTGAAAAAAGTGCTTGCAAATTCAATAGATGTAAAAAATATTCATACCAAAAGAATTGTATGCTTTCATAAAATACCACAAATGACATTAAGTGAACATTAAATTTTATTTTCTACTAAAATGTGCTTATCAAAGTGGTGTCCTCACTCTGAGTCAAACTGTTAAACTGTTAACCACAGGCCCTCTTATGCACTTCCTATTTTTGGTGGATACAAAAGTAGCACAGGTGGAATTGTAAAAGTTTGTTTGCTATAATATTTTGAACTAACAATGGGGATCTAATTGCAGTCACACCTTTAATTTGTCAACACCGTCATTTGGCTATAATAACCTTAATTATAAAATATGAAAGAAATGTTGCCAGTTTTATTTAGGTTGCAGAGTCAGTTGTCTACTGGGGAAAAGCCAGATGTCTTCAATTTACAAGTTTTGAATAGCAAGGAAAAAAGTAGCAATTTTGTCAACTCCGTAGGGCATCAACTCCATCAGATTTTGGTCAACTCCGTCAGATTGTGCTAGCTGACGAAGTTGACATTTATGCTAATTGAGTTAAAATGTTCTTCTAAAAACTATTTTTGCAAATAATAACCATAATGGACAACCCCAACTTCACAATGAAGCATTTCCAATTCTCTATTTTTCTATTTTACAGTTTTTTTGTCAACTCCGTCATATTCGTCAACTCCGAAAAATATACTCTTTCTGCTTTTTTAAGAAAAAAACGTTACTTTTTAAAAACAATTTTGTTCTAATATATTAAACACCATCTGAACTACATGCATCAATGTCTCATTCGCATTGAAACTAAAAATATATATGTTTATTTCTAATCTGAAATGTACAAAATGGAAATATTTCAAAGTTTGGTTTTCCAAAGTCCTGAAAAATGATAACATAAAAATATAAAATGCATTTAACTGCTTTAGTCTGTTAAAAACCTCCACTAAATACATCCCTAATGACTTAGCATGGTAGTTGGAATGATCAAATTAAAATAAAATGAGTTTTTAGGCGTCTGACGGAGTTGACACATATCGTGTCATAACATGAATAAAAGTTGTTTTTTAGAAAAAAATCTAACATTGTAAACCTGTTCCTTCATATGGTTGGTTAGCTAAGACCTGTGTTTATATATGTATCTATTCAAAATGTATGAATCATTAAATTTTTTTTGGAAGATTTAGAAAGTAGTTTTGTCCCTTATCTCAAGAATCCCTGAGCTAACAAACGCCATTCATTCGTGGGTAAATTAGCCTTGCACTTCAGGCGCACTCTGAGCTTGAAGCACTGCGTCTTCAAGCTCAAGCGAATTAATCTGGTCAAAAAAAAAAAAAAAATTAAATCCGTCATTGTGTTGCATAGTTTCACGTATATTGTCTAGCCTTGAGTGTAGCCTACCAAGTGTAAAAAAATATTTAAGAGTGATCCATCATTCAGATGGGAATTTATGTGGAGTTGAATGTGAGTGTGAATAAAATCAGCTATGCTGCAAAGCAGCAACACAACAATTAAATGTAGAATGTTCAGAGTTCAGCTTGTTTACTTCAAAATCTGTCAACAGTCACCTTAGGCTGTGATGATAAATAGAACCATGAATAAAAGCTTCATTATAGCCTATGGATGTTGGTAAGTGAGAAGGAAGTGAAATGAATCTGACCAAGGAAAAAAAAATCTGCCATTTCCCTGTAAATTTCCCAGCAAACACGTTCATGCGGGCCCCTGAGGGTGAGGGTTTTCTTCTGGTAGTGTGCCCTAACCAAACCCAAACATGGCCAGCATGGGCATCCCCAGGTCAGTCCCAAGCCTTTGGGCTGTCTGTGGGCAGCCCACAATTAAGCCCTTACCCCCAGAAAACCAATGTGTGCCCCGCTAAGTGAGGGCTGTCAGTGCTGGGCCAGCACTTTGCTGATGAGCCTCAAACCCTCACAAGCCCACAGTGGGTCCCCTATGTTGGCCCAAAGCCCAATGACTCAAGATCAATTCTAGATCAAATTACTCGAGATCAGCTTTCAGCGTTGAGATGATTTTTTTTTCTTGAGTTGAGTGAGTGAGAGAATGAGACGACTTCTGTTTTGGTTAAAAGTGAGACTGTCACAAAAGTGAGACTGTTGTGAACCTTGCTGTTTTATTCAGAGGCTCAGAACTCAGAACAACAACAACAAGCAGCAGTTAGCAGTTGTATCAGCATAATGTGTCTCCTTAATCTGTTTGTGTTTCAGGTTTCATATCAGTCATACAGTGTGGGCATTGCCATGGTAAGCCTTTGATCTTTGACCTTTGATAAGCCTACAGACAACTTCATACAGTGTATCATAATAATTCTTATGCAGATGTCAAACACCAGACAGCTCTCAGTTTAAATGGACCCATCCTCTTATAAGAGCCAAGTTTAGTAGGCCTACTATTTAAACTATAAAGGCCAGTTAGAGCAGTGCTAGGGCAGTGGAAACAAGGCTATTGAGTTATCATTCAAGTCAACATTTTTTTTCAGTGTAGGTATTTATCGTTAGACTATGAAACATCAGACACTGGTATTAATCCTATAAATTAAAGGAGAAATCCACTGTGAAAGGAGAAATCCACTGTGAATCAGTCAATAGAAAATTTGATGCTACATAGACCAAATAACAAACTGATTTCTAATTCTGACTCAATTGGGCATAATGAAATGAAACTGAAACTAAGTTGTTATGTCCCATTCACTTATAGGGTGTTCACTTATTAGTGTCAGTGGGCGGTTCACTACTCAGTCTATGTTGTGTTTCTCCTTTAAGAAATCAGAACTTTATAGTCCAAAAGTAACATTGTGTGTTATGAAGCAAAATGGCAGGGGTAATTATTGAAGAAAAAGCACTAAACCACGACCTGAAAAGTCAGGGGAAACACTAGCCCTATACTGGCTGCGTCTAATTTTTATTTCTATTTTTTTTTAATGTTCACTGCACTGCCTTGTCTGGTGTAGCCAGTTTTACTGATTATAGCTGGAGTCTTCTTTTCTTTCTTTTTTTTACAGCAGCTAAGAAGAGTTGTAAGGTACTGTAAAGCAAACTGTTCAAAACGTTGCTAGACTAAACTACTTCTGGCTCTATAGGTGATCTTTTTACTCTCTTGAATTGCTGTTTATGTTATTCTACTTATCCCATGTGTTTTTTTCTATTAATCAGAACATGGAATTGTGCCCAAACTCACTTTCGACAAGCAGAATCAGTGTATATCCAAAGGAGCCTCTGTGACCTTTACATGTGATATTGGAGACAGTTCTTCAGATTGGCTGTTCCTCTGGTACAAGGTGGTCCCTCTCAGAGATGGGTTACCTGCATTCACACACACCTCTGGTAGATCTGCCTACTCTCTGGAGCTCCTGTCAGACAGCAGCAGAGGAGCTGGAGGCTCCTACACTCTCAACTCAACCGGTCCTGAACATAGAGGACTCTATGTATGCAGGGCAAAGAGAGAAGAGCCTGTTTACTACACAGACTACAGTAACCATGTGCTGCTTTATATCATTGGTGGGTGAACTTTTTTCAAACCTGAGAGCAGTGAGACTCAGTGTGAAGCCTACTTTTAGTAACAGATTGATTGCACCAGAATGTATCCATGTTATCCAAATAATCCAAATAATTTACTAAGTAGAACATGCGTTGTGTGCCAGGGTGTTTTACCTTGTTGCATCTTAAAGGTGGGGTATGTGATCAGGAAAAACTTTGGGCTTTGACAACACTAGGCATTTGAAAAGAAACAATTCAAAACAGGTCCAATCCCCTGTCTTCAGATTTCCCCTGAAGCCACACCTCCAGAGTATAGGAACGAATGGGGAGTGGGAGGGACAAACAACAGTTGGGTTTGACAGACTTATCACCATCCAATAATTTTCGCTGGTTCCTTAAAATGATTGGATGTTGTTTTTCTTGTCCTGCTCATTCCACAGGTGACTATCAAATTTTATTTCAGCGTTGGATGATTTAATTGTTTCCAATCAATATATGAATGTCATTTTAAGCAATATAGTAAAAAGTGCTCCAGGAAAACATCACATACCCCACAGTTTACTTAAAGGAATACTCTTTGTATTTTACATTTTGGTCTCAGTCAGTGCATGTGTTTTCCTAATCTGGCAACCCCAATTTTACCTTTTTCTTAGCTTAGTAAACATACTGGAATCTAAAGTAGTCAGATAGCAACTCTTTGGCAACATTACATTTGAGCGCCTATGCTAAACTAAAGCTAAAATTGGAGTAGCCAGACTAGGAAAAAGCATGCACTGAGTCCATAATGCTTTTACCCACATATGTAACATCAGGTAAGACTGTAAATAATCCACTTTCATAAGAAGGTGGAATATTCCTTTAAGTGTTATAAACCTCATCTATTCACAAGGAGTCAAATGAAGAGATGTGTTTTTATTGTTTGTCCATTCAGATTCTGATCCTGCTGGGTGTATGAACGTCAATCCTGACAAGAAAAGTTTTGTTGAATCTGAGTCACTGTCCATTAGCTGTGGGGGAAATGGAACTGGTTGGACCCTCAGACGAATCACAGACTATGCAGAGATCTCCCAGTGTCCTTTCCCTAGAGGTGCAGCATCCTGGGAGAACAACACATGTCACATCAGTGCTGTGTCTCAGTATGATAGTGGGGTCTACTGGTGCCAGACTGAGTCTGGGGAATTCAGTAATGCTGTCTATTTAAAAGTTCATGGTAAGTCAGTGATTTGCACAATACAATTCCATTCCATTCTATGAATGTGTGAAGGCTTGGCATCCCAGGTCTTAACCATTAAAAAAATGTTATTTGAACCACACAGTATGAATGGTTATCAATATTTAGGCCTACTATAATTAAGTCAAGTCAAAATGTATTGTCCCAAAATTAGGTTGCAGCCAGGCATTTAAAAGAAACACAACAAGAATAAATAATCTACAACATTAAAGACAAATACCAACACGAAGACGGTCACCAATACATATATAGGATCACCCCCTTCCACCAATACAAAAAAGTACAGTACTCAACACACACCAGAACACAAAATGTTCGGTTTTGTAACATTAACAAAAAATATTGTGAATTTGTTCATTAATATTTACTCAAAATTGCAGTAATTTATGCATTAAAGGTCCAATATGAGTTCCTGCATGTTTTTCTGCGTGATTTTATTTTCATCTCAAGTCGCAAGCATCTCCCCTTGATTTGCTAGCTGTCTGCCTCCTGAATACACTGTGAAAAAGTCCGGTCTCGGGAGATAACACAGAAGCTGTAAAACTCAAACAAACATATGGGGCCGGGTTGCGCACCAAAATAATAACAAACCAGATTCTTGCTAAAGACGGAAGGATGGGTGTAAGTTTGTGACTCCCAACCAATCTTGTAAGTGATTTGAAAATGTGGGTTGTTACATTTAGTTTGTTTGTGTGTTATAACACTGCTATGCTACTGTTATTATTTTGTTTTGTTTGTTTGACGATTACAGCCCCTGAGACCGGATGTTTTCACAGTGTATCTAGGGGTCAGACAATTAGCTAACAAGAGTAGATGCCTGAGATAAAAGTGAAATTGCTCAGAAAACCATGCAGGAACTCATATTGCACCTTTAATTCAGTTGTTATAAACCACATTTGACTGAAAATAATACCCAAGACATCGTAGATTGAAGATGAACTATGCAATGGTCCTTTAAGAAGCTTTTGGGAAACAGGCGTCTGCATGGGGAAGCTCTGTAGCAAACCTGAAAGTAAAGGCCGGTCTTTTATAGTTCCTCTTTATTTCCTTGAAATATGGCAGAAACATCCACTTGGCCCCCCAAAGACACACCACTTGATGATTTAAGTAGACACAACCTACTATATAAAATATCAAAATGTATGTAGTATAAACTGCACTGGTAATACATAAAAGCATACTTAGATGAAGCATCCAGTGGGAACTAAGGGGCATGTAAAAGTAGTAAAATAATTAGGAGAAGTGAAAACATGCTCCTACCAGTTCTGTTTGGAGGGGAGTTTATGTTTAAAATCCCTTAGAACATGTTTTTGTTGCATTTAATTATGGGGAGGTTGAAAGAAACTTACATAACATTCTAGTAACTGAAATTCAAGCAATATTTCATATTTTGTTAAAGAATCGACCTATATTTTTGCCCAGTTTTGTCATTATATTGCGCTTTTTCAAACAGTGGTTATGTTGCTGGAATGATGATCATGTGTCAGAGGTTGGATTCTTGAATCCTATATTGGGAGTTTGTGTCACTTTAGATATAAAAAAGTCTGCTGAATCTCCACTCTGCTTTTATTTTTCATGTTTTCTGGTCATCAGGACCCAGAATTGTGCCTGAGCTTTTCCATGACCAAGGAAACCAATGTCTCTTCAAAGGAGCATCCGTGACTCTCACTTGTAACATTGGTGACGGTTCTTCGGATTGGCTGTTCCTCTGGTACAAAGCTGTTCCACTCCGAGATGACCTACCTGCTGACACATACTGGTCTGGTAAATCTACCTACTCTCTGGAGCTCCTGTCAGACAGCAGCAGAGGAGCTGGAGGCTCCTACACTCTCAACTCAACCGGTCATGAGCATATAGGACTCTATGTATGCAGGGCAAAAAGAGAAGAGCCTGTTTACTACACAGACTACAGTAAATACAAGTTTCTTTGGTTCAATGGTGAGTGACAGAGTCTGTGTACATTGAAATAGCTTTAAAGGGATACACCACCTCTTTATGAAAGTTTGTTATTTACCATCTAACCTGGAGTTATATGGGTAAAAGTGTTTGGGCAGTGCATGTGTTTTCCTAATATGGCAACCCCAAATGTATCTTTAGCTTAGCATAGATAGATAGTAGCATAGAAAGTAGGTAGTCTTTCAAAAGTCATCTGTTTATTCATAATGAGTACAAATGGCAATGCAAATTAAGATTAAGCCATTTTCTAAGCAGATAAAGACTTCAACCAATATATTCTCTTATGGCAAACCACTCCTAGCACAGCATTGAGATAGTGGAGCACCTGCTTTTCCGGTACTTTGCAAAAATATAGTTCCACCTGCGTAAATCTCCTTGTTGTCCTTGGTTTTTAATATCTTTTACTGTTTGCTGCTCATTGCACTACTGATTGTGAATACACACTTTTGCAAATGATTTGCTATTTGGCTACACTGTATCCCAGTGCCTATGCTAAAATAAGCCAAAGTCCTTCTAAGGCAAGTCACATCACTCGGCCGCCATATTGGATACGCCTTCGGGCTAGCCTGGGAATTCCCATGCTCCTTTGCGTGCTTATTTCATTTCACTCTGCAGAGGAGCATGGTGACCATGGCCGTTTTTCTCGCTTACTTTCGGTATCCAATCGCAGAACAAAAAGGGATTTGTACGGCCCTCGATGGCATTTTACGTCACGTGGTGGCTCTGGTATTGGCTCCGAGGTATGTACAGATGCTATGATAGACATTCGTAGCGCCCAATAAACAGCTATGGACAATTGTAAACGATGCTTCCGCTACGAGAAATGCAATAGGTAGGTCCCCAGACTAAATATCACTTGTGATTTTAGTTTGGCATTCGCCAGGCTACCTTCGGGCAGCTATTTGGGCTTAACAAGACCAGACCCTCCAAAATGAATGGGGAAATATCCATAAGTAGAGATTGGCTGGTCGTATGGACTTAAAAAGTATATGTGTGAATCCTCGTTTAAATCTGAGTTGAACAGTGCCAAAATCTACCAGACAGATGCTAAAACAAAGCTGAAAAAGACGTTATTTAAAACGGCAATTTGCTTACTGCGCTGACAATCGCAGCATGGCAATCACCATAGTGACGGAGGTAGTAAACAAAAAAGTTAACCGTCAGTCAAACAGCATTCAGCAACACGATTGGCTATTTCCACTGTAAGGCAGGACTTCCAGTTTCTCTACTCCGCCATATTTGCGTTATGAATGGCCGTAATGCATTTCAATGGAAGGGCTTCTGAAGTGATTTGTCTCCTCCTTTATAAGTGTCTCTGGATAAGCTAATGATGGGGCTGCCAAACCAGGAAAATGCATCCACTGAAACCAAATTGCTTTTGCAGATACATGTATACATGTATATGTAACTCCAGGTAAGAGGGGGAATATCTCCTTTTCATAAAATGTGGAATATCCCTTTAAATTGGGCATTCACGATTCAACAACCAGCCTAGAGGGCTTCCTTTCTAGATAGTATCATTTCCTTAATGATGCAAGTTTCATAATGGTGTAGAATTGTTTTGTTTCTCTTCCACTTCCTCTTAGATGCAGATCCTAATGCTCCCAGACTTCTGAACATCAGTCCCAACAGGAAAGATTTCGCCATGTCTGAGTCTGTATCTCTTACCTGTGGGGGAAATGGAACTGGTTGGACCCTCAGACGAATCACAGACTATGCAGAGATCTCCCAGTGTCCTTTCCCTAAAGGTGCATCGTCCTGGGAGAACAACACATGTCACATCAGTGCTGTGTCTCAGTATGATAGCGGGGTCTACTGGTGCCAGGCTGACTCTGGGGAATTCAGTAACGCTGGTTTTGTACATGTTCATGGTAAGTCAGTGACATAATCTTACTGTGGCAGACTCAGATCTCTTGAAAAGGAAACTCATGGACCTACAGTATTATAGGCTATTCTACCTCTAATATCAGTTATGTTCAACAAACGTTCCCAGAACTGTTTATGTCACCAAAAGTGAATGTCACCCTGACGTACAGAAAACCTAAAATGAGAACGTTCCTGTTGATAGATTAGCATTGTGACGTTGCACTCTCCTATAGAAAACAATTGCAAAAAAAAAGATGAGAAATGCTACATGGACATCTGCACTAAATATTTAGTTTGGCGTCATTCAAGTCAGCCCTGTTGTATAGGTTTGCAGAGAGATTTCGATAGGAAGGAAACAGACCAGCAAATTGGCTGGTTGATGCCGAACTACCACTTAGTTATTTTAAGGTACTGAGGTCACAAGTTCATCATGGATAATTTTGGTGAAATGTTATCATAGCAAATATGATATATTTTAGCCCCGACAATGTCGACATGAAGTTAGTGCCTATGAGTGTTCTCTAAAAAATATGTTAATTGTCTTAAAAGGATCCCCGGCTAGTTGGGCATGTTAACGTTATAAGACTAGCATTGGCGTCAACTTTAATTGACGTTATTCAAAAACATAAAAAATATGACGGTTTCAAAGAAAATGTTTATTAGAAGCTGAAATTCATTTCACTAGTAAAGTTCCATTGTTGTTACGCCTCAATGACTTATGGGTAAAACATGACGACAAATGGTTGCACTGCTTTCGGTCAAGCTGGAGCTACACATGGACAACGTAAATATTGATCCTCTATCGTATCCTCACCTCTCCTATCATCTTCCAACACCGTGTGCTGTCTTCCGCGTTGTTCCCTTAATTCATGGTGTCGTGGGTTTAAACGGCAAACTTCACAGAAGATGTATTTTACTTTGCAATAACGTCCTAAACCGGTCCTGTAAAGCCATGGAATTTTGCTGGACAACCATTTGATGTCACGATTTACCCATAAGTCATTGAGGCGTAGAATTCTAACTGTAATAGAACTTTACCAAAGAAATGATTTTCAGGTTCTAATAAACATTTTCTTTAAAAACCGTCGTATTTTTCATGTTTTGGGTAACGTTAATTAATATTGACGTCGTTACTAATCTTATAACGCTAACATGCCAAACTAGCCGGGGATCCTTTTAAGAGAAATTATAAGGGTGAATTTATACACAATCTAGTTAGCTCAGGAAAAAGATAAAATCTTATTCTGTTCTTTTGTCGTTCTGCTTATGTTGTTGTGCAGAGCAAGCCACATCCGGTTCACATTTACTTTGAGTCATCGCTTACATTTTTTACAGATGTGAGGGTATATATCCAGTGTGATTCTGGCACCTGGTTGACTGAAGGACGACAGTTTAAAAAAGGAGAATCGGTTAGGTTGCGCTGTGTGGTAGAAAGATCTTCAGCAGACTGGAGGTTCCTCTGGTACAAAGTTGTTCCATTCAGAGACGGACTTCCTGAAGCTCCACACTGGAGAAGTGATGCCAGATATTCTTTGGAGCTGGTGTCAGACGGCAGGAAGGAAGCTGACAGCAAATACATCCTCACCTCCGCTGCTCCTGAACACTCAGGTCTTTATGTTTGTGGAGCAGAGAGAGGAGAGCCTGCCTTCTACACATACAGCTCCCCTATGCTCGTCTGGGTGAACGGTGACAAAACTTGTCTTATACACTTACATGTTTTTACATTAATTCACATTTTTAACTCACGTCTGTCAAAGTATCTTCAGATTTAAAAGATCTGTTTTAATTAGCTTGTCTATCTCCTGCAACAGATTCTTCTCCTCCAGGTCTGCTGAACCTCAGTCCCAACAGAACACATTTCTTTGAAGATGAGTCCGTTTCAATCACCTGTGATGTGCCTGGGAATATGGATGGTTGGATCCTGAGAAAATACAGGAATCATAACGGGGTCACAGACCTGCCTTTGGAGATGGAGACTCAGGGAAAAGCTACATTCAGCATCACATCTCTAAACACCTCCCACAGTGGAGCCTACTGGTGCCAGTCTGAATCAGGAGAGTTCACTAATGTTGTTAACCTGAGAATAGATGGTAAGTTTTCTTATTTTTAAATTGACAAATCTTTACTACCTAATAAATACAATGTAATAGTATAATATTAAAATGATATTTGTTTCAACAGAGAGACCAAAACCCATTGCTCGTATCAATCCAGATGAGTGGCTGATTGCAGGGGATTCTGTGTCTCTGCGCTGTGACATTTACAGTCACTCAGGCACAAGCTGGAAGTTCCTCTGGTACAAACTTGTTCCTTACAGAGAAGGGCTGCCTACATTTTCAGACCAGTACAGCAATGCTACATACTCTCTGGAGCTCCTCTCAGACGGCAGCAATGGAGCCTCCTTCACTTTGAGCTCAGTTGGCCCTGAGCACTCAGGTCTCTATGTGTGCAGAGGGGAGAGAGAACAGATTGTGTATCACACAGCCTACAGTGCACCTAAACTTCTTTGGGTTATCGGTAGGTGTTGGAAGAAGCAAGGTAATAGATATTATTTACTACTAGATTATAGAAATTCAAATTGTGTTGACTTGAATTTTTCTTGTCTCTCACTCCCCCAGATCCGTCCCCTGGAGCTGCTCTGATCATCAACTCCAACAGAACTCAGTATTTTCAGTCTGAGTCCGTCTCCCTGAGCTGTGTGGCACAGGACAGTGCAAGTGTCTGGAGTCTGAGTCGATACTTGAACAATTATTCTCCTTCCATCTCAGGCTGTCCTTCCAACAACACAGTGACTTGGGATCAGTCCACATGTAATATCAGCTCACTCAGTGTCTCAGATGGTGGGGTGTACTGGTGTCAATCAGAGTCTGGACTCTACAGCAACGCCATCAAGATAACAGTGAATCATGGTAGGTTGATATTTTTTTTAATGACAATATATTGTAATGTTAAATTTGGAAGGTTACGAACACAAAAAGTATGGCAATTAATTTACACTTTGTGTGAGCAAAGTATGCTAGTTTTACCACGGCTAATAGGAATTGTTAGCATGATGCAAAAACTGTCATCAAACTATTCATAAATGACTATTCCTACTCTAGGTACAGGGTCCCCGCGGGTCCTTAAAAAGCCTTAAAAAGTCTTAAATACAATAATCGGTTTTTAAGGCCTAAAAATGTCTTAAATTGCTCGGAATGACTGGAATTTTCCAGAAGAAGGTATTAAATTTATTTGACCGAACGAATGAAACCTCATTCCGGTTATTTTTGACCGTAATTTCAAAAGTGACCAGCGTACCTTTTGGGGGCAGTGAATTGAATAATATCTCCCGGAATCTAGAGCTAGAAAGCCAGATCATGCACGTGAAACATTTACCTCTACATCGCGCATCTTAATATGCGCGCATAGAGAGTGAGCGAGAGGGGCAGAGAGAGAAGCGGTGCCTGACGGAACGGTGAGTGTGTGCGCGTGCCTGCTCATATAGAGCATGTCGAGTGCATGCAAGACAAAGAGCGTCCAGATTGGCTTACTTTGCTGAGTAAAACTCTGTTTGATGAGTCGAGGCAAACTTCAGTTCAGTCAGTAGGTACGTTAACGTCAACAAGATCGGAATGGCAGAGAAAGAGCTAAAGACAAAGATGAAAGGACGTGAGAGCACGGTGGTGGTGCAAAAATTGTTGTCGCATACCCCCCCAAAATTGAGTAGTTGCGCCCCTGGTCTTAATTTTTCCATTTAAAGGTCTTGAAAAGGTCTTAAAAGTCTTTAAATTTGTACTTGAAAAATGTGCAGATACCCTGAGGTAATACACTTCCTAATGTATATTTGTACATGTACATATAAAATTTCTTTGGAATTTATGCCCTCTGCATATCCATTTCAACTAGTATTTTAATACTGTGTACTCTAGCACCTCTAGGTCCTACTCCAGTTTTACATGTATCTCCATCTACCTGGGTAGCTAAAGGAGATATTGTGACTCTGAAGTGTGAGATTTCAGAATACCCATCTGGCGGGAAAGTCTACTTTTACAAACTCATTGCTCCAATTGAAGAAGTACTTCCATCAGAAAATGACCACTTTTATTCCCGTGAGTTGAAAATATTCGACAACTCTACTGAGCTCCTCTCTGAGAGCAGCAGAGAAGCTGGAGGCTCCTACACCATCAGCCCTGTTGGTCCAGAACACTCAGGGTTCTATGTGTGTCGAGCACAGAGACTCAACTCCACCCTTTATACCCAGTACAGCTACATCAGTCATCTCTGGGTGGCAGGTAAGATCCTAATAAACCGTTATCATGGCAGACAAAGCAAGGCTATTTCACTTCCTGTTGGCAGGCTTGTATAGGCATTTCTTAATAGGCCTTAGCATTTCTAGGTACTTCAAATTCAGATAGCCTGAAGTTTTTAATATCCTGTACATTACAGGCCTGCCTTATAGAATTTAATGAACCACTCATCTTTAGCCATACATTTTTGGAAATTCCCTCACGGACCAATTGAGGGACCACACTTTGAGAACCACTATAGTATAGTGTTGTGTATATCAATAATTCATGTAAGCTCATGATAGTGCTGGTTGATGTTGGAACTCAAATGTCCTTAAATGTATTCCAGATCCTTCTCCTCCAGCTGCTCTGACCATTTATCCAAAGAGGTCACTATATTTTGAATCTGAATTTGTCTCACTGACTTGTGAAGGCAAAGGCAATTCCAGTGGTTGGACTTTGAGAAGATATACAATCTACAACAAAGCCTCACACTGTGCTTTCAAAGATGGTTCAGTTACCTGGGATCAGAGGCCTTGCACTCTAAGTTCCTTGAGGATTACAGATAGTGGACTTTACTGGTGCCAGTCGGAATCTGGGGAGTACAGTAATGCTGTCGATGTGTCAGTACATGGTACGTTATTCTGGAATTGTTGATTTTTTAATTAATTTATTTTATTTATTTAATAGCAGGTTACTCCCCTATTTTAATTAGAATTGTCACTTGCTAACTTAAAGGTGAATGCCGGTGTGATATGGACAGATGGACTGTCTTAATGAAGTTTATGCATCTTGAAGGCTCTTTAATGTCATTCTTGATATAGTACATATTCCCAACATGTTTTGCTAATGAATTTGTTTTCCACAGTTGTAAAACCGTCATTATTTCTGGTGGTCCGTCCAACCCAATGGCTTATGGAAGGAACTTCAGTCTCAATGAATTGTGTGGACTACCTAATTAAAAACACAGACTGGAAATTCTACTGGTACAAAGTTGTACCTTCTGGAGAAGGCATCAGTGTTCAATCTGATAGACTTGGTCAAAAGAAAAAGTTCTCTGTGCAGCTTGTCTCAAACAGCGAATCCCTAGGATTCTACAATTTGAGCTCTGCTGGTCCCCAACATTCTGGAGTATATGTGTGCCAAGGAGAGAGAGGGGGTTATCACACTGAGTATAGCTGGCCTAAGTCACTGTGGGTTACAAGTGAGTGTTTCAGAAAATGTCTCATTCATTAAAGTTATGTAACGGTAGTAGTAGTGTTGTCCACCATAAGTGCTCTATTTAACTTTTACTAAATATGTGTCAGGTTCTTCCCCCTCAGCTTGGTTTAGTGTCAATCCCAACAGAACTGACCACCTTCAATCTCAGTCTCTGTCACTGAGCTGCAAAGGGCATGGCAATACAACGGAGTGGAAAGTAATGCGGCATACATCAACTGAAGACCTTTCAGACTGTCCTTTCAACTCAAGATCTGGTACTTGGTCTGAGTCCGTTTGTAACATCAGCTCTTTAACTCAACAAGACAGCGGTGTGTACTGGTGCCAGTCTACATCAGGAGAACTCAGTAATCCTGTCAACATAACAGTTCACATGCCAGGTCAGTCCTCATAGCATATGTTCCACAAGAATAAAATACCATCTCAAACTTGCAGGTGAAAAGTATGTATACATCATTTGGAAACTGGGTGATATTTATAATCTTCGGTAAATGACCTGAAAATGGCTAACTCACAAGCACTAAGAGAGGAAGGTTGCTTGCTTGTTGATATACAGTAGTGTGTGGTTTACACCTCAATAGGTTTATGCATAACACTTGATGCTTGCTGGGCGCCATTACTGATGTTAATTTACATTCAAATAAAATTTTTCTTATTTATGTTTTCTCTAGGAACTCTCTATTCACAGCTTACTATCAGTCCAAATCATTGGGTGACTGAGGGGTCCTCTGTGACTTTAAGATGTTCAGTTCATACCCCATCTTCAAGTGTGAGGTTTCACTGGTACAAAGCTGTTCCTGTCCAAGAAGGCTTACCTTTGGTCAGCAGTAAATATAATGAAGCTAAATACTCTGCTGAGCTCCTGTCTGACAGCAGCAGAGGAGCTGGAGGCTCCTACACTCTCAGCTCCTCAGCCCCAGAACACTCAGGACTCTATATCTGCAGAGCAGAGATTGAAGACCTTGGCATTTTTGCGGAGTTCAGCCAACCTGAACTCTTAACAGTAACAGGTAGGCCTTTAAAGATGGTATGTAAAATTTGTTGAAGTGAATGATCTCTACTCACAGGATGATCCAGACATCCAGAATCTGAAGCGAAAAGCCTGTTGCCATTGACAGCAGTCATTATACAAAAATAACTGACCTGCGAACGTTGAGAAGGCCCAGTCAAAGAGAATGGAGCCTCCTGCAGCATTGTAGAGAGCCATAAAATAAATGCTGAAATTAAATCCTTTGCTGTCTTTCAGGTCACTCTCCCCCTGCCTGGCTTGATGTGATTCCCAACAGATCCCAGCATTTTGAATCTAAACCTCTGACTCTGGCCTGCAAAGCACAGGATGCTTCAACTGTTTGGTCAGTGAGAAGATTCACCACATGGAGAGAGTTGTCAGACTGTCCCTTTAACAAGAAGTCAGAGCTGTTGAATCCGTCCACATGCAACATCAGCTCTTTAACATTGTCAGACAGTGGAGTGTACTGGTGTCAGTCAGAGTCTGGGGAACGCAGTAATGCTGTCAACATAACTGTGCACAGTAAGTGATTAATAAACTAATATTCAATTAAATTCACTTTTACTTGTAGAGCACCAAATACAATACAATTGGCTCACAGCTCTTTATAGGTGGTAAAACTAAAAACAAGATGAGAAGCACCCATAAGTAAAATGGACAAGGAAAAACTCCCTTCTTTTTGTAATTCTTTTTTTGGAAAAAAACCTTGAGCAGATCCACACCTCATGGGCCCAACCCAACTGCAGGGGCCCAGTGAAGTACAAGTACAAGTACAGTCAGTAGTGTAGGAACAGATCACACCATAGTTTGATTACAGAATACTGTCTGTCAACATTAGAGAGCGGTTAATATAACATAAATTAATATGATCAGATTTTTTCCAGTTGAAATTCTACATTGCAAGAATCAAAAATTATACATCTAAAATGGAATGCTCGCCCTTTACTCATGTTTTTCAAACTGTGAACAAAAAATACAATGTTCATGAATACAACTATACACCTTCTATGTTTATTATATGGGTTTATTATGTGGACTTATGGAGTTTATTTTGTGTCTTAATTATTTAAGCGAAGAAGAAAAATTCTAGCATAAAATACAGATTTGAAAATGAGAAAACAAGATTTGAAAGAGCTATTTGTGTTCTTGTACAGATGGGAAAGTGATATTGGACAGTCCAGTGCATCCCTCGAGACGTGGAGACAAAGTAACACTTCGCTGTTTAAGTCGCAAAAATACCAAATCAAGCCTCAGCGCCACATTCTATAAGGGCAAAAAGCCTTTGGTGAATCAAACCTCTGAGGATCTGACCATACCAAATTTCTCTGAGAAAGATGAAGGTTCGTATGCTTGTGAGGATACAGAGAAAAGACGGTCCCCTGGAAGCTGGTTATCAGTCGGAGGTGAGGAACTTTTATCATGTGAGGGTAAATGGCTTTTGGCTCAACTTACATGAAATAAACAAGGCAGTGCACAGGACAGTGGCCATGAGTAATGTAAGGTAAAACTATGGCTAGGCTGTCTCAGTAGAGAAAAAGAAATCTGCAAAGAAATCTGCAAAATATACTGACTAATTTTTATTTTTGTCTTTTTTTTGTCCCACAGTTGCACATGGTGAAAACAGAAGACCCCATAAAAGACTGAGAAAAATGAACCAACAATATAGAGATATACTATAAATTTTGCTTCTGAATATTTGGGTTTAAGAGCAAGGGGAAAAAAATCTGGCAATAGGCTTCCACTCTTGTATGTCATGTGGCTTGTGTTTTTGATGATGGATATACTGGTACTGTTGTTGAGATTAGCATTTTTCTTGGCTCAGGGATATCTAGACATTGTGGTTTGTTGAGTGTTACTTTCTTTTTATTGAGACAATCAATTAACACAATAACAAACTGCACCTCTACTAATACTATTTTTATACAAAAAATTATGTAATTTGTCTTTAGACTCAGTAATGTAATGGTTAGATTGTGCATGTCATGTTCACCATTAAAACATCAGTACCAGCACAAAAACAAGTCAACGGTCACCACAGTGTGGTGGGAGTTGACCTCAATGTCTGAGAAATAAGACACCTGAAGCAAGTTCCCACACGTCTGTGATTTTCTTTGCAACCAAATGTTTGCACTCTAAATGCTCTTGTATGTTTATTGTTATTTTTTGTTTATAGCTTCCATATTATTCTACTGTACAATGTCTGATATAATTATAATAAATAGAAAACCCACTGACCAGTCGTGGCAAATACAGCTATTCATTATCTACCTTTTTCTCTGCCTTTGGCCAAGTTTGAGTTTTGCCCCTAACTTGAAATGCCATTGAAGAAACACTGTTGCCCTAGGTGACTGGATATCTCCCTGACCATTTTTTAGTTGTTTATGTGTGTGAAACTGCAGCTATTTTGTTTATTAACTTTACGCTGTAATGTGTAGCCTATGTCGAATTATATTAAAAAGGCCTAGGCCCACTTCATTCCAGTCCATGCATGCTAACACCAGAGGCAAATGTTTCAGTCTCGATAATGGAAACAAAATGTGCTTTGCACTTTCTAGTGTGATTCATCTTTTCTCATAACAGGAACTTTGTAATAGTGGAGCATCTACCATTCCTGAATGTTGTTAGACTGGTTCGACCGGGCAAATCAAATTTCACATTACGGTAGCCTCTATATACGCAGTAATGCTGTCAACATAATTGTTCACAGTAAGGAATTAGGCCTGAAATGCCAGAATAGACAGGGCTTTTTCAGGATTTTTAAAGGATTTAATTTTTTATGATGCCATTGATTTTTTTTCCCTAATTGTAGTAACTCTATGTCTGTCTCTGTGTCTCTGTTTGCTTCTTTGTAGATGGTAATGTGTTAATAGATAGCCCAACACATTCTCTTGCATATGGAGAAACTGTGGAGCTGCGTTGCCTAAGTAAAGTGAATTCTGAATCTCACTCAAATGTGAAGTTCTACAAGGATCGATTGCTTGTTCAAGACTCGTCGGGAACAATGTCTATACCAAATGCCTCTGAGAGAGATGAGGGGTTGTATACTTGCGAGGACAAGGGGGGCAAAAGGTCTCCAGGATGTTGGGTGTACGTGAGAGGTGGGGATGTTTTTCTGTGTTGCTTATTTCTCTATCGCTGAATTGGCAATAGTAGTAGTTAGGGTTGCAAAGGGCGGAAAATATCCGGTAAATTTCCAGAAACTTTCCATGGAAACTTTGGTCTGGGAATTCTTAGAATTTGTCTGAATTTAAAGCTTAAAGCTGTATTCAGCAACTCAAATTTCGTAGAAATGTCATGTTATTCTGGAGGTAATACATAAAAAAGGCTATTTAGGGAAAACCCCAAATCCTCCTTCTCCATCTAAACCCTTTAATCGTACTTGCAAAACTCCAGCAATCCTTGTAGCCTCCCACCAATCAGGTTTGAAGGGAGGGATAACTGCCAGTCGATTACAGCTGTGAGCAAGCCGCTGACAACATGTTACAGTGAGGGAGGGATTTGAGAGGCCGTTGAGGAGCGTGTAGAGACTGGGGGAGGGACCAGATTTTGATTGTTTTTTTCCCCCTAATTCTCAGAATTACGAATTACTTGCCGAATACAGCTTCAATAGAGTCTAATTAAATTTGGGATAATTTAGAGAAGTATAGTCACATACCAAGACAAGTCTTGCCATAAGCAGATGTTACAAAGGGATAGAATTGGAAAAAAAATTGATTTAACTGTAAGAATGAATGGAACTAAGAGTCTTTGCATGCTAAATAAGTTAGTTTAGCTACAATAGTTGCATAGTTCCACCTTAATAAATCAACAAATGTATAACTGCATTTTTTTTCTCACAGATGCACCTGGAAAAATCAAAGGAGCACAGGAGAGACCTAAAGAAAAGCATCGGAAATACAAAGACATACTTTAATACTGGTTTAGGTCAACATGAATATGACCATGAATGTTTTATTGTCAAACTGTTGTTCTTGGAAATGTGTGTGCTTGAATAGGCCTAGTATCCCATCAGCTTCATATTATTTATTACCTCCGCCAAGGAGGTTACGTTTTCGGTCACGTTGGTTTGTCTGTTTGTTTGTCAGCAGGATAACTCGAAAAGTACAGCACGGATTTGGATGAAATTTTTGGACAATGTGTATTTTGGGACGAGAAAGAACTGATTAGGTTTTGGTGGCGATCAGTGATCCAGAACATGATCTGGAATTTATATAGTGTCTGTGACCACATTGCCTTGGCGGAGGGCTGCGCTCTCTTGAGTGCTTTTCCAGTTTGAAATGTGATTTGATTTCAATCTAATGTCACTATTAGATTGAAGCAAGGCCTACTGTCTGTGTAAATAAACACCTGGATAAACTACCCTGTACTGCACTTTCAAAGTTCTCAATGCCTCATTTTAAGTGTAAGGACTCACGATAGTCTACCAATGAAGTGTGGAGCTACTTTGAGTCTCCAATGGTGTAAAATTGTGATTTCTTTGCATGCTATCAATATACTCGGCCACTTCAATTGTTTGCCTGTTGGTAGCTAATTGGCTTATAGTGCCGTATTACTAAATACTGGGGTCGTGCGGAGGTGGACTATATGCCAAGTGTATGCTGGTATCAAGTTTTAACATTGCCTATTGTAAGACAAAATCACACCGGATTTCTCCCTTAAAGTGATGGTTCGATGCTGCGGCTTGTAGGCGTATTCAGGATAGTGAACCCAAAAGAAGACACAGTGGGACAGGAAATTAACTCAAAGATTTTCTTTAATGGCAAAAGTTGTAGAGGCAAAACATAAGCAGGCAAGAGGGCACACAGGGCAAGAGATCCTTCAATCTAAAAAACTCAAAATAGCAATACAAAAATTCAGTCCAAAACTCAAAAATCGCAATACAATCGCAATTCAGTCCAAAAGCAAAAACTCACAGAGGATACAGGCAGCAGTAAACTGAGGCAAACTTCCAGGTAATCCAAGAGAACAGAAAACAGTATTTCCAAAATGTTTCTCCAAGCTTCTCCAAAGCGTGAGTCTCCTGAGCAAAACGAGAATCTGGCAAAGAGTGTCAGTCCCAGCACGGCTTCTATCAGAGGTTCTCAAAGTTTTTATAGATGAGGGCCAATTTAGGGACCTGGACCCACATTGAACTGAGGGCCGCCCAAGGGGCTGGGGGAGAAAAAGAAAAGACAAAAATGGGGGAAAATAATCTCATTTGTAATCCCATGTTGCATCTCTACAGTTTACATGTATTGCCTAATAGATGCAGATAAACACAACTAAAATGAGATTCTGTCAGTCAACAGTGGACACTATTAACAGTTTTACGATAGCCTATTATCAGCTATCGCGGGCCGGCAGAAATGTTTCTGTGGGTGGGTTGGGTGACAAATAAGGTGCCTGTTCACCTAGGAAACCAGAGTTTAGGACTACCTGTGATAGAAAGGAATGTGATGCAGCCTTATTGCACCTCACCGCACCGCAATAAATTAAGAATAAAATATTAAAATACACAACTTTTTTTTCTCGATTCTAAAGCAATTGGAAGTCATATAGGTAGCACAGGTTATAACTGAAATTAGAGCTTGAAAGTATGATAATTATTTATATCTTGGTCAAGATATCTAAGGCATGGATAGTGAACTGATACACTGGAAAGAATCTAGATGGATTCTTCTATAATTCCATTTCAAGAATGAAGCCTATGTTTGATTTACAGAGAGCCAATGACAGCTACAGTAGCAAAGAGCCTAATCCTAGAGTGAAGTTTTTCCTTATTTCACCAGAGCATTAACACAAAATAGACAATGTTTTCTCATACAGTTGGCCTTGTATTATCCTTACTTACTATTACCATGGAGCTGACCATTACTATCATTCAAGCAGGGCTGTCATCCTCAGTATTGCCAGTATTGCCCCGGCAATACCACTTTTTTAGTGCAACATCTTCAAATCTCACATGAAGTCCTAATTAAAATATATTTATAATAACCTGTTAAAATGCACCAGTATGCAAGAAAAAGCATCTTAACTATTCCAAAATTTCCCCCAGGTAGGCTAAGTCTACCCTACTTTATCAAGTAATATACCATCTTCGATTCACAACTGCTGGGTAGACCTATTCTGTGACATTAGCAATATGATGTCCATGAAAAGCCCAATTACTCCTCCACCAGTATGACCAGCATTTATAATGAACCTATTGTACTTGTAAAACATTTTAGGCTAATCACCAAGAAAATGTATGAAGTGACAACATTACGGGGGCTTTCACTGTCTGACGGGGTCAGTGCTTGTGGTTGGATCGATTTTGTAGCTGGTTGTTTTGATTAAAAATGCGTAAATCTAAGTATTTGAAAGCGTGATGTTCAAACCAGGAGCCACTATCAGCTCTTGGGGCTGAACCCACCTAAAGTTCAGAACCTAGAATCGCCCCTGCCTGTGTGTGTGTGTGTGTGTGTGTGTGTGTGTGTGTGTGTCTCATATTGTCAGTGTTGCATGTGTGTTTGTTGACTGCGTTCCAGTGCCAGTGGACAGCTGCAGTTGGGCTATGGGCATCTGATCCAGCCTCTAGGCTTTTATAAGATCAGTGGCATATTCTAGATTAATGAGTAATGTTAATGTAATGGCAGGCATGTTCTGTGTGGTTAATTCTCCTTCTCTTGTAGACAAGAACTAGGCCCTCCCGGGTGTCTGGTGGGCTCAAGGTGGTGGATCCCATGCACTGGCCTTCACTCTTTTCTCACCTTTGTGGTGCCATCTGTTTACCTTGCTGTGAATCCATGTGTGCGGTGGACGTGTGTGTGTTTGTGTGTGTGGATTGTGCATGGTCCTCCTACTTCCAACTCCTTTCCCACCTGGGGTAAGCCGCTCCTGCCTGTCCTACATCCCTGTACTCTATCAAACAGAGCCCCATAGAACTGCAAGGCCCACTGGCACAGTCCATGTTGCCAGACCTTATCTGGAGTGCGTCAGTCTGTGTTTGTACGTTGATGGCTGTCATTTGCATAATAAATTATTTATTTATATTCCTTTGTGTCTGTAAAACATCATGTCTCAAGACCTAGGTGTTTGAATAGCAGTGTAATGTCTCTTTAAGACATCCCGGGACGTTAGGTCTCGGGTGGCGTAGTCCGGCTACATGTTCAAGTTCCACTTTGCCACACAAGGATAAAAACTAATTAGGGAGCGGTGGTATTGGGCCTGACTATGACAGTTCGATGTCATTCAAGGATAGCCCTGTTGCTCGAGCCTGCTGCCTGCACTCGATAGAGTGAAGCGAAACAATTTGGAACACAGATCGAACACATGAGCAGTTTACATTGAGTCAAGGGACCACTAATCTTGCTTTCGGTTTCATTTAATTCACAAGAAGTTTTTACAACCTGTGCAACAACGGTAGTGGAAATTGTACACTGATTGAGTAGTCTACAGTAGGCTACAAAGGCTTTGTATGGTTGTCACTCACACAATTTTTCAGAATGTATAGAAATATATTTTAATATATTTTCAGATATTTTTGGAGGTTGTAATGAGTGTCAGTGAATGTCACATCTTTCACTAAGTTATACAGTATAGCCTCCTATTTCACACTACGTTATGTTATACTTTGCTGGTGAGTGGCCATTTGTTTCAAGTGTTTAATCCAGGAGTGTCAAACTAATTTTTAATCAAGGGCCACATGAGCATTAGTATTTTTCATGATGCACCTCCTTAATCTGTATTGTTAATGAGGAAAGGCATTACAGTAGGTGGGTTTACATGGACATTTCTAATCTGATTAGAAAGATTCCATGTGCATTCTATAGAACAGTATCCAAGGAGAAGCATTCATAAATGCCATCTGAAATGGAATATTGGGTTAAATAATCAGATTAGAAGTGTCCATGTAAACCCGCCTAATATGGATAATAGAAATACATTTGCAGTAATACTACTATTGCTGCTGGTGGCTTGTGCAACTAACCAACCTAACTTTGGACCGTCTGACACCATTTTATGCTACCTGTTCAATGACACCTGTCCATCTTGTGCACTGTCCTACATCACTACTGTCTTCTGAAGTTTGCCAATTCCCATGGCACTAGTTCACTGTCTCATGTACTGTGCCTACTGTAGCCTACGCATTGACAGTAAAAAATGTACTGAGCCTACTGTACTGTTGCTAGTGGATCTGCTACTCACTGTCCTCCATTACTTGCCTACAGTCTACTGTGCACTGTCCAGTGGCATTTGACCATTGTCTCGTGTCATTTTCCGCTGTCCCATACAGGTTAACTTTAGGGTTAGGTACTGTAAGTGTAGGGGACTGTGGTGCTGGAGAGTAGATGGACTGCATACCTAAGGACACTAAGTACCATAGCCTATATGGTATAGTTGTTGGTCCACACAATAGAAGAAAAAAGACTGACTGTGGGACTGGGGTTGCAAATTAGCCAGAAGCCTTTGATGTATCTAGCTGTACTGTAGGCCTATGTAATAAGCTGCTTTGCCCCTGACAAATAAACTTATGATGATGGCACAACGGTGGTCTAAGTCGAGTCACGACTGGCTTTTTGAGAATTATGAGATTTTGCGTTAAACAGCTAGAGTAGACCTACTACCACCAGCAATTCTTGTGTCCCAAATAGGGATTTGTTTGCTTTATAGGGAAGAAAGGGCGGAGGTAGTGTTATGTTAAGACACTGTACACTTACAGGAAGTGGATAAAAAATCAAATAGGCCACCTGCAGCTCAGGGAAGCTACATGCGGGGTTCACACTGACTGCATTGATGGAACGTTCACTTCTTATTACGATCTGTGAGTAGACTAAATCGATCTGTCGGCTCAATTTCTTATTTCAACAGGTTACCCTACGCTATTATAGTGAATACAGTGCATGTGAAGCGGCATGTCGCATTTGTCGCAAGCAAGCAGAAACTTCAACACAGGTGATGTCAACGCGCTTTTAGTTTGTGAAGATGTTTCGCCTGGTGCGTGCCTACTTCTAAACATGAATCAAAATAGCGGTAACTGCTACCCTGTGACATTTATAAGTTTCTGATACAAATCTTGCGATGGTCTGTGGCAGCAAATAGAGCCTGTTTTAAATGCTGCCATCGTGCCAAAAGTGCGCGAAGATATTGTAGACAACAGATTGACGCTCCTGACTTTGCCAAACGCGACAACTCCACTCCTGTAGGTTACGAGCATAGCCGCACCGCGTCTTCAAGTGAAATTAATCCGGTCAATTATTTACTATCCTAGAGTGAATGTAAAAAACTTAGAGCAACCCCACCTATCATAGGGTTCAGGAGGGATAGTTTTTAAATGTGAGAGTTTATGCTGTTTAAAAGTCATTGGGCCAACTAAATGAATGAAACTGAATGAATCAGCACAAGACGGGTGTAGTTTAGAAATGCAGTTTCAATATTTTCTCTGAGTTGAGTTAATCTGTAACCGTCACCTAGGCTCTCATGATGATGGGAACCATGAACAATAGCACATGTAGCCTAGTATGTTTGTAAGTGAGGAGGAAGTGAAAAGTAGGCTATGACAAAAAAAAAAAAAAATAATCCAGTGTTGCTTAATATCTTTCCATCTGTTTGCTAGACTGAACTAGAGGGTTCATTGCATATTACATTATAATCTAATGTGTAGGAGTAGCTAGCTGTTAACATTCTCCTGTCCCAAAACAAGAAACCATCAACAACTAATTTGGCCTAACACTTCACACATTTCACAACAACATATCGCTCACTCAACTTATTCACCAAGTCCTAGTCCTCCAAGTCACACCCCTAATCAATAACTAATTCATCTAATCCCCTTAGTACAGTTCCAGTAAAACCACCCCACCCGATGACTCGACTGTAGCCTTGACACAACCGTATTTTACAACTGAAAAACACTTGCAGTGTGCACACCTCCGCCTAGGCAATATGGCCACTGATGCAATAGCCTATAAATTCCAGATGGCGCTCCGAATAACCAATCAACACCAAACTTAATCGGTTGCCACTTGTCCCAATACAAACGTCCAAAAACTTTATCTGTACTTTACTTTTCGGTTATTTTGTAGCTACACAGACAGACCAGCCAGGCGAATGCCAATGAAATAAGCGCGCAAAGGAGCATGGGAACTCCCAGGCTACAGACAGACAGATGCCGGCGAAAAAACATAACCTCCTTGGCAGAGGTAACAAACAGCATTTAGCATGTTGTAACAGTAGCAGTAAGGCTCTGAAAGTTTAATCAGGGAGTATAAAATTGCTTACCGGTATTGTGTTGCTGTAGGTCAACAATGCAGCTCTCATGTGGGTTAAATATTAGCTGATCACTGACATACTGTATTTGGCATCTAACTGATCTAAATCATTTTGTCTCAACTCTCAGCATAATGTGTCTCCTTAATCTGTTTGTGTTTCAGGTTTCATGTCAGTCATACAGTGTGGACACTGCCATGGTAATTACCTTTGATATTAGACAACTTCATTTCTGTGCATCATGACAATTCTTGTAAAGGTGGCAGGCACCAGACAGATCCTCATGTTACGGATGCCAACTACAGTAGCACGGCTAGCTGGCGGCAGCATGTGTAAATGTAATTCCTTAATGGGCGCCTTTAATTGCTGAGTTAGAAGCCTGGGCTTTTAGCTCAGTGGTTAGAGCGTTCAACTCCCATGCCGGGGGTTTGTTGTAGCCAGCGGGGTGCGGGTTCGAGACCTGTGTGTGGTGCGGACTGCCACCAGCTACATACAGTTACTGGTCCCATCCTCCTAAGAGCCAAATTTTATGCTTTTTAAGCTTTATACCTTGAGGCCTATATCTATCTTGCTTCACATTTGTTTTACAACAGTCAAAAGGTGAACAGTCATTTGTGGAAATTTTAAAGGAGAAATCTGGAATTGATAGATCAAACTGTTTGACATTGCTGAAAGCTGTTATTTTGGCTCGCTCTGGAATTCTCCTTTAATGAGTTAGAGAAGTCTGATTCATGGGGAGTAACGAGAGTGCTCTAGAGACTAGACTAGAGACTAGTGTTCTAGAGACTAGACTCTAGACTGTACTTACAAAGCTCCTCTAGCCTGGGAATTCCCATGCTCCTTTGCACGCTTATTTCATTTCACTCTGCAGAGGAGCATGGTGACCATGGCCGTTTTCCTCGCCTGCTGTTTCTTGAATTGCAACATTGTAAAGTTTGCTAATCCTATGTATTTCATTCGGTTAATCAGAACATGGAATTGTACCCAGGCTCACTCATGACAAGCAAGATCAGTGTCTCTTCAAAGGAGCCTCTGTGACCTTTACATGTGATATTGGAGACAGTTCTTCAGATTGGCTGTTCCTCTGGTACAAGGTGGTCCCTCTCAGAGATGGGTTACCTGCAATCACAGACACTTATGGCAGATCTGCCAACTCTCTGGAGCTCCTGTCAGACAGCAGCAGAGGAGCTGGAGGCTCCTACACTCTCAACTCAACCGGTCCTGAGCATAGAGGACTCTATGTATGCAGGGCAAAGAGAGAAGAGCCTGTTTATTATACAGACTACAGTAACCCTTTTGGTCTCTGGATTCAAGGCAAGTGGATTCAGAATGCTTAAAATTTAAAGGAGTATCAATGCAGGGCAAAGAAAGAATAGCTGGTTTATTGCACAGGCTAACAAATGTAAATTATTGTCCCAATGAGAGTTACCCAACTAATGAGGAGATATGTTTTTTGTTGTACTGTATGTCTGTTCAGTTCTTGATCCTGCAGGGTATGTAAAGATAAACCCCAACAAGACAAGTTTTTTTGCATCTGAATCTGTATCTCTTACCTGTGGGGGAAATGGAACTGGTTGGACTCTCAGACGAACCACGGAGTATGGAGAGATCTCCCAGTGTCCTTTCCCTAGAGGAGTATCATCCTGGGAGAACAACACATGTCACATCAGTGCTGTGTCTCAGTATGATAGTGGAACCTACTGGTGCCAGGCTGAGTCGGGAGAATTTAGTAATTTTATGTATTTCATAGTTCATGGTAAGTCAGTGAGTTGCATTTATTTACTTCATTTACTAACATTTGATGGGCGGGGGTCCATCACAGGGCATCTAGGAAGGAGGATAGCCAGTCCTTGCATGGGCCTCCGGTGAAGTTGGTTGTAGACCACTAAGGAGAGGTTAGGGTTAGGGTTATCATCATAATTTCAGTTTTATCTGATGTTAAACGTAATACATTATTGGACATCCAGGTATTTGAGACAAGCATCAAGTTTAGTTGTTGGTCTTAATTTCAGTTTTATCTGATGTTAAACGTAATACATTATTGGACATCCAGGTATTTGAGACAAGCATCAAGTTTAGTTGTTGGTCTTAGTGGTTGATCTAAAGTCGTTAAGTTTTTGTGGAGAGGCATAGCTGGGTGTCGTCTGTTTAGAAATGGAAAGCGTTGCTATGTTTCGTTATAATTGAAGCCAAGAGTAGCATAGAAAGAGAGAAAATAACAAGGGGTCTTGTACTGCGCCTTGGAGTACACCACATTTAACTTTGGTGTGGCATGATGATACATTTTAAGAATACAAATCTGGTACAGATTGGAGAGGTACGATTTGAACCAGAATCTTTAATGTCTAAGTCTGTGTAGAATGTCATGATCAATAGTGTCAAAGGCAGCACTTTGTTTACATGCATTTCCCAAATATGATTGGGATATTAAGCATTTGTGCATTTGAATGTTTTTTCCTGAATTAAGTATCACAAATAGCCTAAGCCCATGTTTCTGATGCTGATCAACGTTGATACTGTACTGTAATTTGACCTCTTGGATATAGGCCTAATTTTGTCATATGTAGAGATTTTCATGTTTTCTATTCAATAGAACACAGAATTGTGCCCAGCAGTGGCGGAACAACTGAACCTAAGGCCCCGGGGCAAAAAGCCAAACGGGCCCCCCACCCACTCCCAAAACGCACGCACGCACCCCCAAGCGCACATAGGTGCCGGCGCTGAAATAATCTCTACAACAATTCAGACAGAACAATGTATATCGCTCAGTAATGTGTCCATTCGGCATGTAGCCTACTTTAAGTCATAATAATACAACCAACCACATTACAAAAAACAGCCCTGGTATTTGCACTTCCATATTTCCAATAAGTGGCTAACAGGGACACGCGCACGCAATTCACAGTTCATAGATATTTTTTTGACACACGGAAACGGCTAGTTCAAGAGCTCATTTAGTAGCCCATGCTAATAATCCATGCTTTAAACTACTGCACCAAAACAATGACACACCAATGCATATAAAACATAGAGCCAGCCGCTCAAATAAAAACCTGAGTCTTACCTTCATGCAGTTAACGAAATACGAGACAGCTTGCTCTTCTCCACAACCTTGTCTATGGATAGCAGTGTCATTACTAGCCTACTACTAGTGCAGCTAGCTAAAGCTGCAATTGAGTTGACAATTTCGTGCATGTTTCGCTATCAGTAAACAGTGCTCTCTTCAATTTGTCTCGTTTTTGCTCCGCTCCCTCCCCCTTGTGTTGCTTGGAACCCCTGTTAATTTTTTTAGCCTGGCCAGCTCAACCTCTCCTAACTGTGGCTAGATGACTTTCAGTTTCCAAATGAAGAGTTGTTTTGCTACTCTGCCTTGATGCTCCCAGAAGGCATTGCTTTTTTAAAACATTATTTAAAAACAATCAAATAAAAAACAGAGATTTCTTTCATTTCAAACAATGCACAATTTCTAACATGCCAATGAGAGAGCTGGTTACAAAATAATGACTGACAAACAATTTCCTGATTCTCAATCTCCCTCTCCACATTCCTAACCCTTCTCTACATTGGCCAGAGCTACAGCCAGTGTTAGCACAGGGACAGGGAACTGAGTCATGTTCACAACTAGTAGAAGCAGACGGTGAATTAAAAACTCAAAGAGGTCTAAAGATTGCCTTCTCTTTATTATTCTGTCCATCCTCTATTGTGTCCCGCTTTTACTTTTAAACATGCTTCATCCGTACATATTCTCGTACACAACCAACAGAGAAGCCATGCGCACCTCTTCCCTAGTCCACTGACAGCTGACGCAGCAGGACGATGGCTTTCATACTAAACTACCCATCATGCATTGCACTTTTTGCAAATTGCAAAATGTAAAAACAACCATTCTAAATACATAACAGCTTAGTTTTGCTCGAAAACCTTGTAATTTAGTTTATTTTAAGTGTCTTTAAGGAATTTAAAAGATTATTATTTTTTTTTTATATAAGTAACCATGATAAGAATGATAAGCAAAGACAAGGGGTATATAATGTAATGCACAACTAAGGACTTTCACTGTTTTCAGACTTGTCTGCTGCAATGCAACTAAAGTGTAGTCAAGGAAATTTTCGTGATGCAGTTGAAGGTTGATGAAGGGGCCCCTCCTCCATAGTGGGAGGACCCTGGGCCCAGGGGCGGTGGCCGTGCCCGCCCCCCTATAGCTCCGCTCCTGGTGCCCAGGCTTTTCCATGACAAAGGAAATCAGGATCTCTTCAAAGGAGCATCAGTGACTCTTAAGTGTTTAATTGGTAGCAGTTTCTCAGATTGGCTGTTCCTCTGGTACAAAGCTGTTCCACTCCGAGATGACTTACCTGCTGACACATACTGGTCTGGTAGAGCTTCCTACTCTTTGGAGCTCCTGTCAGACAGCAGCAGAGGAGCTGGAGGCTCCTACACTGTCGACTCAATTGGTCCCGAGCATATAGGACTCTATGTATGCAGGGCAACGAGAGAAGAGCCGGTTTATTATACAGACTACAGCAACACCCAGTTTCTTTGGTTTAATGGTAGGTGACTGAGCTATCTAAAATTGAAATCTTATCTTCTTTAGATATATAGTCATTGATTCAGATTAAACAGATGATCAGCATTCAGACTAGTTAAACTGGGGGTTTCCTTTCAAGGAGATTAGAGAAGTTATTTTTATAATAATTCCTTTAGGAGTTAATTTTGGTGTAGAATTGTTTTGTTTCTCTTCCACTTCCTCTTAGATCCAGATCCTGATGCTCTCAGACTTCTGAACATCAGTCCCAACAGGAAAAATTTCGCCATGTCTGAGTCTGTATCTCTTACCTGTGGGGGAAATGGAACTGGTTGGAATCTCAGACGAAAATCAAATTATAACGAGATCTCCCAGTGTCCTTTCCCTAGAGGTGCATCATCCTGGGAGAACAGCACATGTCACATCAGTGCTGTGTCTCAGTATGATAGTGGAGCCTACTGGTGCCAGGCTGAGTCTGGGGAAGTCAGTAATGCTGTTTTTCTAAATGTTCATGGTAAGTCAGTGACTTTACGTATTGTTCTAAAATGGGAAGTCCTGGGGCCATATTCTCAAAGAATCTTAAGACTGAAAGTAGGTCTTAACAGTCAAATTTAGGAGGAACTCCTAAAGAAAATGGGCGTGCCAGTCGTAAGTTTAGGACTCCTAATTTTTTGGGATAAAAGTAATTCACAAAACAATTCAGCGCTAAAAGTAGCACCTAAGTCTGAGACAGCTTAGGAGAAGCCCAGAGGACTTCTAAGTCACTAAGAGCAACTCCTAACACATCGCGATGCATGCATTACATCCTTAATCTTTCGAAACGCATGTGAAGAATCATTTATTTAAGCATCCATCATTAAGGAATGATTATGCAGCTTACAAGGAATGCAAACACACCACCAAAACCTGTGTTAAGATAAATATGCACTTTTTCACAGTCAAGTTTAATTAAGTGTACTTCCTCTCTTTCTAAATGTGCTCTCAAAAGTCCTGTAAAAACGGTGCAAAGATACTTTATTATTCCACCACGAATCTCGTTACTGTTTCATTTATAGTCTAAGCGAATTAGCCCAAAAAAGGGTCAAAGGTGGAAGTAAATATAGCCAAAGCATATTTTGTATCATTTGAAGCAGAATTTTCTGTAGATTAAGAATTTGGAGTGCCTACAGCACCAATTTGTACCAGGAAAAAATTATAGGGCTTTGAATAGGCCATGGTATAATGATTATTATATAGGTCTGAATAGGGCTATTTTTTTCCTTTGGTCCTATCGACATAAAACTTTATACAATGAAAGTACCTATGGAAAGTAGCATTTTTTGTATTGCAAGTTTTCCTGAAAAATAATTTTAATATGCTAATGAGCTATCTGCTAGTCAAATTAGCCCCAAATGCACATGAAGAAGAGTGGGACCTGTCTCAATTCACTTTAAATGACACCCTGTGCGTGTACGCTTTCAGAAAAGGTATAGCATAAGGGGTAGAATAGCTTTCTCTCAACGCCTCAGCTCCAAATACATTGGCTATACACCAAAATCACCAGTACCCGCTGACCTATAAATGGGTATCAAGGGGAGGAAGGAGGTGGAACCTGTCTAAATTTATGTTTACTGAGATCCTAAAGCCCCCTTCTTTCAAGAAAAGTATTACTTGTCAAGGTTTATTACTTTCTAACATATTCCATAGGCACTTTTGTTCAAGAAATGCCCATATTTTTTAATATTCCACCTAAATAGGCATAAGCTTTAAAATAATAAAGGGGGTAGGATGTGGAAAATATATTGCAGGTGGAATCCTGGGCATATAAGCTTTCAGAAAATATATAGTTTATGGGATCTAATATGTTTCCCCTACATGCCACTGGCCTAAATGTCACCAAAAATGGCCAATTTTTCAAATGCCAAATTTCTTAATTTTTGGGATTTATTGTAATAGTAGGGTGGAGCATACCTCAATGGCAAACATATCATGCTATGTAATATCCTGAAGGTGTTTGCTTTCAGAAAATGTATGGGATGTATGGTGAAATTAGTCCTCCCTTCATGCTTCAGGCCAAAATGTAGTAGTAGTACAAAATCCACCCGAATCCCATTCATTTGGACTAATGGTCCACTCAAAGCTCAATAACTTTTTTCTGGAAAATCTTGGTTCTGCAGGCACCTGATATCCTAAATCTACATAAAATTGTGGTTCAATTGATACCAAATATGCTTTGGCTATATTTACTTCCACCTTCAACCCTAATTCGCTCAGACTATTATGGCTTGTGATATGCGCTGCAATCGTCACACAGGAGAACAGTGGAGCAAAGCTAGAGCACATCACACAGATTACGCCCACCTGTCACTCATCAACCAATCACCGATGTAAATGTAAGCAGGCTCGTACATGAGAGCTGACGTCAACCAACTTTTATTTTAGCCTAAGAGTTGCCTTTTATCTACCCCTGGTGTTCATGAAATAATGTTGATTGAAATCTTTCTATACATCTGTTCATGTATGTATGATAACACCCAATAAAGCATTGAAAAAAAAAAGTTGCCTTTTATCCTAGCTAAAAGTAGGTCTCAGAGGCATTGTGAATTACTTTTAAGAAATAACTCCTACATAAAAACTTTTAGTGCAGTTCAGGAGTACTCCTAAAGTTAAGATGAGATTCTTTGGGAATACGGCCCTAACTGTGATTCTAAGGGGCGTTCACACAGGCGTTTTTTTCTGTTTAGAAAACACCTGACCATGGTGGATTTTTAAGAACCAAAAACTGCCAGCGGTTTCTGTCCAAAAAACTGCACCAACAAGAGTTCATTCTAGAACATAAGTACGTTACAATCGTTAGGCTAGGCTACAAACTTTAGCTTAGGTTACTTGTATCAGTGTCAACCAGCACCTGATATAGTGTTTGGATGAGAAAAGTAGCCCCATTTTAATAGCGGGTGGTTTCCATGTGGTAGATATTATGATATCACGTATTGGTTTTGTCACAGCGCTATTCATTCATGTTCACTAACAACTAGTTGCTCCGTCGGTAACGACGTTAGAAATAAAAAATGGCGACGAAAATTAGAAACACCAATGTGAACACCCCCTAACACGTTCCATGCCACTGTAAATCCACAATATACCATGGCTCCAACAGCATTTCATTCTATATTGCGCCATGGGAACAGTGGCTATGCTTGTGTGTTACTTGCCAACCATTCAGTTATAGGAATTTGTTTGAAGATTTGATTAATTCACTAAATTTTTTTATTGTTCTTCCTTCAATAAAATCATTCTAGGTTAATGTGATAACCATTTTTGAAAAACAATAAACCCACTTGAGTCTGGGAGTTACATGTATGCTGGTTTAACCACAGCTAAGGGGGTTTGAAGGCCACAAAACTTATTTACTGTTATTTGCATTTGCTTTAATTTTTTACAGATGTTAGGGTATATATCCAATGTGATTCTGGGACCTGGATGACTGACGGACAACATTTTAAAAAAGGAGAATCGGTAAAGTTGCACTGTGTGGTTGAAAGATCTTCAGCAGACTGGAGATTCCTCTGGTACAGAGTTGTTCCATTCAGAGACGGACTTCCTGAAGCTCCACACTGGAGAAGTGATTCCAGATATTCTCTGGAGCTGGTGTCAGGCGGCAGGAAAGAAGCTGACAGCAAATACATCCTCACCTCTGCTGCTCACGAACACTCAGGTCTCTATGTTTGTGGAGCAGAGAGAGGAGAGCCTGCCCTCTACACATACAGCACCCCTATGCTCGTCTGGGTGAACGGTAACAGAACTTGTCTTATACACTTACGACATGTTTTAAAATTTATTCACATATTATGTCTGTCAAAGTATCTTCATATTTAAAAAGCTTCACAATGTTAATAATACACTTGTCCATCTCCTACAGATTCTTCTCCTCCAGGTGTGCTGAATCTCAGTCCCAACAGAACACATTTCTTTGAAGATGAGTCTGTGTCAATCACCTGTGATGTGCCTGGGAATATGGATGGTTGGATCCTGAGAAAATACAGGAATCATGACGGATGCACGGACCTGCCTTTGGAGATGGAGACTCAGGGAAAAGCTACATTCAGCATCAGATCTCTGAACACCTCCCACAGTGGAGCCTACTGGTGCCAGTCTGAATCAGGAGAGTTCAGTGAGCTTGTAAACCTGAGAGTAGACCGTAAGTTTTGTTCTTGAGGAAAATGCCTACCTCATTCCAGTTCAGTTGTATTAACTAAAATAAATTTAATTCAATGATCTTACATGAAGATGCTATTTGTTTCAACAGAGAGACCAATTCCATTTGCTTATATCAATCCAGATGAGTGGCTGACTGCAGGGGATTCTGTGTCTCTGCACTGTGACATTTTCAGCCTAACCTCAGGCACAAGCTGGAAGTTCCTCTGGTACAAACTTGTTCCTTACAGAGAAGGGCTGCCTACATTTCCAGACCAGGACAACAGTTCTACATACTCTCTGGAGCTCCTCTCAGACAGCAGTAGTAGTAGAGATGGTGGAGCCTCCCTCACTTTGAGCTCAGTTGGCCCTGAGCACTCAGGTCTCTATGTGTGCAGAGGGGAGAGAGAACAGATTGTGTATCACACAGCATACAGTGCACCTGAACTTCTCTGGGTTATTGGTAGGTGTTGGAAGAAGCAAGATAATAGATACTTGATTGATATTGATACTAGAAATATATTTTCCATGGTTGGACAAAATTCTGAATTTCAGTATTCAATGCAATAAATTCAATTCAGAGAAATTCATTCCTATCACACATCAGTGAGAATGTGATACTTTTGACATTTGTTCTTCTACAATTAATGATACATTCACTTAATGTTGATTAATTAGCAAATCAGTTCTGGCCCTCATTTAGCTTATTTCAAAGGAGACCATTTTGAAGACTTGGATAAAGCAAGATATTCTAGGAAATTAGAGTTCTGTCTTTTTCCGCAATTTGAAAGTTATTAAAATTCTAATTAACTGTTTTATAGATTAAACTTTTATGTTAATTGGTGGTTAAGGGTCAATACCGTGATGCTCATTTTTTGTTGCCACTTCATTGCCACATTTGAAAATACAGTAGCCAGTCCCCCCAGGATTTCGCGGGCCTTTTTTGTGATTGTTGCGATCAAAAATGCTTGATTTCGCGGCAGGTTTTCTGAAAAGTTGCGGCAGAAGTTGCGCTGATTTTAGGCACTTTATTGCGAGAAAATTGCGGGGGCCAGGAAAAGTTGCGGAAAGTTGCGTTTTTTTTTTTTTTTTTTTTTTAATGTGTTTGATGATGGTAGGTGGTTATAGCTATGCAGTGAACGATGCCGTATTGCAACGGTTTTCTTTTATCTTGAGGTTGTTTACCATCTAGAACTGCAGAATGCACATCATGGATGGCTGATGGCAATTATGGTTTTAGTTATCAACCCTTTATGACTACATGCCATCCAAGTTCATCTGTAAACCAGAACAAAATATTATATTAAAAATATATCTCAAATAGTGATGAAAGTGCTGCTTTAAAGCAAAGAAGGAGGGAGTGGTTGTTGCATGTCATCATCTTCCACTTCACCATATTCATCACCATAACCTTGATCATATTGGACTTGATTGATTGCACTGACTAGACTGTATTTAAGCATTAGTAAAACTGTGGTATACCTAATGTGAAGCCATTGCCAGGGAGTTAGCACTTTTTATATATTTAGAAGCTACAAGTGAAGTAGTTCCACAGCAAGAAGCAAGCCATGAGCTGTACTGTTTGTACAATAAATAACTTTTGTGTGGCAATTACTTGGCTGAAAGAAAAAAATCTGCTTAATTTTAATGCAAAAATATAAAAGCCATCTAATAAGCTTTGTACTTCACACAAGCCAAAACAGGATTTGTTATCTTAAAACATGGAAAAGATGCAGGCTAGCTTACACAAACTGAAAATGTTTTGCTGTTCTGAATTCTGATAGACCTAAAGAATGGGAATCAACTTAATGTGTGTTTAGTGTCCTGTGACAAAGGGGGCTCGGTGAAAATCAATTTTGTCGAATTCTTCGTGGAGATAGTTCTAGTGCAGCCTACATTAGCAATAACTCCCAACTCCGCTTGAATTCGTCATTTAGATAACTTGTGATTTTGGAATGCACACGCGCGCGCACACACATGGAGGGAGAGGGAGAAAGAGAGAGACGCGCGCAACGGAAGAGAGCTCATTCAGTCCAATGCGTAATTTAAAGTTGCCATTAACACTTGCCTCATAACATAAACGTAACGTAAATGGCAATAGCCTAAATGATCAAGAATATTGTGATTAGCAGCTGTTTTGCACAGCAAAACAAGGAGCAGGAAAAACTCTGCACCCGTTGATCTTTCACTCGCGAGTGATTGGTGATATTTCGAGAAACCTTCCAGGAAGTTGCGGGAAAGGTGCGGTGATTCCTCAAAATTGCATGGCCGCGATGAAGTGGCGGGGATTGGTTGAAGTTGCATTGAAGTTGCAAATCGCAACATCGCGAAATCCTGGAGGGTCTGAGTAGCTACACAAATTACTGTCAAACATCGTCTTCTAACCCCAATCATAAAAGTAGCTTAGCATAATCTTACGTATCCCCTTCATATTAAATAAAAGTAATGAAATGCCATTGTTCTAAATATTTTAATTAAAATGTGGAATTATGTCAGTCAAGTTAACCACCGCCATGTCAAGTGGTCCAACCACCATTTAAGTATGTTTTTATGAGTATTATATCTGAAGATTATATGACAAGACTAACTGAGTGTTAGGGTTTGTAAATCTCAATCAAACTATTTTAGACTCGTATTCCCTCATTAGGTTACATGTCAAATGGTATGACCTCTTCAAAATGTTGATAAATCAAAGTAATCACCAAATTTTTTATTTTATGTAGGCCTAAAGACAGTATTTGAGTGGCCACACCAAGGTCAAGTGTTAACATAGTTGTCCAAATAAGGTCTGCAAATATTGATTTTAATGTGAAATCTGAAACGGTGTAACAGTAACCTCTGATGACCCATTTGACGATGTTCTGTTTCAGGCCAATTTGATCAAATTTAAGATGAAAAAGTTCTGATGGCAATTGCATTACTTTATATGACTTAAATAGATTCTTTGTCACTTCTTGTCCTCTTGTTCTTGTCTGCTGCTGAAGTAACATCAGTTGGTGTAACCAATCCTAGTCAACTTACAAATACAACCAGTGTTTCTCAGTAAAAAAAAAAATATATATATATATTTTTTACAAACAAGTGAGTATGGATAGTAACCTAGTAGGCCTACTCTACTACATTTTAATGGATATGAAAAACCCATATTATTTAAATTTAGAAATAAATATAACATCTATCTTCATGGGATATTATAAAAACTACTTATTTCATGTGTGCACTATGAGATTAGGTCTAGGAGGGTTAAGTATTACATTGTTGCTTTTTGTGGTTAGACCATTGACAATCTAATGAGGTGTCCGTTCTCTTAATTTGTGAAGAATGATGTAAATGCCTTATCAAATAATATGAATGAAAAACACAACAATAATATGAAAAATATACATTTTAACAAACCTCCGCCATGTTTTTCTTTTATATAATATATATAGCTAGGCTACACAAATGTATAATAATATTATTTCAATTAAAATTATGCGTCGTGTGTGCAACCTCAATTCAAATTTATGAATTGAATTGGAATTTAGGGGTCATTTGCAATCCAATTCAACCCTAGTATTTTCCCTCTTTATTTAGAAAAGCAATTTCAAATTGTGTGTGGACTGTCTTGTTTCTTACACCTTCAGATCCATCCCCTGGAGCTGCTCTGATCATCAACTCCAACAGAACTCAGTATTTTCAGTCTGAGTCCGTCTCCCTGAGCTGTGTGGCACAGGACAGTGCAAGTGTTTGGAGTATGAGACGATACTTGAACAATTATCCTCCTTCCATCTCAGGCTGTCCTTCCAACAACACAGTGGCTTGGGATCAGCCCACATGTAACATCAGCTCACTCAGTGTCTCAGACAATGGGGTGTACTGGTGTCAGTCAGAGTCTGGAGCCTACAGCAATGCTGTCAAGATAACAGTGAATCGTGGTAAGTTATGATGACAAGTAGGCTACATGTTATTCAAGCAAAATGATGTGGTGGGTGAATGACATTATTTGAGTATATACCCACAGCTGTGGTTCAGCCTTGGGCATAATGTTAGGGTTTTGGACTTGTCTCTTAGTTTCTAGTTTCTTCAGTTTCTATCTTGAGTTTATAGTTTCATCTGTGTTCTCTCTCGTGTCTCGATTTGCCATGTGCTTGTGTTTACTTGTGTCTAGTCAGCGGCTGGACTAGGTCAGGCTGTGGTTGTGTTTTTAATATACAAAAAGTTTTACTGGTAATGATTAACCAAAAAATCACTCGTTAATTCTCCTCCTAATAGTCAATTAAGAAAATTTTATCAAATGCCCAAATCACTGTTTTAAACCATAAAAAAGGCTCAAAGAAGCCCCACACTTCACTGATAGTATAATGACAGTTCCAACATTTAAATCGAGGTATTGAAAACTTGTAACTATTTACCATCTAGCGATACACCTGGAAGCTACAACTAGCAAGCGGTATTCTCCAGTCAGCATGAACATCAACATTCTGCTCCCCAGAAAACATTTAAAATTTTCATGATATTGCAATATACTTTTGGTCCTTATCACCCTGAATTTCTCTTTTAAGACAATCTGCAATTTAATACCCTTTGCCTATCCATTTCAACTAATTTTTTGTAATGTGTACTCTAGCCTTCATCCTGCCTCCTCGTCCAGTTTTACATGTATCTCCATCCACCGGGGTAGCCAAAGGAGATACTGTGACTCTGAAGTGTGAGATTTCAGAATCCTCATCTGATGGGAGATTCTACTTTTACAAACTCATCGCTCCATCGGATGAAATACTCCCCGAATCAGGACTGTTGAAAGTATCCGACAACTCTACTGAGCTCCTCTCAGAGAGCAGCAGAGAGGCTGGAGGATCCTACACCATCAGCTCTGTTGGTCCAGAACACTCAGGGTTCTATGTGTGTCGAGCACAGGGACTTAACTCCACCCTTTACACCAAGTACAGCTTCATCAGGCATCTCTGGGTGACCGGTAAGATCCTAATTGTAGCACACATTTGTACACTAAATGGGGTTGTGTTACTGTCCCACAGAATCCAATAATTAACATCATTTGGATTGATTATGTAAATCTAGGCCTACTGAAAATAAAAATATTCAATAACTAGATGTACCGCATGCCGGTACAAAATATGACCGCCGCTCAGTTCTGCACATTCTCTGCCCTGTGTGTGTGAGTGTGAGACAGGCCTATCAAAAAATGAAAATGCAATATAATATAATAAGAAATTGCCCCTATCTTTAGATCAGACTGGTTATGAACTGCACCAAATTTAATGTGTACTGATGAGACCTGACATCCTGTGGGAATATGTCAAGTTTTGCTGGAATTTCATCCATGGGTAGGCTATTAGAACAAACTGAATTTATACGTACATTTCAATGACGTAGTACAACCATCGAGTGGCCTGTAGATGGTGCTATTAAAGTCGATAGGTTAGTGGTTTGAGGGTGATAGGCCTACTGTCTACACACACATCACACACACACAGGGCAGAGAATGTGCAGAACTGAGTGGCGGTACCGCCATGCGGTAGTTCTAGTTGTGGAAGAAGATGAACAGTTTTACAATAGTTCTCTAATTTCGACCTCCATTGTATTTGTCATCATTGGTACAGTACACAATTATGACAATAGCTTTCTCAAAAAGCTAGTGTAGGTCTAATAGACAGCTGCATTAACTGACTCATTCTATGCAAACAATGTGGTCACACATACAGTACCTGTGACGCAGATAAAACATAATAAACTGAAGTTACATGTAATTCAGTTTTCTTCCCAAGAAGTGGAATTCTGCTCATGACGTACACAGCACTGAGGTGCAATAAAAGAGCTGAACAGTGTCCTGTATATCATTCAGTCACGTAATAATTTCGGG
>JAODXP020000035.1:10284248-10328396 GCA_027497455.2 Sardinella longiceps | reverse complement strand
ATCAACCAGCACTATCATGAGCTTACATGAATTATTGATATACACAACACTATACTATAGTGGTTCTCAAAGTGTGGTCCCTCAATTGGTCCGTGAGGGAATTTCCAAAAATGTATGGCTAAAGATGAGTGGTTCATTAAATTCTATAAGGCAGGCCTGTAATGTACAGGATATTAAAAACTTCAGGCTATCTGAATTTGAAGTACCTAGAAATGCTAAGGCCTATTAAGAAATGCCTATACAAGCCTGCCAACAGGAAGTGAAATAGCCTTGCTTTGTCTGCCATGATAACGGTTTATTAGGATCTTACCTGCCACCCAGAGATGACTGATGTAGCTGTACTGGGTATAAAGGGTGGAGTTGAGTCTCTGTGCTCGACACACATAGAACCCTGAGTGTTCTGGACCAACAGGGCTGATGGTGTAGGAGCCTCCAGCTTCTCTGCTGCTCTCAGAGAGGAGCTCAGTAGAGTTGTCGAATATTTTCAACTCACGGGAATAAAAGTGGTCATTTTCTGATGGAAGTACTTCTTCAATTGGAGCAATGAGTTTGTAAAAGTAGACTTTCCCGCCAGATGGGTATTCTGAAATCTCACACTTCAGAGTCACAATATCTCCTTTAGCTACCCAGGTAGATGGAGATACATGTAAAACTGGAGTAGGACCTAGAGGTGCTAGAGTACACAGTATTAAAATACTAGTTGAAATGGATATGCAGAGGGCATAAATTCCAAAGAAATTTTATATGTACATGTACAAATATACATTAGGAAGTGTATTACCTCAGGGTATCTGCACATTTTTCAAGTACAAATTTAAAGACTTTTAAGACCTTTTCAAGACCTTTAAATGGAAAAATTAAGACCAGGGGCGCAACTACTCAATTTTGGGGGGGTATGCGACAACAATTTTTGCACCACCACCGTGCTCTCACGTCCTTTCATCTTTGTCTTTAGCTCTTTCTCTGCCATTCCGATCTTGTTGACGTTAACGTACCTACTGACTGAACTGAAGTTTGCCTCGACTCATCAAACAGAGTTTTACTCAGCAAAGTAAGCCAATCTGGACGCTCTTTGTCTTGCATGCACTCGACATGCTCTATATGAGCAGGCACGCGCACACACTCACCGTTCCGTCAGGCACCGCTTCTCTCTCTGCCCCTCTCGCTCACTCTCTATGCGCGCATATTAAGATGCGCGATGTAGAGGTAAATGTTTCACGTGCATGATCTGGCTTTCTAGCTCTAGATTCCGGGAGATATTATTCAATTCACTGCCCCCAAAAGGTACGCTGGTCACTTTTGAAATTACGGTCAAAAATAACCGGAATGAGGTTTCATTCGTTCGGTCAAATAAATTTAATACCTTCTTCTGGAAAATTCCAGTCATTCCGAGCAATTTAAGACATTTTTAGGCCTTAAAAACCGATTATTGTATTTAAGACTTTTTAAGGCTTTTTAAGGACCCGCGGGGACCCTGTACCTAGAGTAGGAATAGTCATTTATGAATAGTTTGATGACAGTTTTTGCATCATGCTAACAATTCCTATTAGCCGTGGTAAAACTAGCATACTTTGCTCACACAAAGTGTAAATTAATTGCCATACTTTTTGTGTTCGTAACCTTCCAAATTTAACATTACAATATATTGTCATTAAAAAAAATATCAACCTACCATGATTCACTGTTATCTTGATGGCGTTGCTGTAGAGTCCAGACTCTGATTGACACCAGTACACCCCACCATCTGAGACACTGAGTGAGCTGATATTACATGTGGACTGATCCCAAGTCACTGTGTTGTTGGAAGGACAGCCTGAGATGGAAGGAGAATAATTGTTCAAGTATCGACTCAGACTCCAGACACTTGCACTGTCCTGTGCCACACAGCTCAGGGAGACGGACTCAGACTGAAAATACTGAGTTCTGTTGGAGTTGATGATCAGAGCAGCTCCAGGGGACGGATCTGGGGGAGTGAGAGACAAGAAAAATTCAAGTCAACACAATTTGAATTTCTATAATCTAGTAGTAAATAATATCTATTACCTTGCTTCTTCCAACACCTACCGATAACCCAAAGAAGTTTAGGTGCACTGTAGGCTGTGTGATACACAATCTGTTCTCTCTCCCCTCTGCACACATAGAGACCTGAGTGCTCAGGGCCAACTGAGCTCAAAGTGAAGGAGGCTCCATTGCTGCCGTCTGAGAGGAGCTCCAGAGAGTATGTAGCATTGCTGTACTGGTCTGAAAATGTAGGCAGCCCTTCTCTGTAAGGAACAAGTTTGTACCAGAGGAACTTCCAGCTTGTGCCTGAGTGACTGTAAATGTCACAGCGCAGAGACACAGAATCCCCTGCAATCAGCCACTCATCTGGATTGATACGAGCAATGGGTTTTGGTCTCTCTGTTGAAACAAATATCATTTTAATATTATACTATTACATTGTATTTATTAGGTAGTAAAGATTTGTCAATTTAAAAATAAGAAAACTTACCATCTATTCTCAGGTTAACAACATTAGTGAACTCTCCTGATTCAGACTGGCACCAGTAGGCTCCACTGTGGGAGGTGTTTAGAGATGTGATGCTGAATGTAGCTTTTCCCTGAGTCTCCATCTCCAAAGGCAGGTCTGTGACCCCGTTATGATTCCTGTATTTTCTCAGGATCCAACCATCCATATTCCCAGGCACATCACAGGTGATTGAAACGGACTCATCTTCAAAGAAATGTGTTCTGTTGGGACTGAGGTTCAGCAGACCTGGAGGAGAAGAATCTGTTGCAGGAGATAGACAAGCTAATTAAAACAGATCTTTTAAATCTGAAGATACTTTGACAGACGTGAGTTAAAAATGTGAATTAATGTAAAAACATGTAAGTGTATAAGACAAGTTTTGTCACCGTTCACCCAGACGAGCATAGGGGAGCTGTATGTGTAGAAGGCAGGCTCTCCTCTCTCTGCTCCACAAACATAAAGACCTGAGTGTTCAGGAGCAGCGGAGGTGAGGATGTATTTGCTGTCAGCTTCCTTCCTGCCGTCTGACACCAGCTCCAAAGAATATCTGGCATCACTTCTCCAGTGTGGAGCTTCAGGAAGTCCGTCTCTGAATGGAACAACTTTGTACCAGAGGAACCTCCAGTCTGCTGAAGATCTTTCTACCACACAGCGCAACCTAACCGATTCTCCTTTTTTAAACTGTCGTCCTTCAGTCAACCAGGTGCCAGAATCACACTGGATATATACCCTCACATCTGTAAAAAATGTAAGCGATGACTCAAAGTAAATGTGAACCGGATGTGGCTTGCTCTGCACAACAACATAAGCAGAACGACAAAAGAACAGAATAAGATTTTATCTTTTTCCTGAGCTAACTAGATTGTGTATAAATTCACCCTTATAATTTCTCTTAAAAGGATCCCCGGCTAGTTTGGCATGTTAGCGTTATAAGATTAGTAACGACGTCAATATTAATTAACGTTACCCAAAACATGAAAAATACGACGGTTTTTAAAGAAAATGTTTATTAGAACCTGAAAATCATTTCTTTGGTAAAGTTCTATTACAGTTAGAATTCTACGCCTCAATGACTTATGGGTAAATCGTGACATCAAATGGTTGTCCAGCAAAATTCCATGGCTTTACAGGACCGGTTTAGGACGTTATTGCAAAGTAAAATACATCTTCTGTGAAGTTTGCCGTTTAAACCCACGACACCATGAATTAAGGGAACAACGCGGAAGACAGCACACGGTGTTGGAAGATGATAGGAGAGGTGAGGATACGATAGAGGATCAATATTTACGTTGTCCATGTGTAGCTCCAGCTTGACCGAAAGCAGTGCAACCATTTGTCGTCATGTTTTACCCATAAGTCATTGAGGCGTAACAACAATGGAACTTTACTAGTGAAATGAATTTCAGCTTCTAATAAACATTTTCTTTGAAACCGTCATATTTTTTATGTTTTTGAATAACGTCAATTAAAGTTGACGCCAATGCTAGTCTTATAACGTTAACATGCCCAACTAGCCGGGGATCCTTTTAAGACAATTAACATATTTTTTAGAGAACACTCATAGGCACTAACTTCATGTCGACATTGTCGGGGCTAAAATATATCATATTTGCTATGATAACATTTCACCAAAATTATCCATGATGAACTTGTGACCTCAGTACCTTAAAATAACTAAGTGGTAGTTCGGCATCAACCAGCCAATTTGCTGGTCTGTTTCCTTCCTATCGAAATCTCTCTGCAAACCTATACAACAGGGCTGACTTGAATGACGCCAAACTAAATATTTAGTGCAGATGTCCATGTAGCATTTCTCATCTTTTTTTTTTGCAATTGTTTTCTATAGGAGAGTGCAACGTCACAATGCTAATCTATCAACAGGAACGTTCTCATTTTAGGTTTTCTGTACGTCAGGGTGACATTCACTTTTGGTGACATAAACAGTTCTGGGAACGTTTGTTGAACATAACTGATATTAGAGGTAGAATAGCCTATAATACTGTAGGTCCATGAGTTTCCTTTTCAAGAGATCTGAGTCTGCCACAGTAAGATTATGTCACTGACTTACCATGAACATGTACAAAACCAGCGTTACTGAATTCCCCAGAGTCAGCCTGGCACCAGTAGACCCCGCTATCATACTGAGACACAGCACTGATGTGACATGTGTTGTTCTCCCAGGACGATGCACCTTTAGGGAAAGGACACTGGGAGATCTCTGCATAGTCTGTGATTCGTCTGAGGGTCCAACCAGTTCCATTTCCCCCACAGGTAAGAGATACAGACTCAGACATGGCGAAATCTTTCCTGTTGGGACTGATGTTCAGAAGTCTGGGAGCATTAGGATCTGCATCTAAGAGGAAGTGGAAGAGAAACAAAACAATTCTACACCATTATGAAACTTGCATCATTAAGGAAATGATACTATCTAGAAAGGAAGCCCTCTAGGCTGGTTGTTGAATCGTGAATGCCCAATTTAAAGGGATATTCCACATTTTATGAAAAGGAGATATTCCCCCTCTTACCTGGAGTTACATATACATGTATACATGTATCTGCAAAAGCAATTTGGTTTCAGTGGATGCATTTTCCTGGTTTGGCAGCCCCATCATTAGCTTATCCAGAGACACTTATAAAGGAGGAGACAAATCACTTCAGAAGCCCTTCCATTGAAATGCATTACGGCCATTCATAACGCAAATATGGCGGAGTAGAGAAACTGGAAGTCCTGCCTTACAGTGGAAATAGCCAATCGTGTTGCTGAATGCTGTTTGACTGACGGTTAACTTTTTTGTTTACTACCTCCGTCACTATGGTGATTGCCATGCTGCGATTGTCAGCGCAGTAAGCAAATTGCCGTTTTAAATAACGTCTTTTTCAGCTTTGTTTTAGCATCTGTCTGGTAGATTTTGGCACTGTTCAACTCAGATTTAAACGAGGATTCACACATATACTTTTTAAGTCCATACGACCAGCCAATCTCTACTTATGGATATTTCCCCATTCATTTTGGAGGGTCTGGTCTTGTTAAGCCCAAATAGCTGCCCGAAGGTAGCCTGGCGAATGCCAAACTAAAATCACAAGTGATATTTAGTCTGGGGACCTACCTATTGCATTTCTCGTAGCGGAAGCATCGTTTACAATTGTCCATAGCTGTTTATTGGGCGCTACGAATGTCTATCATAGCATCTGTACATACCTCGGAGCCAATACCAGAGCCACCACGTGACGTAAAATGCCATCGAGGGCCGTACAAATCCCTTTTTGTTCTGCGATTGGATACCGAAAGTAAGCGAGAAAAACGGCCATGGTCACCATGCTCCTCTGCAGAGTGAAATGAAATAAGCACGCAAAGGAGCATGGGAATTCCCAGGCTAGCCCGAAGGCGTATCCAATATGGCGGCCGAGTGATGTGACTTGCCTTAGAAGGACTTTGGCTTATTTTAGCATAGGCACTGGGATACAGTGTAGCCAAATAGCAAATCATTTGCAAAAGTGTGTATTCACAATCAGTAGTGCAATGAGCAGCAAACAGTAAAAGATATTAAAAACCAAGGACAACAAGGAGATTTACGCAGGTGGAACTATATTTTTGCAAAGTACCGGAAAAGCAGGTGCTCCACTATCTCAATGCTGTGCTAGGAGTGGTTTGCCATAAGAGAATATATTGGTTGAAGTCTTTATCTGCTTAGAAAATGGCTTAATCTTAATTTGCATTGCCATTTGTACTCATTATGAATAAACAGATGACTTTTGAAAGACTACCTACTTTCTATGCTACTATCTATCTATGCTAAGCTAAAGATACATTTGGGGTTGCCATATTAGGAAAACACATGCACTGCCCAAACACTTTTACCCATATAACTCCAGGTTAGATGGTAAATAACAAACTTTCATAAAGAGGTGGTGTATCCCTTTAAAGCTATTTCAATGTACACAGACTCTGTCACTCACCATTGAACCAAAGAAACTTGTATTTACTGTAGTCTGTGTAGTAAACAGGCTCTTCTCTTTTTGCCCTGCATACATAGAGTCCTATATGCTCATGACCGGTTGAGTTGAGAGTGTAGGAGCCTCCAGCTCCTCTGCTGCTGTCTGACAGGAGCTCCAGAGAGTAGGTAGATTTACCAGACCAGTATGTGTCAGCAGGTAGGTCATCTCGGAGTGGAACAGCTTTGTACCAGAGGAACAGCCAATCCGAAGAACCGTCACCAATGTTACAAGTGAGAGTCACGGATGCTCCTTTGAAGAGACATTGGTTTCCTTGGTCATGGAAAAGCTCAGGCACAATTCTGGGTCCTGATGACCAGAAAACATGAAAAATAAAAGCAGAGTGGAGATTCAGCAGACTTTTTTATATCTAAAGTGACACAAACTCCCAATATAGGATTCAAGAATCCAACCTCTGACACATGATCATCATTCCAGCAACATAACCACTGTTTGAAAAAGCGCAATATAATGACAAAACTGGGCAAAAATATAGGTCGATTCTTTAACAAAATATGAAATATTGCTTGAATTTCAGTTACTAGAATGTTATGTAAGTTTCTTTCAACCTCCCCATAATTAAATGCAACAAAAACATGTTCTAAGGGATTTTAAACATAAACTCCCCTCCAAACAGAACTGGTAGGAGCATGTTTTCACTTCTCCTAATTATTTTACTACTTTTACATGCCCCTTAGTTCCCACTGGATGCTTCATCTAAGTTGTATGCTTTTATGTATTACCAGTGCAGTTTATACTACATACATTTTGATATTTTATATAGTAGGTTGTGTCTACTTAAATCATCAAGTGGTGTGTCTTTGGGGGGCCAAGTGGATGTTTCTGCCATATTTCAAGGAAATAAAGAGGAACTATAAAAGACCGGCCTTTACTTTCAGGTTTGCTACAGAGCTTCCCCATGCAGACGCCTGTTTCCCAAAAGCTTCTTAAAGGACCATTGCATAGTTCATCTTCAATCTACGATGTCTTGGGTATTATTTTCAGTCAAATGTGGTTTATAACAACTGAATTAAAGGTGCAATATGAGTTCCTGCATGGTTTTCTGAGCAATTTCACTTTTATCTCAGGCATCTACTCTTGTTAGCTAATTGTCTGACCCCTAGATACACTGTGAAAACATCCGGTCTCAGGGGCTGTAATCGTCAAACAAACAAAACAAAATAATAACAGTAGCATAGCAGTGTTATAACACACAAACAAACTAAATGTAACAACCCACATTTTCAAATCACTTACAAGATTGGTTGGGAGTCACAAACTTACACCCATCCTTCCGTCTTTAGCAAGAATCTGGTTTGTTATTATTTTGGTGCGCAACCCGGCCCCATATGTTTGTTTGAGTTTTACAGCTTCTGTGTTATCTCCCGAGACCGGACTTTTTCACAGTGTATTCAGGAGGCAGACAGCTAGCAAATCAAGGGGAGATGCTTGCGACTTGAGATGAAAATAAAATCACGCAGAAAAACATGCAGGAACTCATATTGGACCTTTAATGCATAAATTACTGCAATTTTGAGTAAATATTAATGAACAAATTCACAATATTTTTTGTTAATGTTACAAAACCGAACATTTTGTGTTCTGGTGTGTGTTGAGTACTGTACTTTTTTGTATTGGTGGAAGGGGGTGATCCTATATATGTATTGGTGACCGTCTTCGTGTTGGTATTTGTCTTTAATGTTGTAGATTATTTATTCTTGTTGTGTTTCTTTTAAATGCCTGGCTGCAACCTAATTTTGGGACAATACATTTTGACTTGACTTAATTATAGTAGGCCTAAATATTGATAACCATTCATACTGTGTGGTTCAAATAACATTTTTTTAATGGTTAAGACCTGGGATGCCAAGCCTTCACACATTCATAGAATGGAATGGAATTGTATTGTGCAAATCACTGACTTACCATGAACTTTTAAATAGACAGCATTACTGAATTCCCCAGACTCAGTCTGGCACCAGTAGACCCCACTATCATACTGAGACACAGCACTGATGTGACATGTGTTGTTCTCCCAGGATGCTGCACCTCTAGGGAAAGGACACTGGGAGATCTCTGCATAGTCTGTGATTCGTCTGAGGGTCCAACCAGTTCCATTTCCCCCACAGCTAATGGACAGTGACTCAGATTCAACAAAACTTTTCTTGTCAGGATTGACGTTCATACACCCAGCAGGATCAGAATCTGAATGGACAAACAATAAAAACACATCTCTTCATTTGACTCCTTGTGAATAGATGAGGTTTATAACACTTAAAGGAATATTCCACCTTCTTATGAAAGTGGATTATTTACAGTCTTACCTGATGTTACATATGTGGGTAAAAGCATTATGGACTCAGTGCATGCTTTTTCCTAGTCTGGCTACTCCAATTTTAGCTTTAGTTTAGCATAGGCGCTCAAATGTAATGTTGCCAAAGAGTTGCTATCTGACTACTTTAGATTCCAGTATGTTTACTAAGCTAAGAAAAAGGTAAAATTGGGGTTGCCAGATTAGGAAAACACATGCACTGACTGAGACCAAAATGTAAAATACAAAGAGTATTCCTTTAAGTAAACTGTGGGGTATGTGATGTTTTCCTGGAGCACTTTTTACTATATTGCTTAAAATGACATTCATATATTGATTGGAAACAATTAAATCATCCAACGCTGAAATAAAATTTGATAGTCACCTGTGGAATGAGCAGGACAAGAAAAACAACATCCAATCATTTTAAGGAACCAGCGAAAATTATTGGATGGTGATAAGTCTGTCAAACCCAACTGTTGTTTGTCCCTCCCACTCCCCATTCGTTCCTATACTCTGGAGGTGTGGCTTCAGGGGAAATCTGAAGACAGGGGATTGGACCTGTTTTGAATTGTTTCTTTTCAAATGCCTAGTGTTGTCAAAGCCCAAAGTTTTTCCTGATCACATACCCCACCTTTAAGATGCAACAAGGTAAAACACCCTGGCACACAACGCATGTTCTACTTAGTAAATTATTTGGATTATTTGGATAACATGGATACATTCTGGTGCAATCAATCTGTTACTAAAAGTAGGCTTCACACTGAGTCTCACTGCTCTCAGGTTTGAAAAAAGTTCACCCACCAATGATATAAAGCAGCACATGGTTACTGTAGTCTGTGTAGTGAACCGGCTCTTCTCTCTTTGCCCTGCATACATAGAGTCCTCTATGCTCAGGACCGGTTGAGTTGAGAGTGTAGGAGCCTCCAGCTCCTCTGCTGCTGTCTGACAGGAGCTCCAGAGAGTAGGCAGATCTACCAGAGGTGTGTGTGAATGCAGGTAACCCATCTCTGAGAGGGACCACCTTGTACCAGAGGAACAGCCAATCTGAAGAACTGTCTCCAATATCACATGTAAAGGTCACAGAGGCTCCTTTGGATATACACTGATTCTGCTTGTCGAAAGTGAGTTTGGGCACAATTCCATGTTCTGATTAATAGAAAAAAACACATGGGATAAGTAGAATAACATAAACAGCAATTCAAGAGAGTAAAAAGATCACCTATAGAGCCAGAAGTAGTTTAGTCTAGCAACGTTTTGAACAGTTTGCTTTACAGTACCTTACAACTCTTCTTAGCTGTTGTAAAAAAAAGAAGGAAAAGAAGACTCCAGCTATAATCAGTAAAACTGGCTACACCAGACAAGGCAGTGCAGTGAACATTAAAAAAAAATAGAAATAAAAATTAGACGCAGCCAGTATAGGGCTAGTGTTTCCCCTGACTTTTCAGGTCGTGGTTTAGTGCTTTTTCTTCAATAATTACCCCTGCCATTTTGCTTCATAACACACAATGTTACTTTTGGACTATAAAGTTCTGATTTCTTAAAGGAGAAACACAACATAGACTGAGTAGTGAACCGCCCACTGACACTAATAAGTGAACACCCTATAAGTGAATGGGGCATAACAACTTAGTTTCAGTTTCATTTCATTATGCCCAATTGAGTCAGAATTAGAAATCAGTTTGTTATTTGGTCTATGTAGCATCAAATTTTCTATTGACTGATTCACAGTGGATTTCTCCTTTCACAGTGGATTTCTCCTTTAATTTATAGGATTAATACCAGTGTCTGATGTTTCATAGTCTAACGATAAATACCTACACTGAAAAAAAATGTTGACTTGAATGATAACTCAATAGCCTTGTTTCCACTGCCCTAGCACTGCTCTAACTGGCCTTTATAGTTTAAATAGTAGGCCTACTAAACTTGGCTCTTATAAGAGGATGGGTCCATTTAAACTGAGAGTTGTCTGGTGTTTGACATCTGCATAAGAATGATTATGATACACTGTATGAAGTTGTCTGTAGGCTTATCAAAGGTCAAAGATCAAAGGCTTACCATGGCAATGCCCACACTGTATGACTGATATGAAACCTGAAACACAAACAGATTAAGGAGACACATTATGCTGATACAACTGCTAACTGCTGCTTGTTGTTGTTCTGAGTTCTGAGCCTCTGAATAAAACAGCAAGGTTCACAACAGTCTCACTTTTGTGACAGTCTCACTTTTAACCAAAACAGAAGTCGTCTCATTCTCTCACTCACTGAACTCAAGAAAAAAAAAATCATCTCAACACTGAAAGCTGATCTCGAGTAATTTGATCTAGAATTGATCTTGAGTCATTGGGCTTTGGGCCAACATAGGGGACCCACTGTGGGCTTGTGAGGGTTTGAGGCTCATCAGCAAAGTGCTGGCCCAGCACTGACAGCCCTCACTTAGCGGGGCACACATGGGTTTTCTGGGGGTAAGGGCTTAATTGTGGGCTGCCCACAGACAGCCCAAAGGCTTGGGACTGACCTGGGGATGCCCATGCTGGCCATGTTTGGGTTTGGTTAGGGCACACTACCAGAAGAAAACCCTCACCCTCAGGGGCCCGCATGAACGTGTTTGCTGGGAAATTTACAGGGAAATGGCAGATTTTTTTTTCCTTGGTCAGATTCATTTCACTTCCTTCTCACTTACCAACATCCATATAATGAAGCTTTTATTCATGGTTCTATTTATCATCACAGCCTAAGGTGACTGTTGACAGATTTTGAAGTCAACAAGCTGAACTCTGAACATTCTACATTTAATTGTTGTGTTGCTGCTTTGCAGCATAGCTGATTTTATTCACACTCACACTCAACTCCACATAAATAATCTATAAATTCCCATCTGAATGATGGATCACTCTTAAATATTTTTTTACACTTGGTAGGCTACACTCAAGGCTAGACAATATACGTGAAACTATGCAACACAATGACGGATTTAATTTTTTTTTTTTTTTTTTTTGACCAGATTAATTCGCTTGAGCTTGAAGACGCAGTGCTTCAAGCTCAGAGTGCGCCTGAAGTGCAAGGCTAATTTACCCACGAATGAATGGCGTTTGTTAGCTCAGGGATTCTTGAGATAAGGGACAAAACTACTTTCTAAATCTTCCAAAAAAATGTAATGATTCATACATTTTGAATAGATACATATATAAACACAGGTCTTAGCTAACCAACCATATGAAGGAACAGGTTTACAATGTTAGATTTTTTTCTAAAAAACAACTTTTATTCATGTTATGACACGATATGTGTCAACTCCGTCAGACGCCTAAAAACTCATTTTATTTTAATTTGATCATTCCAACTACCATGCTAAGTCATTAGGGATGTATTTAGTGGAGGTTTTTAACAGACTAAAGCAGTTAAATGCATTTTATATTTTTATGTTATCATTTTTCAGGACTTTGGAAAACCAAACTTTGAAATATTTCCATTTTGTACATTTCAAATTAGAAATAAACATATATATTTTTAGTTTCAATGCGAATGAGACATTGATGCATGTAGTTCAGATGGTGTTTAATATATTAGAACAAAATTGTTTTTAAAAAGTAACATTTTTTTCTTAAAAAAGCAGAAAGAGTATATTTTTCGGAGTTGACGAATATGACGGAGTTGAGAATTGGAAATGCTTCATTGTGAAGTTGGGGTTGTCCATTATGGTTATTATTTGCAAAAATAGTTTTTAGAAGAACATTTTAACTCAATTAGCATAAATGTCAACTTCGTCAGCTAGCACAATCTGATGGAGTTGACCAAAATCTGATGGAGTTGATGCCCTACGGAGTTGACAAAATTGCTACTTTTTTCCTTGCTATTCAAAACTTGTAAATTGAAGACATCTGGCTTTTCCCCAGTAGACAACTGACTCTGCAACCTAAATAAAACTGGCAATATTTCTTTCATATTTTATAATTAAGGTTATTATAGCCAAATGACGGTGTTGACAAATTAAAGGTGTGACGGCAATTAGATCCCCATTGTTAGTTCAAAATATTATAGCAAACAAACTTCTACAATTCCACCTGTGCTACTTTTGTATCCACCAAAAATAGGAAGTGCATAAGAGGGCCTGTGGTTAACAGTTTAACAGTTTGACTCAGAGTGAGGACACCACTTTGATAAGCACATTTTAGTAGAAAATAAAATTTAATGTTCACTTAATGTCATTTGTGGTATTTTATGAAAGCATACAATTCTTTTGGTATGAATATTTTTTACATCTATTGAATTTGCAAGCACTTTTTTCAGTGTTTTACACTGAGACCTCTTGATGAGGACAGGATAAATAACATGGACATTCAGGGCGCAGTGGCACTATTTTACCAAATAAATATGCTATCAAATGAGTTTGAAATGCATAAAATCAATGTCATGAGTATACACAGAACCTCAACAGTAACCTTTTGATGCCCTGTTGATTTTTTAACTCCTTAATTTTGGGCAGATATTGACATTTTTATATGGAGGACATGTTTTGTCCCTAATCTCAAGAATCACTGAGCTACAGACGTGCGTATTCACTCACTTTCTGGCAACAATTTATGATTTGGATTTCACGCAGGCGAAACACCTTCAAAGTTGCAGACATCGGCACACCGGCTTGCCATAGCCTACCCCTTACACACAACTGCAATGTTTTTGTTTATTTGCGTTTGTTGTTTTTGAAAGAGTGCCAAACAATCGTCGCAAAAGTTGCCCATCAGCCTTATACTGATTTTATGTTGACATTACGAAGATTAGCCTACCTGAACGATTATGCTTGCAACAAATGCGACATTGCGTACATCGTTTTCTTCTCATGTAATAGGCTACTTTATGTTGTTTACTGAAATCAATAAATCTATTGAAATGACCTAGAACACAGGATGGAAATCGAGGTTAGTAGTCTTAAATGAAACTGTGATAGGAAGCCTACTTACAGATCGCAATAAGAAGTGAACGTTCCATCAGTGCAACAACCAGCTTCCTTGAACTCCATGGGCATACAATTACCTGAGCTACGGTTGGCTACAGTACATGTAAGTTGATGCGTTTTCCACTTCCTGTGTAGAGTGTGCAAACTCTAGTATCCAGTGCACTGTCCCACAACATCTGCCCACAGTCTTGTGCCCTGCACCCTTCCGTTTCGACTTGCAATTTAGTGCATTCTGCATTGCTTGTTCCATGTCAAGGACAACGACAACTCTTGGCATTGAGCTTCATTCTATTAACTAGGTATGTGGACAAGCTCTTCTACATGCATTGACTAAGATTGACTAAGGCTTGTTTGGCACAAGTTTAACAAGAAGTTGTTAAAATAAGACTGCCCCTGTTGATAATTACTTATAGTGATAAATAGTGACTAAAAGTGTCACAAATGGGTCTAACATGCATAGTTTTCAGGGTTGACAATGAAACAATGAAAATTTCAGGTCCTGCAAAACAATGTTACCCGGAGGTCATGGTGTGTCTTTGGTCTTTTTGGCCCTCAACAGTGACACACATGCACACAGGGACTGAAGTTACCAGGGCCCCAAGAGGAGAGAGGGGTCTGGAATTGTATTCCAAGTGGTGAGGGCAGAGCCCGTTTACGGCGAGCCATGGCACTCCTATTAACGCCATTCAACCTGCAATTCCAATTGCAAATCCGCTAGGGGGCGATCGCGAAAATCAATGGGCACCTATGAGGTATAGGGCTAAATGTATAATTTTCACATATTTAGGGACAACATATCACAGATTGCATTTTATTTTAAGCAACTTTGACATGGATTTCAATCAAAATTAAATATATTTAATACATATGACCATTACGTTTTTCATCTTTGAGCTGTTTTTTCCCCTGACTCACTAGCATTCTGCTACTCTATTCTGGTGAATGGCCATAGGGAAAGACTTGCTGTGTCACGTGACAGACACTTTGGAAGGGATTTTACAAATGAACAAAAATGCTAAAAATATTATGTGTGGACTGAGAATTGAATCAAATTACTCTGAACCGCATGCATGAATGCATTTATTCAAGAAAAAATTGTATCTAAAGAAATGCAGCATTTGAGGGTGTAGCTGCATAGAACCCAATTCATTCTTCACTGACTCGCGCGCGCCATCTAGGCGCAATACCACCGGAGTGCTAATTCTCCCCTATTAAAAGTTCTCTGGTGAGGGGGTCCATGATGGGAGAGGCTGAAATTCACCAACAGTGGGTGGGACCATGGAGGTATTAATAAACCTGGAGAAACATACCAAGTCCCGCCTCCCATTCATTCCAATGTGGAATGCTAGGCTAGTGAATTCATCCAAAATTTAACAAAATTTTCAGTTGTCAAGATGGCGTTTCATGGAGCTCACTTCCGACTCCATTTCATTAGGCCAATGAGGGCCCATGTTACTAATGGAGATGAGGGCGGCTCTGGCGGCACACACCTGATGTGCACAGGGCAGGGGGTCAAGAACGCGCAGATTAGCGGCAGCACTTTAGCATCGCCATATTTAAGTATGGAGTCACAATCCGAACCATGTCAGCGCATGCACGAGAGTCATGCTGGGCACGAGCACTCATGCACTTACAAGTTGGTGGGCTGTTACATGCGAAATGTTATTTCTCCGAGGAGAGTAAAAGCAATATTTCATGATCTCTGGTTAGTCTTTGCTTATTTCTTGAGAAGCTTGTTAAAAAAAGTGTACTGTCATGAATGTTATAAAACTTCAGGCACGTTCTCGACAGAACTTTCTTACTCGTGTTGTATGGCAAACAAACTAAGTGCATTATCACCACCGTCTGGACTGAAGGACCACTGTTTTTGCACAGAGATTCAACGCGAGTCCACATGCGTCATTTCCAATTGTGGAACTTTGCGCATGGGCAGCATGGGCATGGCCTGGCCTGTTACCTCCAGTGTTCACAATGGCGTTGACTGTCAATTCACCGCATTTACTAGCTTAGCCTTGGCCATTCAGTTCTATGGAGGGCGGGACTTAGTCGTTGTCTCCAGTTTATATATAGATACAGACGGCAAGTCCGGGCACGCCCATAAAATCAGCTCCTCGTGTCCCCCATGTGGGGGAAAACAAACCCTAAATTAGTGAAGGAGTCAATGGCATGCTAAGCTACAAGTTACACTGAGCACCATCTACAAGGAGCCAGACACATTTTGAGGGCAATGCCTGAAGGTAGTAATGATGGTCAGATGGTCCGATGTGAATTCTGAACTTGACACCCCTCCAAACGCGATACTGATGACAATTTAGATGATGTTTGTTAGCTTCATTAGCTTGCTAACTAGCCAACTTCATTGATCACCACAGTAAATGTAGCTAACTTTAGCTTGCTTAACTGAGCTAATCAGACTTGTGATTGAAAGTTGCTTTACTTTTGACAGGAGCAGAGACGGCTCATGACATTTCTGTTAGTGTAACTGCAATAAACAAATGATGGAAAAATTATTTTAGTCTAAACACAAGTAGGCAAACAGGTCATGAGTAGACAAAACATCTAATATGGACTTTGTTCAATTTTACTTAGCGATCTTTTATTGTTAAGCAACTTTCTCTACCTTGTCCATTCACCATAATGTTAAATTGGCCTCTGTTATCCCCCACGCTGACTCCACCCTCGCACTTTGGGGGCGTTAACCGTACTTGCCGTCTGTATCTATAACCTCCTTGGCACAGGGAGCTCGTTAGCATGAGCTGAAAGTGTAGCATTAACCAATCAGCATATGTCAAATGGAGTCGGATATGATGTCATTTCTGGAAAATGGCGACGAGGAGGTGCAATGCTAATTGGCACAGCTAACCAGCCAAATCCTGACCCCCTGGGTGGGACTCATCCTCTAAGATGGACCCAACTACTACCATGTAGGGATTCTAGATTAAGCTGTGGCTCTCCAATCAGCCTACTAGCCCACCTCACAATTTGGTTCAGGGAATTCTTTCTTTTTAATTTTACAGTATGTTACCATTAATTAAAGACACATAATTTCAGTAGAGTTGGAGGACAAACCAGAAAGTTTAAAACATTTGTATTTATTGATATTGATAAACAGTATTCAGATAGTTTGCTTCAACCTAATAGTTTACATTGAAATACTGTACATTGAAATCAAATCACATTTCAAATAAATAATATGAAGCTGATCGGATACTAGGCCTATTCAAGCACACAGATTTCCAAGAACAACAGTTTGACAATAAAATATTCATGGTCATATACCTATTAAAGTATTAAAGTATGTCTTTGTATTTCCGATGCTTTGCTTTGGGCCTCTCCTGTGCTCCTTTGATTCTTCCAGGTGCATCTGTGAGGGGAAAAAATGCAGTTATAGGCCTACATTTGTTGTTTTATTAAAGTGGAACTATGCTATTATTTTAGCTAAACTATCTTTAATTTAGCATGCAAAGATTCACTGTAGTGGTTGTATATTTGATTCTAGCCCCAATGTGCGGAAATAGCAAAATATGGCCCACGGTCAAATCTTGAGTCATGTAAGGGGAGCTAGCCTGGTCCTTACCACCTGTGACTACGTTTCTCTTTGTCATAGAGTCTGGAACGCTGGTTTTTGATGCAAGCGGAGCGGAGTCGCTGTCCACGCTTCTAGTAGGCGTGTCGATTTGTGGGAACAGTGTGATTGACTGAACTAGCAAGCTAACTGGCTATCGAGGTACTTAGCTTACTATTACAACACTGATTTCTTGAAATGAAGCTCACAACTAAATGTTTACCATTCCAGCAACAGCAATAACCTCATACGAAGTCCTTACAGTTATTCTGTTTTTAGCAAGTTAGGATCAAACAGCTCCACGGTCATCGAATTTTCCAACCGTGAGAAGTAAAAACAAGCAATCTGATTGGCTACCACCCGCTCCTTCATTTGCATATTGAACACTGCGCAACTTTTGCCGCTGGCTCCGCTCATCTCGCTGCTCTACGTCACGTTTGACCGTTACTAATTGGAATGCATTGAACACAGAGCGCTGCTCCGCTCGGCTCCGCTGGCATGAAAAACAGCGTTAACCAATCAGCAGCGTTTGGGAATTACATATATGCTGTACGCCGTAGTTCAGTTCAGACTTGGCTCTCGTGCTTCCCACTTTCCCTTTCAGTAGCTTACAGACCACTGCCAAGTTTTGATCTGTTTTGACACTGTAGTGGCAATCAGTCTTCAAGATCATGGATGTCAATTAAAGCACCCACTTGCTTACCTCACTCACGTCAGATAATGCGCTACGTAACTTTAAGGCACTTCTAAACCTGATGTTGAAGCCCTTCAGAGCGATTTCAAGCCCAATATTCTCTAACCTAAGGTGACCAGATTTCTTTGAGGAAAATCGGGGACATTTTGGCGTTCAGCGAACAAAATAACATTAAAATCTCAGGTTTTTTGCTGTCACCGCATTTGACATTATTGTAGTTTATCCATGGCCTAGGAGGCCTTCTTTTCTCCTCTTAGAAGGGTATATAGGCCTATATTACAATTAGTGTTGGCACTTACATCTGTTCCCAGTATCTGGATGTTTTCCCCTATGCATTCTAAACTCACTATAGGCCCTAGGATAAAAAACAGGAACTTTCCCACAAATTTTCAGACAGACTGAAGTGTTATCATTCTGGAAGACGCATTACATTGTATATTCTGTTGGCTATGCTAAAGCAATTCTAGGGTCTGTCAAGAGTTGTAGGAAGTGGTAGGATATAGACCTTTTTACCATTTTAAATGTGGGACCCACCTGTCTGCACATAGCCTATGCTTGTTCCAAAAATGGGAAATAACCCAAGAGAGATTATTGCAGTAATGTAGGCCTATCTACTGATGCCATTATGGACAGGAGTCCAGGAATCTTTGATACAAAATATCAGCAAAGTAACAAATAGGCTTTTTTTTTTTTTTTTAATGCTGTTGCCCTTTTAAGAAAAATAAAATAGCCTACTCTCCTGTCTCATTGGAGAGAGAGAAGATATTACATCCTACCTATTTACTGAAAAATATCTTTGACACCTAAACTATTTGAGAAAGATAGCGCTGAAATGAAATACAAGGCCTGACATGTATTAAGTTTGCTAAACCGGCAAATCGCGGTAAAATGCGCAAAATGTATTGGCGAGGAGAAAATAGTCAAGTAAAAAGTTTGAAGTTTGAGGGAGAGTTTGTAAGTTTTCCTGGTCAGACAACCAAAAAGAGGGAAGATCCAATCAAAAATGGGACAGGTTTAGCCATGGATTAAAACTGTAGCCTAACTCAGCTGCAACTGTCTGGGTAGTCTGTTTTTTGTTTTTTTTTCCTGTCGAGTCATTGCAGTACTTGGCCAAAATCGGGGACGGGTGCAGGCGGGGACAGGTCATCAAAATCGCGCTACAGCTGACATGAGTGAGGTAACCCACTTGCAGGTCTTAGATCAAATTTTGATGTTTCCTATTCATCGTACCTTTACAGTATAATGTATCACCTACAACTCATTGGGACTGATAAATGACATGGAAAGTAAATGACTGGATATGTAGCCTATTTGTAGACATCCATAATGCGGCTCCTCCAAGTCACTGTGAACATTTCAGAACTAAATTATGCACTACTACTATTGCCAATTCAGCGATAGAGAAATAAGCAACACAGAAAAACATCCCCACCTCTCACGTACACCCAACATCCTGGAGACCTTTTGCCCCCCTTGTCCTCGCAAGTATACAACCCCTCATCTCTCTCAGAGGCATTTGGTATAGACATTGTTCCTGATGATTCTTGGACAAGCAATCGATCCTTGTAGAACTTCACATTTGAGTCAGATTCAGAATTCACTTTACTTAGGCAACGCAGCTCCACAGTTTCTCCATACGCAAGAGAATGTGTTGGGCTATCTAGTAACACATTACCATCTACAAAGAAGCAAACAGAGACAGACATAAAGTTACTACAATTAGGAAAAAAAATCAATGGCATCATAAAAAATTAAATCCTTTAAAAATCCTGAAAGGCCCTGTCTATTCAGCTGACATTTCAGGCCTAATTACTTACTGTGAACAATTATGTTGACAGCATTACTGCGTTCCCCAGACTCTGACTGACACCAGTACACTCCGCTGTCTGACAGTGTCAAAGAGCTGATGTTGCATGTGGATGGATTCAACAGCTCTGACTTCTTGTTAAAGGGACAGTCTGACAACTCTCTCCATGTGGTGTATCTTCTCACTGACCAAACAGTGGAAGCATCCTGTGCTTTGCAGGCCAGAGTCAGAGGTTTAGATTCAAAATGCTGGGATCTGTTGGGAATCACATCAAGCCAGGCAGGGGGAGAGCGACCTGAGAGAGAAACGCAAGCAGATAAAATAATGTCCTCAGATTATAGGCTATACTGTGCCTACCTACAGTATATGTTAAAGTGATGGTCTGATAACACAAGGTCAACAAAACTTGAAAATTTTCTATAAAATAATTTGTCTCTTTATTCTGATTTATATAATAATATAAGAATGTAATAACATTGACTGACCAGAAACAAACAAAGCTTAATCTGTATCAATGATAGACAGTAAACCGTATTAATCTGTGGAAAACAGTGTCTGTCTCTGAGATGTATGTAAATCTAAGGTCTCAACTGTAATGCCAAATGGTAACAGTTCTATAGAGTCTCTAGAGACTCTCTTAGAGAGTACTCCACCTAGGGTATCCCGAATTCTGAGAAACCGGGATAAGGGCTTATTCAGGATACTGAATCAGGAAAAGGTTTACATGTACAAATGCAAAGCCGGGAATCGGGATTCTTAATATCATACTCGGGGTACTTAAGTGCATGTACAGTAAATGCAGTCATTGACAAAGTACAGGTGGGGTACAGGTCGGCATGAAAATATAACAAAACAAAAATTGCATTGAAAATGATCAAATTTTACATATGGACATTAAGGCCCTACCTGTTACTGATAAGAGTTCAGGATGGCTGAACGCAGCATAAATGCCAAGCTTTTCAATCTCTGCTCTGCAGATATAGAGTCCTGAGTGTTCTGGGGCTGAGGAGCTGAGAGTGTAGGAGCCTCCAGCTCCTCTGCTGCTGTCAGACAGGAGCTCAGCAGAGTATTTAGCTTCATTATTTTTACTGCTGACCAAAGGTAAGCCTTCTTGGACAGGAACAGCTTTGTACCAGTGAAACCTCACACCTGAAGAAGACGCTTCAAAAGCTGACAGCTGAACGTCACTGGAGATCCTTCAGTCACCCAAGAGTTTGGACTGAATTCCAACCAACTCTCATAGTATCCTGAGTGGCAAATAAAGTCAGAGGTTGATATTAGTTCTGGCAAAATTAAATCACGTGATTGATCCCAAAAATTTAACTCAGATTAAAAAAATTAACTCAGATTAATCCTGATGGATATGGTTCCACTTTGATGGCATGTATTATGTTCAATTTCAGATATAAAATGGCTCGGCTATCAAGTCAAACTATACAAAGATTGTGGCCTAGGTCCTGACTGTCCAACAACATGTTTGGGGGATCAGTGGGAGGTAGAGGACAGGTGTGAATTGCCCCATTTGAGAAGAACAAAGCCAACTATTTAGTATCAGGGCCTTTACAGGGCAAAATAAGGATCCAACATACCCTAGGTCAGGCCTGGGCAAACTAAGGCCCGGGGGCCACATGCGGCCTGCTGAGCTATTTAATCCGGCCCGCGGAGCCTTCCCAAAGTAGAATAATTTCTTTTTTAGCCAAGGAGACTTAGATTATAGGCCTAAACTATCAAATTTGTTGTAGTCATGAAATACAAATCCCCTCTTTTAACCCTGCATGTTAACATGTCCTCTGAAAAAAGTGAGACTACTGGTTTGAGACTTGCCAATTTACCGGCATCAACCGGTTGACGGTTAACAACCAGCCCATTAGTGAAAATCTAAACGCCAATGTGGCCCTTCGAACAAAATAATTGCCCACCCCTGCCCTAGGTTGTATCCAGACATTGCAGTGTTTAACCAAACACAATTATTCTATCTGGACAGGGAGTTATTTGTCAGGCTTAGCGTTGTTTGAATCTGCTTGATAGTTGTTCTGATTGTTTGTAGCCGTCTTACCTGAGGGTCTAACACTCAAGGCCAGACTATACATTTTATGTGTTAGTCTGGCTTGACAGGCTGCTACACTGTACTCGCGATGCAAATCCATTTGCTGCCACTAGGGTACATCTACATTCTAGGCAATGAAAACTGAATATATTGGTGCAAGCTATTTGGAGAGACAGTTTTTCCAATAACTGGAACATACCTAGATCGTGAACTGTTATGTTGGCAGGATAACTGACTTCTCCTGATGTAGACTGGCACCAGTACACACCGCTATCATATTCAGTTAAAGAGCTGATGCTACAAACGGACTCAGACCAAGTTCCAGATCTTGAGTTGAAAGGACAGTCTGAAAGGCCTTCCATTAATGTATACCGCCTCACCGTCCACTCTGTTGTATTTCCAAGCACTTTGCAGCTCAGTGACAGAGACTGAGCAACCGAGAAGTCTGTTCTGTTAGGATTGACACTAAGCCAAGCTGAGGGTGAAGAACCTGGAAAAAAATAATAATAATAATAATAATCATAGATTCCAGAGTAGCTTGTATACCAATTAATTATTAAGTTTCAAAAGTAAATACTAATTAAGAAATCAACCTAAGAAATGAAAAAATTAGAACTAGAGGTTCAGGTAGCAAGCCAAATGAACACACTTTTAATCCATACAAGTTGCATTGGACTGTTCTGAGTGTAGTACGCTGGCTCCCCCGCTGTCCCCTGCAGAGGTAAACCCCAGAGTGGGCAGGAGAAGCCAGATTGATGTGGTATGAACCTCCAGCTCCTCTCTTGGTGTCTTCAAGGCGCTCCAGGGAGTATGGAAACCCACCGAGGCTGTTCAATTCAATAGGCAACCCTTTCCTTGGCGGAACAACTTTGTACCAATGAAAACTCCAGCCTGTCATAGACCCTCTACTAAATGTACAGGTCATTGTCAATGAAGAACCTTCAGCAGCCCAGTTGCTGGGACTGACTTGAAGGTAGGGAGTTGGTTGACCTGTAAAATAGTGTTTAAAAAGACTGAAAGTCTGAAAACAAAGATGTAGGTAAATTAAAGGCCGGCATGCCTGTATGACATAAAAAAAAACTTACCATGCACCGATATATTCACAGCATTGCTGTACTCCCCAGATTCAGACTGGCACCAGTAATGTCCACTATCTTCACTGCTTAAGAATCTGATTTTGCATGGCTTCTCTCCCCAACTGACTAATCCGTGCTTGAAAGCACAGTGTGAAACTTTGTTTCTCTGTGAGAGCCGTCTCAGAATCCAGCCGCTGGAATTGCCCTTAACTTCACAGGTGAGTGAGATAGATTCAGAGTCATACACTGGAGTCCAGTCTGGATGAACGCTCAGAGTAGCTGGAGGAGAAGGATCTGGAATACATGAACCACTAATAAACTATTGATCTCACTGCAATGGTCTAAGACCATGGCCAAAATGTTCTGTTTGCAGGTGTAACTGATGCCAACTAGCTCGGCTAACTGGCGGCAGTATGTGTAAATCCTCACAACTCAATTCCTTGGGTGCTTCTAACTGCTGAGTTAGAAGCCTGGGCTTTTAGCTCAGTGGTTAGAGCGTCCAACTACCAAACCGGGGGTTAGTTGTAGTTGACGGAATGGCAAGTTCGAGACCTGAGTACGGTGAGAACGGCTCCGGCTGCACAGGCCACATACTGAACAATGGAAGCTGTCAAGGGCCAATGTAACTAATTGCCACAATAATTTTAACTCGCATAATATAGATATCTCTTTCATATATAACTGTTTCTTATCTTTTCTAAGAATGCAAGAGATGAGCTATGTCAAAAATCCTGCCCAACAGTTCCATTGAATTTCGGCCCTGAAATCCCTTTCAATGGACGCAACATCAGATGCTTGCGAAGTTGCGCCCAAGGGGGCGCTGCATCTGACGTGAGTGAGGTTAACTGTAGCCTACCTCCACATCAGAAATTCCATGCATGTATAGTGTGGCTTTGGCCATCCCCTTGCTCTACGCTTTCGTTTCGCACAAGGGTCTGGAACTGCTTCCATTGTAACGATTGCAATCTGGAGGTGTGAACTGTAGAAGTTTGAAAAGATTAAATCTGATTTCACCTAATCACTAATGTTACGCGCCAGCTTGGTTATGAAGTAAGCTACTCTACAACAGCAGAAACCCAACGTAATCGCTCACAACTCCCGATCCTGTTTGCTTTTTAGCGCAGTATGGAATTGCTTGATGCAAATGGTGCCAAATGGCCAGAATGGCAGACGCAGTCGTGGAGGGAGATGATTACCGAACGGAAGTACGTAGGAAGGCAAAGCCAGGCTAATGCATTTATAAACCAAAGAAAAAAGTGTGCAAGTGCGATCTATCTTCTCTGAGTTTGAATAAATGTGCAAATGTATGTCATGATGCCTGATCTATGAATGTGAATGTGAGTGTAAAAGTCAAGCCATGATAGGAAGTCTGATACTTTACCAGTCACCCAGAGATGCTTAAAGTAGCTGTACTGGGTATAAAAGGTGGAGTTAAGTCTCTGTGCTCGACACACATAGAACCCTGAGTGTTCTGGACCAACAGAGCTGATGGTGTAGGATCCTCCAGCCTCTATGCTGCTCTCTGAGAGGAGCTCAGTAGAGTTGTCGAATATTTTCAATTTCTCAGAAAAGTTGTCATTTTCTGATGAGAGTATTGCTTCTTCAGAGATGAGTTTGTAAAAGTATAAATTCCAAGTAAATGTGGATTCTGAAATCTTACACTTCAGAGTCACAGTATCTCCTTTAGCAGTCCAGGTAGATGGAGATACATGTAAAACTGGAGTAGGATCTACAGGCATTGCAGGATATAGGAAAGAAATAACAGTGAGAATCAATATGACTTCGAGGAGCATTTAATTATATAACACACTCTACAAAGTTGCTGCATTCGACACTATTGACCCGAATATCCTACTACACAATATATGATAGGCATCCTGGTTCAGTACAAGTTTGTACATGCTCATGAAGAAACATCATGCCAAACCAAAGTAAAATATGGTGTTCCTCAAAGTTCAGTACTAGGCCCCTTATTTTTCTCCCTTTACATGCTACCCTAGGGGCGCAATTAGAGGGATACATGGCAGTGCTTTCCATTCCTATGTAGCTATTTCTCTCCATGAAGCCTGGTGACAGATAACTGCACACCAGTAACTAGACTCCATGTCAAGAAGATATGATCCTTGATCCTGAATACCACAAAAGGACCGGCTTTCCTCCTTCCTAAAGGCCCCATAATGGACCCTCCTTTGGTGGCCTCCCTGATGAACACCCCACTATTCACTCTACCCCTTCACTAGGCCTGTGCTGTCCAACCACAGCTACAAACAACAAAATATACTTTGACAACCTTATACAGTAATACTGTCAGACATTGAGTAGTGATTCATCACTAGACTACTGACTGTTCTGATACTTCACTGGGCCCCAGGCAGTTGGGTTGAAGCCATGAAGTTTGGTTCTGCCCAAAGTTTATTCCTTAAAAAATTACAACAAATAGTACTTTTTCCTTGCCGCTGTTACTCATGGATGCTCCTTGTGCTGGCGATCTACAAATGAAATTGAATTGAAAGTATAACAAAAAAATAATTATTCTCTTTTGTTATAACTTACCACGATTCACTGTTATCTTGACAACATTGCTGTAGGCTCCAGACTCTGACTGACACCAGTACACCCCATCGTCTGAGACACTGAGTGAGCTGATATTACATGTGGGCTGATCCCAAGTCACCGTGTTGTTAGAGGGACAGCCTGAGATGGAAGGAGGATAATTGTTCAAGTATCGTCTCAGACTCCAGACACTTGCACTGTCCTGTGCCACACAGCTCAGGGAGACGGACTCAGACTGAAAATACTGAGTTCTGTTGGAGTTGATGATCAGAGCAGCTCCAGGGGACGGATCTGGGGGAGTGAGAGACAAGAAAAATTCAAGTCAACACAATTTGAATTTCTACAATCTTACAATCTAGTAGTAAATAATATCTATTATCTTGCTTCGTCCAACACCTACCGATAACCCAGAGAAGTTCAGGTGCACTGTAGGCTGTGTGATACACAATCTGTTCTCTCTCCCCTCTGCACACATAGAGACCTGAGTGCTCAGGGCCAACTGAGCTCAAAGTGAAGGAGGCTCCATTGCTGCCGTCTGAGAGGAGCTCCAGAGAGTATGTAGAACTGTTGTTCTGGTCTGGAAATGTAGGCAGCCCTTCTCTGTAAGGAACAAGTTTGTACCAGAGGAACTTCCAGCTTGTACCGTAGTTCATGGTGAAAACACTACAGCTCAGAGATTCAGAATCCCCTGCAGTCAACCACTTGTCTGGAGAGGCATACAGGCTTGCCTTAATTCTGTCTGTAGGAATGCATGACATTCATTAAAGCTTGTAGTATTAACCCTAGGTTTCTGATGATAGCCTTATGAATTTTTAATAAGAAATCCAAATGTTGTGGATTAAACCAGGGGTTCTTAAACTTTACTGGGCCGGGGACCCCTCAAAGAGCCAAAGTTTTTTTAAGGACCCCTCTTCAGATGTAACACTTTCAAATTGGTAGGCCTATGTGATTGCAAGTGGCAAAATCTGACAGAGCAGAAGTGGTTTTCTGTAGACCTGCTATTTTAAAAAATATCCAAGGAAAGTGTTTTAGCAGTATTTCTATTCCTGTAAGAGAAGTTTATCTTTGTAGGCAACTTTTTCACGGACCCCCTGGCAATGTGCCCCGGACGGACCCCAGTTTGAGAATCAATGGATTAAACAAACTTACCATCTACTCGTATGTTCACAACATTGCTGACTTCTCCTGATTCAGACTGGCACCAGTAGTTGCCATCATGCGAGGTATTTAGAGAGGCAATGTTATACACAGCTGCTTTCTGTCCAGATGGCACTGTTTCCAGTGGGAAGCTCAGGCTTATTCCCATATGGCGATATTTTCTCAAAATCCAGCCACTCTCATTGCCTTGCATCTCACACAGCAGAGAGATGGACTCACCTTGTAAGTATTCTTTTACACTGGGATGGATGTGCAGAGTGGCTGGAGGAGAAGGATCTAAATGCAACACACACACACACACACACACACACACACACACACACACACACAGAGAGATATAAGGTACTCCTGTAGTAGCTACCTATCAATAACACTGGTTATTAATTAAATATATCTAGACATGGAGATCTGTCTTCATGCGAATGAACTAATGCCTAGAATTCCTTTAGATGGCTAAAAAGCCTTTTATCGTTTTAAGAATTGCTCTGAAAGTGATCCCCAACAATATCGTTGCACATGACGTTGTCGTTATAGTTATGAATGTGAACACCATAATGTTATGGTGTGAACTTTGTCATTCATAATAATTAAAGTGATAATTTTTTTTTATATAGTTATAGTTACTGTTCCAGTTGCGAACGGCCCTTTACAGGACTCAACTACACCTGGTCCCTCACCTTTGACCCAGACAAAGGTAGGGGAGCTGTACATGATGTAGGCAGGCTCTCCTCTCTCTGCTCCACACACATAGAGACCTGAGTGTTCAGGAGCAGCGGAGGTGAGGGTGTAAGTGCCCTCCGCTTGTCTGGTGCTGTCGGAGAGGAGTTCCAGAGAGAGCCTGGCCTCACCATCCCAGCGCGGTGCCTCTGGAAGCCCCTCTTTGTGTGGAACAACTCTGTACCAGAAGAGCCTCCAACCTATCACGTCACTTTGTACCAGGCAGAGCAGTTTGACAGGATCTCCCTTCACAAACTGGTACTGCTGTTGTTGGTATATGGTGGGCTTGGTATCTGGGGCAAATGTGACATACACTCTTGCATCTGTCAGGGAAAAAAAAACCATGACAAAGTACAAAAGGACATTCAAAGTTACAAAAATTTGTACGAAATTTAGTACAGAAGGTACAGAAAAAGGACATTAAAGTTACAAAATTTATAGTCTTGAAGAGGAATTGTGCAACTATTTTAGCTAAACTGACCTTAATATAGCATGTTAGGATTAATTTTAGTCAATACTTTACATGGTTGATTGGTACTGTATGTGTTTCAACTCTATCTAGTGCCTTTGTGCAGAAATAGTGAATGTAAGATGTAAGATTAATTTGCAAACTTTCATGTGTCTTTATAAAGGCAAATTTGGTCTGTTGCTACAAAACATTAGTGTAAAATTAATATGAGCTATACTTCACTTTGAACCGTAGGCAACTTAACTTTTTCAGCATATACATTAGCAAGCTTGAAAAGTTTGGCCCCCCTTGGCCAGGACAATGGCTGCCTATATAGTCTAAATATGAACCAAAAATGGTAGTGACTGTTCAGTCTCTAATGCAGTCTCCTGTATCATATTCAATCCTGTCATCTGCGCCATTTCCGATCTATTGCAGTAGACTTGACCAACTTTATATAAAGAAGCAATTTGAATGGTACACAAAATGACACAGCATGGGTGAACGTTACATTTCACTCATTTCTTTTGTCTGTATTTGTCCTGAGTATTTCTGGTAAGTGTGTTTGTAAATTATGGTAAATAATTTTGTTCGTTATAGTTGAGTTTCTGGAACTGAACTATGTTGCTGTGGAAGGGCCCTCCAGGACCCACCATGATGCACATCTATAGACAAGTATGGAAAAAGTTTGCCTGATCATTACACTGCGCGCTGTGTGTAAAATGTAGATAGATGGATATATTAGATAGATATACTTATTTGTCATTTCGGAAAATTGTTCCATAGAGTGCATCTAATACAGTTACCAGACAAGTAGAGAGAGAGAAGACAGAGCAGACAGTTTCTCATATCATATCAGATGGCTTGTGCTTTATTTACTTCCCTCATTTCCGCAGTCCTGGCCATACTATCTAGTGGTTGCCAAGCAATCATGCTGGCCATATTTACCATCTTGTGCAGCTTGCTTTTGTTAGTTGCAGACAAGTAAATTAAGAATACCAGGCAACAGAGCAAAAGAACAGAATGCTCTCAACAAAGGAGCGATAAAAAACTACCATCATGGCTCCATCCACTCTAAATTGTCTACTCTAAATCTTACGCATAACATAAAGTCCAGCCTCTGACAATTATGAATCTTTATTGTTTTGCTTCTTAATATCAGACAGCATATGGAAGGGACTTACCATGGTAATGAACCTCTATATAGAGGCCATTACTGAGCTCTCCAGACTCACTCTGGCACCAATATGCTCCCCAATCATATACAGACACAGCACTGATGTGACATGTGTTGTTCTCCCAGGATGATGCACTTCCAGGGAAGGGACACTGGGACATCTCCATGAGAGCGTTGATTCGTCTGAGAGTCCAGCCAGTTCCATTTCCACCACAGGTAAGAGACAGAGACTCAGACTTGAAAAAATCTGTTCTGTTGGGCCTGATGCTCAAGTGGTTTGAAGAATTATCATCTGAAATGACAGCGAAAAGAAGAATAAGAATCCCTACCTCATTATTAACATTAAACTTCTACTGGCAAACCTTCAATCTTGGAATTCTAAAATCACTTGCCTGAAGACCAAAGCATAACAGGGTTACTGTAGTCTGTGAAGTCGACTGACTCTTCTCTCGTTGCCCTGCATACATAGAGTCCCGCGTGCTCGGGACCAATTGAGTCGACAGTGTAGGAGCCTCCAGCTCCTCTGCTGCTGTCTGACAGGGGTTCCAGAGAGTAGGCCGATCTACCAGACCAGTATGTGTCAGCAGGTAGGTCATCTCGGAGTGGAACAGCTTTGTACCAGAGGAACAGCCAATCCGAAGAACTGTCACCAATGTCACATGTGAGAGTCACGGATGCTCCTTTGAGTGGACACTTCTTTTCTTGGTCATGAGTAAGTTTTGGAACAATCCAAGACCCTGGTGAAGAAGAGATACCTTATCAATCATATATTACACCACATATTTACAGTATATAACGGCCTCCTGTGCACAACTGAAAATAACATGCAATAAAAGTTTATTACCGTGTGACAGTCCACAGACAGTAACTGAATAGAACCCTGCAAAACAAACAAAATGGGACAAGAGTAATACTGATCTGATCGACAACAGACATGGACCTATAACCTGAAGACTGACAACTTTCATGTGCTTTAAGATTTTATTTAAATTTAATTTCAATTAAAGTAGGCTAAAACCTCATATTTAGGATGTGTATTGAAATTGGTCCTTTGCCTCGCCTAAATAACACATCTCCGGCATCACTTGTAGGTTTTGTTCTAGTACGCCCATGTTTTAGTGGCTAATTTATACATTCAATGATTGCTCTTTGACCATGCACAGCCTCTCCTAATTAATCAAAGCCAATGTAAAAGTGGTTTTCATTAAATATTAAATATAAACTCAAATATAAAAAATAAAACAAAAAAATAAAATATGAATGCCATTTCATAAATCAAATAGCAAAGCTATATGAACATCAATCTACATTCAAGGACCAGCAGCACAGCCTGACATGGGTTAATCTCTAAAGTAAACATGGATGTGCTGAAGACTTCAGAAGTTGAATTCTCCCCCTTCCAATCTTTGATGCTGCGTAGTGCGCACTACTCACACTCGTGAAAAATAGCCTAGCCTGTATTTCTGGAGTTGCTATGCTGTTGGGCCCAAACTGACTAGTCCAGCAAACCTATCAGAGTGAGCACATCATCCATCCTTGTCCATCCACATGAAATCAGAAGACCAGTTAAACGATTATATGTTACGATGGAATATCGCAATTTGTTGGGCTGTGGTATCCGCACATCTGCTCAATGTCAGAACATCGTGCCATTAAAGTCATTATACTTACAGAGTGAGAAAAGCACAAGCTTCCCTCCCATGCTTGAAGATAATTCCCGAAGGTGATTCCAAAGTGTAGCCTACTGCGTAGATTTACACTGGCCGTAGCTGGGTGACTTCCTTGTAGTCTTATCAAAGGCCCGTCCCACTGCGTTGCGCTATCTTTGGCCGTTGAAACTGAGAGGGTGGTCAGTAGCCTATTCTATGATCTATGGTTGATATGTCCAGTAGGAACACGGAATCACTGTCAAACAATAGTAATGGAGTGGGCTGATTACTTTTGGAATGTGGAGCTAGATAAGAGTACAGATAGGAAAGAAAAGATCAAGAGAATGGTGGAAAGGAAGTTCTATATATACAGTCTATGGTTGATCCTTCATTGGCTGATCCAGATTAGGTTCAAAGTTTTCTCCAGAACTGTATTCATGTTTATTGCTTTCTTTCTTCTCTCACATTTTTGTTTCTCTCTAGCCTACCTCGCTGTTCATGACACACAGACCACACATCAATTGCCCTGTAAATGAGAGATTGCTTTTATCAATTTCTAGGAGACTTGATAGCCTACCACATGCACATAGGCAACTGAGATGAGTCTGATATTGTGAGCTATTCCTTGTGGGCAACTTCTTTTAATTCTGAAAAATGCAGGCCTATATAGCCTTTTGCGACCTATCAACAGCCTATTCTATTTTCTTGACATTCCATCTATGATATATCTGTAAATTAAACAGCAATGGGTGACGAATATGACCTTTCAATTAGCCTATTTGGTGATGGTGAGGGAGTAAACTCTGGCACCAGGAAACTCATAAAACCATAATATTCACAGGCCGAACCCAAGATGTGTGCCACCTGAGTCATGCAGGGTAAGAGCATTCATAACTAAATGCTTCCTAATACCTAACACAGTGACAGCCTCAGTATTGTCTGGTTTCACCTTTGCTTCTGTGTGAGTCCAAAAAAAAAAATCATGAAAAGGGCAGATTTATTCACAGGAGAAACAGACAAGGGACAAGTGACCTTTACAAAATTAACAATAATAATAGCAATAATAATAATAAACAACATCCCATAGACAGACAATATCTACAATGACCATGAGGACAAAACACTGATTAAGGCCGAAAAAAAAAAAAGAAAAAAGAAAGGCCAAGACAGAGTTTCACTGAATGGCATTGACCTTGTAGAACCAGGCAGAGGTCTACACTCAGTCGGCACGGGAACCATGACAGCAGGTCACATCCATCAAAAGATTCAACATCAGTGTACGCATAGACAAATAATGCAATAGATTTACTTCACACGGTCACATAGTAAAGCACAATTGCACATTACTTGAAATGGGTTTTGGCCATGACCCATTCACCACCCCATGGGGAAAAAGACTATGGAGGATAAACACTAAGTTTGTGGGATCAGATACTGTCCCCATACCCTAGGGCTACACTGGATGCGTTAAGGTAAATGTTAAGTCAAGTTCCATCAAAAATACATTGAAATTAATGGTGAATAGAATTTACAATGTTGACTGTTATGCCGCATCTGGTGTAGACAATGTTTATAATGGAGGCTAATTGTTACGGCATATAAGTATTTGACTTAAAGGAGAAGTTTGGTGTGATAATTACCCAAAGTATATCAAAACATCATAAAAAATGGAACATTTGCCCGGGAGCAGAATTTTGATGCGTTGATGGGAACATGCCAAAATTCTGCTTCCGGCAAATGTTCCAACTTTTTTAATGTTACAAGATACTTTGGGTCCTTATCACACCAAACTTCTCCTTGAACGTATCCAGTGTAGCCTCCCTGTTACCGTGCTCCTCCTGCTGATCTGAGATTTCCTGTCAGTTGTTAAAATAGCTACAGTTCCTTTCTGTACACTGCCATCAAGGTAGGCTGTTGCTCAATGTCAAATAGCTAATCTACTCCTCTCTACATATATAGTACCTCTGTCAAAGAGCTACTGAAAAGGTGTTTTTCCACAAGAAAACCCACTCCAGTTAGCCTATGCGAGGAATACATTGCCTTCGGAATAAGCACGGGTACTGTAGTTACCACAGCCAAAAGGCAGATCGTTTCAGTGCTTTTACAAACCTGTTCTCCTCCTATACTGTGTATATATTTACAAAAATGTCAGCTGTGGTGATGAGGTCTCACTTCACAATGCACATCACAAAGCACCAACCACATCCAAATGGAACACGAGAGTTCTTGATGGTGCTGACAGTGAAAAAAATAGAATAAAATAAAATAAGTGTGTTTTCCTTCTATCATTTTGAGGAATGGGTTAGACAGGAAAGGCTCCCTTGCAGTTTGCAAGGATGAAAGTGCAATACAAATGAGACATATTGGCAGAAACCGGCAATGCAAAAGGTTGTTGAAAACCAAAGATTATGGCACGACTATTGACCAAACCAGTTTAGTAGCACTATCTGGATTTGCGCAACAACAGCAAAAAATAAAACTTAAATAAAACTGAAGTTCACTCTTCCTAATACTAACAAAGGATTTGGAAATCTGTAGCGAGTGGGGCAGCAACATAGCCGAACCCAGGTGGGTTTCTTATGTACAAAATGCAATTTCATCTGCATTGGACTGTTGATTGTCAGAGCTTCTCTGTTCCTTTATCTACAACGCCATTATCCTCTGGGCTGTCTACATCCTTCAGAGAGAGAACTGCTAATCGGAGATGCATTTCCTGAAGAGACTAGGGTTTTTTTTGTTTTTTTTGTAGATATTTTTTAGGGCTTTTGTGCCTTCAATCTGATAGGACAGTAGAGAGCGCGACAGGAAATGAGTGGGAGAGAGAGAGAAGGGCCCGGACCGGGAAATGACCTCGGGCCGGAATCGAACCCGGGTCCCCGGACCCGCGGCACGACGCACCAGCCCGCTGAGCCACGCTGTCCCCGGGGAGACGAGTTTTGACCTAAGGTTTCTGACTGACTTTTTGAAAAGTCTTGCTGCAACATATGATTAGCTACCATTCCAACTGACGTCTCTCACTTCCATCACAGTCCAACTGACTTCTCTCATTTCCGCCACAGTCAATCAGATGGGAGCTAAGGAATGTTACCAGAGGTTTGGTGGAGTTGGGGCCTTTTTCACATAAACACTACACAAGCACACACACACACACACACACGTTTAGAAGAGTTCAACACAAATACTTTCTGTTGACACCCCTCGCTCACCTTCATCACACTACAACACAATAGTCCTCTTCTGATGTGAGAAAATAGCTATATACATATTTTTTTTGCACTTGAAACGTCTCCTATATCTTCATATATATATATCCATTTGCACGCACGCACACACACTCAGCCCTTCTCCTTGATAGCATTAAGTTCTGTATAAAATCCCATGATCCAGACCTAACAATCTGGATCTTTGTCTAAACTATCCCCAGCATCTCAGGACTTGAGGCCCATGCGTGCCATGAGCTGCTCGTACACAGTCCAGGCCATGGCGGCCATCAGGGTCCGCCTCAGAGACCGCGGCACCGCACCCCGGAAGAATCCCCTCAAGCCGTACTCCTGAGAGAGAGAGAGAGAGAGAGAGAGAGAGAGAGAGAATGTCAATGCCATTGTTCTTTCATTATATGTATATTACTTATGTCATTCATTGCATTGGCAACACTGTATCTAAACAGTCATGCTAATAAAACTCCATTTGGAATTGGAATTGAATTTGAATTTGAGACAGAGAGAGAGAGACAGAGAATGCTTTAGGGTTATTGTTGAAAGAATAGAGATTCAGGTTTTTTTGTGGTCTAAAAAAAGAGAAAAGATCTGCACATGTGGAGCAAGTAATGGCACATTTAGAATGCTGCCATCATAATTTAATTCGTCGAAAAGTATTATACTTCGACGTCATCAAAACACGGACACTGACATCACATAATCATGTCCACTGACAGAATGAGGAGTAATTGCAACTCCTTTAAATACAGTACCCTGTAAATGAAGCGCACAGCATCTGAGGTGCGGGGGTACAGGTCTGGGCTGACTTGCACATGGGTTTTCACCACGTCCGCCGGCTGCGTAGCCAAAGAGGCCAACACCCCAGCCACCACACCACAGCCAAAATTCACCAGTGGAGAAAAGGCAGATGACGCCACCTCTGTGGGAGAGAGAGAGAGAGAGAGAGAGAGAGAGAGAGAGAGAGAAACAGACAGAGAGAGAGAGAGAGTCAGAGAGACAGAGAGAGAATGTGGCAGAATTCGAGGCGACAGACATGGGCAGTCTCCGAGGTGTCCTGAAATCAACCAACTCTGTGGAGAAAGACTCGTTGTTTATATAACTTGTTTGTGCCTACAGTGAGAGCAGCAGACAGGCTAATCGGGGAGCGCTTCGTTCTCTGTGACAGGGTGGCCACCTCCCAGGAAGCAGTGTTGATAATGGTCCTGCTAGCATTGATGATGCTAATATTGGGCTTATGCAACACTTAAGCCTCTTAGCATGGCTGTGGTGGCTTTGTGCTAAGAAATGAAGCAACATTCCCCTACTGCACCACAAATGAACCTTTAAAGATCATTTTGCACTAAAATTAGAAATCTCCCATTTCTGTTTAAGGCTACAGCTGAAATGATGGCATGGCATTTACAGAGAAGGAACACTCCAAATATCACAGCCATTAGTGGGTTTTGGTCTAAAACTAACAAACTAATGATTGCCTAATAAAATAACTGGTGTGTGGCATTACTATAGACTTGCAGTAACAACCACTGTTATCATGACTAAAACCTATCCACCTATCAAAGCCTCTCAGAAATTATCATGACTATAAAGGAGTCACCGACAGCCATGGAGTCACCCAAACCATGCAAAATTTAAGCAACAACAGCCGAAAAGCACCGTGAGACGATGTACTGTATTTGAGCGCTCTACAAATAAAATTGAATTGAATTGAATTGAAAACTCATCAGCATCAGAGATACCTTTATTTAGGAAAACTAGTGAATTGGCCGTGTAGCAAAGGCTTTTTTTCTCAACTGAAAGCGCTGCGCCGAGAGTGAGAGGGGGAGTGGCTACGTAGTTAGAGCGCCAGGAGTCTACTGAGCTTCATTTAACGATATCTTTAGTAATCTTTGTTCAAACAACATCACTGCAGAGCACTTGGCAGTGCACTCACTCGTGTCATTAGCAAGATGCATACCAAATTTGAGGTCAGTCGGAGGAACGGTTGCAGAGTTATGTGTGGAACACAGACAGACGTTCCTTGCATTAATAGATAGATAACATGTAATAAAACCAGAGGGAGGGAACACTCATATTTTATGCCTATGGGACCTGGATGTCTGATGGGTTAAAACCCATCAGTACATACACACACACACACACACACACACACACACACACAAACATATACATACCCTGTGGAAGGGACTTCTTGGCCTGGCTGTAGAACATGACGTAAATGCCTGAGAAAGGGGCATCTCTGAGGAGGGTGGCAGTCATACCAGAGAACAGAGCTCTGGGCCCCTCTGTTTCACACACGTTGCGCAGGGCCCCCAAAACACTCACATAGTTATATCGGCCACTCTGGAACACATACAGACAGACAGACAGACACAACAACTTCAGCTTCAACTTACAATCATATTGAGCATTATAAAACAACCTTTTAAATCCTCCCCAGATGTCAGGAAAATCTTTATTAGATTATAACACAAGATATGTGCATTTACTTTGTAATGATTTAGGTGAGTATTTTCTTACGGAGCCAAAATATCAAGACACAAAGTAAGCTAATAAGGCTAGCAGGCTATGCCAACACTGTATCAGGACATAGCAAAGCTGAAGCTTTGAATTCATTGAGCTGTGCTTGAAAAAAACTTATGACTTCACCTCATACAGAGCCGTATATAGGGCTCTGACCTCATAGTGTTTAAAGCACCATCTAGTGGTGAACAGTATAATTACATTGACAGACAGCACTGCAGTTAAAAAGTTGGTATTGTGTGGTATTTAAGAAATGATCTGCAGGCCACAATGAGTGAGGAGGTGGGCCATATTCAGCCCGTGAGCCACCAGGTGCCCGTCCCCGAGTTAAAACATCATTGTCTGTGCATTGTCAGTTAAGTGCTATATTCAGTTTCTGCCATTCAAAACAACACATTTATACCATTGCCAAAATACCAAGTAAAATTTCCATAAACTTGGAAACAGTCTGGGAACATTGAGCTATGTTTTTTTTGACTCAGTTCAAACACACACACACATATGCGCATGCGTGCACACACACACACACCCTTACCTCAAAGCGGGTCTTGATGACCGTGACGGGCAGCATGGCCACCCCTGCCACACAGCGAGCGCCTGCCCCCAGCAGCACGGCCTCGCCGGCGTTTGGAGCGCGGTCCAGGAAGAAGTGCTGCTTCAGCGAGTAGAAGGTGCTGAAATAGATGCCCACTCCAGGGATGCACCGCATGAAGGACTGCAGGGAGCCAAGAGACAACCTGGGATTTATTTAATGCTACAAAAGAATATGCCACTCAAAGCAACCAGGTCAGAATCAGTCTCGGAACAAGATCACGACACACACAATAAAAAAAAAAACAGCTGAATGTCTTCCATTTGTGAACAGCTCCTCAGAAAAACATGCTAACAGTAGTTAGCAATTGTCTATTGTCCAACAGAATGAGACTGTGAGAGGAGGAAGAGCATGACATTCTAGCAGACGAACAGAGAACAGACTGAAACATTTTCTATTGTGTAATTACATACAAGAATAGAATTCTTTACCAGCCCAACAATTTCAGCACAGCTGCAGAGAAACAATCTCTGGTTAGTCTTCTGGAAACCTACGTAACACCAATTAATTATGAAGCCATCAACACCATATTCCTGAGTCTAGTTGGTCAGTTATATTCAGCCAAATGCACTCTTTTCTGGTGGAGCATCTATTTTTGTGATGTGGGGTAGATTGATTGCAGTATTAGTGTAACTATACTAGTTCACTATCCCAAGTAAGCCGCCTAACTAATAAGCTGGAATCTATGTTCCTCGCCTACTAATTTTTAGTGACAATTATCCATACTGCAAATAACAAAAATCCAATTTATGAAGCCAGCATCCAAGTTGTCCTGGAGGACCATAAATAACCCAAATAGTGGTAAGTTTAAAAGCATCAGTGTGTAGGCAACTCATTTGAACTTCGAATAATAAGACTAGTAGACTAGACTGTTGTAGATTGTTGTCAACCTATTGTCAACTGGCATTTCGGAGAGAGTTATCAAGACAAAGACTGTGGGTACATCTCAATACATAATTCCTCCGACCTCCTTTCCTCACTTCCAACCTTTCCTCCGACCTAGCCCCTCCTCCCGTGAAGGAAGCAAGGAAGCAACGATCGGAGGATGGAGGAATCGAGGGCAGACAGATATAAGAAATGAGATGTCCTCCTGATTCATGCATCACTAGTATGAGACGTCCATTACAGATGACATCTCTGAAACAACTGACCAAAATAAATGCTATCTTCATCAAATATAGGCTATAACAACCACCAAACAATTTTATTCATCATAATGCAATGTAATCAAACCAAGACAATTAAACCACGATCTGTTTTGCATCAGTTCACTTTTGTCTTATAACCACGGACAATGCACATCATAATAAACTCGACTAAACAATCAACTTTCTTGCTGAAGTTGAAGATGTTTTTTATTATTTCTAATATGCTTTTCCCTTGCTCCAAACAGTCATATGAACTCCCTTTTCGCAAATAGCAAACTCGTTTTTTTAATTGGATGTTGAGGTGACAGAATGGGAGGGCATTTAAACTTTTTAGACTTTCGATTCAAGCCAATGAACGCACGTTCCCGCTGTTCGCGCTTCCGCGTTTTCTCCGCAAAGGATACACCTGTGCTTCCTCGCTTATCGGACCTTTCTCCTCTCTCCTCCGTCCTCGTTCCTCTCTCCTCCTCGCAGCAATTAGAGAATTGAGACATCCTCGATGACGTCGAGCCTCGAACAATTTCCGGGGCACAAGTACGGAGGACAGAGGACCGAGCCCGAGGAAGCATATTGATATGTACCCCCAGTAACAGTTAGACAATCCTCATCTCCAGGATTTGAAAACGTGTGGCTAAGTGAGAGCCCTGTTGTTTCAATTAGAGCATGTGGGCGCATGTGACCCTCACCGGAGAGACACCCTTCCACAGGCCCAGCAGCCGTTCTGTGCGGATGACATTGAAGAACACTGTCACCATGCCCACCCTGGGAGCCCTGCAGAGAGAGAGAGAGAGAGAGAGAGAGAGAGAGAGAGAGAGAGAGAGAGAGAGAGAGAGAGAGAGAGAGAGAGAGAGAGAGAGAGAGAGAGAGAGAGACTCACACACAGCCCCTCCAACATACAAGGCAAACAGCATTTGACAAGCAGGCAGGCAGACATGGACAAACAGAGGTAGACAAAAAGTGCAACCAACTTGTAATAATAACACCGTTTTCATCCAGAGTGCCACTAAAGGCAATTTGGCCTTTCACAGTAAAAAGCTCTTCAAAGTGTTTTTTTTACAGACCACAGGTTAACAGCCTTATAACCTCAATGCAGGAGACTACAAGAAAATAATGACTCTACAACACACACACACACACACACACACACACACACACACACACACACACACACACACCTTGCAGGACAACACTGGAGTCATATGAGTCTGCTACGTGCAACACACTCTCAGCAAACAAACAGTCACAGTGCATTAGCCCACAAGGAAGTGAAACGTAAATGTAGGTCAAGCGGCTCTGGGCCAGGGCCGGACCAAAGCTTAGACAAGAAAGGCAGGATAAAAAGGAGTGAAAGGGAAAGGCCAGATGGGGGTTGGGGGTACCGAGGAGGTGCACAATAACAGGGAGGGTACACTAGATGCGTCAAGTCAAAGAATTATCTGCCGGAACAATTAGCTTCCATTATAAACAATGAAAGTGGTTACCACCAGATGTGGCAGCACAGCCAACATTCTAAATTCTGTACACCATTATCATTTCAATGTATTTTTGACTGAACTTGACTTAAAGGAATAGTCTACCCTTCTATTAAACTGGGCTATTCACCCCTTACCTGGTGTTACATATGTGGGTACAAGCACTTTGGTCTCAGTGTAAGCGTTTTTCTAGTCTTGCAACCTCAATTTTAGCTCTTTTTAGCCTAGGTTTAGCATAGGCACAGGAAATGTAAAGTCAAATTACAGCCAGATAGCAATTCTTTGGCAACATTACATGCCAGTACGTGTGCTAAGCTAGAGCTAACATTGGGGTTTTCCGTATTAGGAAAATGCATGCACTGAGACCAAAATACTTTTACCCATATATGTAACACCAGGTAAGATGGTGAGTAATCCAATTTCATAAAAAGGTGGTATATTCCTTTAACACTTAACTTAACGCATCCAGTATAGCCCTAGGGTAATTAGACAGAAGAAAAGGCAAAGAGAAGAGAAGAGAAGAGAAGAGAAGAGAAGAGAAGAGAGAAGAAGAGGAGCGAGAGATACTGTAGAAGAGAGAAAGAGTGAATTCTAACTCACCCTGGGCGCATGTTATTCTGGAGCGTCTGCAGGCGGGTCTTCACCAGGTCCAGCGGCTGGAAGAGCAGCGTGGAGCAGGTGCCGCTTAGGGAGCCGCACATGAAGGCTTTCAAAGCAGGGTGGGCCTGGGGGGTCCATATAGGGGGGGGTGGAGGGAGAAGGTTGAGGTGTGGAATACAGTACAATACAAGTTCACTTCAACATGTTCAATGGTAGGGTACAAAAACCCTGATGAATAACATGACCTACTCACATACTACTATGAAAATGCAGCCCCTTCTACATTACACATCATAGTATGTTTTTTACACAACACTGACAGAGGATATTTCATGAGATATGACAAATAACATTTGTGTCAATCTGTGAATGTACACGGAAGGACACGCATACGAAGCATATGAGACGTCATGAGACGTGGAGTGTGCCGGCAACAGGATTTCAGCAAACTGTGCCTCTAATACCGCAAGATAAGAGGGCGGCAATTTGCATAATTACAGATGGAAAAAACGATGAAAACCAGCGCCAATCACATACTCTCTCACACACCGACACACACACACACACACACACACACACACACACTCATCGAGATGTACGGACAAAAGAAACACACAGAGCCAAGCTGTCAAAGCGTATAACAGTTATCAGTCCTCCCCATGACTTATACGCTTCATGGCGACACGCACCATCATCACACACACCGTTGGAGTCACACACACACAGACAACAAGACACAAACACCATCAAGGACAAGACACCAACATCAAGAGACACAAACCCACCATGTACATCCATTGGAAACATCTGGATAGGGACGATGTTCCACGGAATGACGACGCGTGCACCCAAAACACACATGAGTGCGTGGGTGCATCAAGCACGCGCCGAACACGACACATGCATGCCATAGACGACGACGGGTGACAAGGGCGAAGTCTGTTGGCTTGCCACTGGCTAGCTGGCCTACCTTGCCCAGGCCGCTGCTGGCTTTAGCTGGGGAGTCCTGTTTCTCCTGCATTTCCCCCTCTTACACCTCTGTCCCTGGCTGCTGCTACTGCTGCTGCTGCTACACACAGCATGTTACAGCGTGAGCCTCCATCTCTCTCTCTCTCTCCCCCCCTTCCTGCCGGTCTCTCTGCCCAGCACACACAATGCCTATCTCCTCTTCCCCTCCCTCACTCACTCCCTCCCTCGCTTTTCCCCCTCCCTCCCTCCCTCCCTCCCTCCCTCCCTCGCTTTTCCCTCCTCGCTCGCTTTTTCCCCTCCCTCGCTTGGTCTCCCTCTCGCGCTCTTTCTTTACCACAGCAAGCAGCTTAATCCATGAGCCACTGTGCTTTTCTCTCTCAGGCTCGCTTAGACTCACACTGCTTTTTTGCTGATTTGCCCTGTGCCAGATAGGTTTTTTCATTTATTTATTTATTTTTAAATGTCATGAGTCATGCAGTTACGCCTGCAGTTGCTTGTGTGTGTGTGTATATGTGTGTGTGTGTGTGTGTGTGGTGTGTGTGTGTGTGTGTGTGTGTGTGTGTGTGTATTTCTATGTGATAAATCTGCACTGCATATGGGTCTGTTATCTGAATCCGAGGATGTGTAAAGGGTGGTAATGACTTGCAAATCTAAAACCACCTCCAAATGTAAAACTAGGTTAGGTATTGTCTTCCAGCCACAGCTATCATGCTGTCAATGACGCTTCCTCTTGCCATTTACCCAGTGGGGGCTGCTTATCCTAGCTTTTGGTACCCACAACCTGTCCCCTCTTCAGCTACTCCAATTTACTCAGTCTCGGTCCCACCTTTCAAATGGAAATCCACGGCAACAGCCTATTATCTCAAGCCTCCAACCAGAGGTGACCAATCAGATGCTGAGGACAACAGGGGGGTTACCCTAAGTCCCACCCTCTATTGCAGTGTCCCTCGGGATTTAAGGTGGTCTAAAGTCACATTAGCCCATAAGTTTGAGCAACAATACACCACCTTACCATACAGCCATGTCAAAACAACCACCACAATGTGTCCCCATATCAACTTATCACAGTCGTCTGTAGATTTCATAAGTAACCCAACATCAAATTATGTAGGCTATAATACAAAGCTATGGCTAAAACATGCTATCTGGAGTTAATTGGCCTCTTTCGCTTTGTCAGTCATTTCAATAAAGTCTGTGAATGAACTCACCATGGCGAGCTCCATTCTGGAAGGGGGGGATGCACCTGCCGAAGCCTCCTCTATCTCTCTCGCCGTCTTGATGACTGATGTGTACTAAATTTGGCACTTCTGCACAAATAACACAACAACATATCAATTATCGTGGGAAAAAATGATAACCTCGCTCTGAGGTACGCCTAAATAAACACACGATGGGCTTTCGCATGCCCAAATAACGTTACACAGGCCTAAATAGGCTACTAACTAATCAAATACTGCCTCAAAAGATTCACGTTGAACTTGGCAGAAATTATAAGGTTATGTCGATTGCCATGCATCAAGAAAACCGTACTGCTAAATCATTCGACTTGGCCAAATATGTATCCACCGGTCAGCTGAAACTTGACAAACCCAACAAATCCCTCAACCCTGCAGAGTTGCAGCAGAGAAGGTTGAAGCGGATCTTCAGTTGCAGTGGCGGCAGCATTGCACACGACTACTGTTAGATCAGTTCATTACAATCCACGATTTACCTTTACTTTTCCATTATACCACGTTTACAGCTTTTAGCGTTACAGTCGTATGGTTATCGGTAACTTCAACCTAACGTGAAAATTCCTGTGGAGACACACTGATGTCAACAGTGGTAAAGCATGCAATACTTCACAATTTAACGTCACATAACGTTAGGTCACATTATAATAACTTACTTTTTACAGCCGCCGGCTATGGAAAGAATCGGTCAGTGACTGGGGGCAAGAGCATCATGCTTGCAGCAGAGGTACCTGCTAGCTAACTAAGCCAAACCAAACAAGTTAACGTTGCTGCAGATGTCAAGTCCTAGCTTGCGATTGTCTCGTGATTCAGATAACTTAACACTTTAACAGCCTCTGGGAAACAGCTTTCGAGACAATAAAGATGAATAGCAATTTCGTCGTTGTCTGTTTAGTTTAAAATTAACTAATGTTAATGTAACTTACTGCATTCAAGGGGCATATCTAACGTTAAGCTAATGGTTACAAAACTGAACCAAAGTCTAACGTCATTGTTGTATTTTGATAAACCGAGCAAAGCCAGTTCTTGACAACGGAACAAGTTCAGTCATGGCGAAAAGTCCGGTGTTTGATTGTACGAAGTAAAGATTAGTTCAGTAAAACAACGTTAGCCAGAAAAAATAAAACCAAACGACCATGACTTGAAAGACCTTACTTGACGCTTGACGCTAGCCGTATCACGTGACGGTCACAAGTGACGCAACATCTACTATCTAGCTATGCTAACACAGCGGCAGGCTAATGATAATGATAACGTATAACAACTGTCCTATCCAATTCAAACTTTAACAAAGTAGCTCACATGCTCCAAGGACCCACTCGGTAACTAGTGGTTAAAGTGTTTAACGTTGGTACTCGCTTGATTTGTTATCGTGGCTTTTAACCGGTCTCTTGTCTTGTCTGCCGTTAAACTTGACACAAACCGGTGTGATCTGTCAACCCTGCAGCGGTCATTTACAACCACACGGACACACCTCTTTTCTATCCAGAACATCAAATTTCGAGCAATCCATTGGTCCCGTCCAGCACAGTGGTGAAAAACAGTTTTAAACCTTCTCTGGTTTCAGCCAGGTTTATCTGTACAAGTGCAGCCATCGGAGAACGGTATTCTGTGTGTGGCAGCTTTATTTCTAGGCTAAAAATTTCGAACACAGAGCCCTCTACCGGAAATGTAAGGTTAATGCATAGTCCCATATGCATGTTCTATCTATCCAAATATTTTTCAGCAGACTTT
>JAODXP020000035.1:10051680-10284148 GCA_027497455.2 Sardinella longiceps | reverse complement strand
TGGAACTCAAATGTCCTTAAATGTATTCCAGATCCTTCTCCTCCAGCTTCTCTGACCATCTATCCAAAGAGGTCACTATATTTTGAATCTGAATTTGTCTCACTGACTTGTGAAGGCAAAGGCAATTCCAGTGGTTGGACTTTGAGAAGATACACAATCTACAACAAAGCCTCACACTGTGCTTTCAAAGATGGTTCAGTTACCTGGGATCAGAGGCCTTGCACTCTAAGTTCCTTGAGGATTACAGATCGTGGACTTTACTGGTGCCAGTCGGAATCTGGGGAGTACAGTAATGCTGTCAATGTGTCAGTACATGGTAGGTTACTCTGGGATCATTGATTCATCAGATATTGTATCCCCTGAAATGCTTTTGTGCATACAAATGTCTTTGAAGCCATACGAATGTCTTTGAAGCCACATCCATTAATTCCATTTTAATGGTGATATTCATTTTTTACATTATATTTGCATTCCGTTTTTCTCTAATTGGCTAATCCATACCAAACAAGAGAAAAAGACTAGCATATGATCTTGACATACTCTTGTCAAGACACATGTGAATTATGAAATTTTGTCTTACAGCAACAAAACAATCACTATTATTGGAGGTCCATTCAAAGCGCTGGCTAATAGAGGGAACTTCAGTGACAATGACTTGTCAGGTGGTTATACCTTCATCAGATTGGAAATTCTACTGGTACAAAGTTGTTCCTTCTGGAGAAGGCATCAGTGTTCAATTTAATAAATTTGGAAGAAAAAAAAGTTCTCTGTGCAGCTTGTCTCAAACAGTGAATCTGTAGGATTCTACAATTTGAGCTCTGCTGGTCCCCAACATTCTGGAGTATATGTGTGCCAAGGAGAGAGAGGGGGTTATCGCACTGAGTATAGTCAGCCACAGCCACTGTGGGTTACAAGTGAGTGTTTCAGAAAATGTCTCATTGATTAAAGTTATGTACCGGTAGTAGTGTTGTATTGTTCTATTTAACTTTTACTGAATATGTGACAGGTTCTTCACCCTCGGCTTGGCTTAGTGTCAATCCCAAAAGAACTGACCACCTTCAATCTCAGTCTCTGTCACTGAGCTGCAAAGGGCATGGCAACACAACGGAGTGGATGGTGAGGCGGTATACATCAACTGAAGACCTTTCAGACTGTCCTTTCAACTCAAGATCTGGGATTTGGTCTGAGTCCGTTTGTAACATCAGCTCTTTAACTCAACAAGACAGCGGTGTGTACTGGTGTCAGTCTACATCAGGAGAACTCAGCAGTCCAATCAACATCACAGTTCACACACAAGGTAAGTCTTTGCTATGTCCCATAATAATAAAATAATCACTTGAAATGTGGAGGTGAAAAGTCCACATTTGGAAACTGGGAGATTTTCTGTGAATACATTAAATACTTATATTCTTTAAAACTTGAAGTGGCTCAAAACATGACCTTCTTTTGCCTTTTGATTCTAGAGAAACATACAACTTAGTGTTTTTAATGGTGCCTTATTAATTATCATGTGTAATTTTGTGTTAGTTATAACTGTCTGAATGTGCTATAAGCCTTTATGAATGTGTTTATAATGCTTTAAAGATACAGACTTTAAGTTAAGTGTTACCACAAGTTCTTATTTATGTTTTCTCTAGGAACTCTCCATTCACAGCTTACTATCAGTCCAAATCATTGGGTGACTGAGGGTTCCTCTGTGACTTTAAGATGTTCAGTTCATGCCCCATCTTCAGGCGTGAGGTTTCACTGGTACAGAGCTGTTCCTGTCCAAGAAGGCTTACCTTTGGTCAGCAGTAACTATGATGAAGCTAAATACTCTGCTGAGCTCCTGTCAGACAGCAGCAGAGGAGCTGGAGGCTCCTACACTCTCAGCTCCTCAGCCCCAGAACACTCAGGACTCTATGTCTGCAGAGCAGAGATTGAAGACCTTGGCATTTTTGCGGAGTTCAGCCAACCTGAACTCTTAACAGTAACAGGTAGGCCTTTAAAGATGGTATGTAAATTTTGTTGAAGTGAATGATCTCTACTCTCTACTCACAGGATGATCCAGACATCCAGAATCTGAAGCGAAAAGCCTGTTGCCATTGACAGCAGTCATTATACAAAAATAACTGACCTGCGAACGTTGAGAAGGCCCAGTGAAAGAGAATGGAGCCTCCTGCAGCATTGTAGAGAGCCGTAAAATAAATACTGAAATTAACCCTTTGCTGTCTTTCAGGTCACTCTCCCCCTGCCTGGCTTGATGTGATTCCCAACAGATCCCAGCATTTTGAATCTAAACCGCTGACTCTGGCCTGCAAAGCACAGGATGCTTCCACTGTTTGGTCAGTGAGAAGATTCACCACATGGAGAGAGTTGTCAGACTGTCCCTTTAACAGGAAGTCTGAGCTGTTGAATCCATCCACATGCAACATCAGCTCTTTGACACTGTCAGACAGTGGAGTGTACTGGTGTCAGTCAGAGTCTGGGGAACGCAGTAATGCTGTCAACATAACTGTGCACAGTAAGTGATTAATAAACTAATATTCAATTAAATTCACTTTTACTTGTAGAGCACCAAATACAATACAATTGGCTCACAGCTCTTTATAGGTGGTAAAACTAAAAACAAGATGAGAAGCACCCATAAGTAAAATGGACAAGGAAAAACTCCCTTCTTTTTGTAATTCTTTTTTGGAAAAAAACCTTGAGCAGATCCACACCTCATTGGCCCAACCCAACTGCAGGGGCCCAGTGAAGTACAAGTACAAGTACAGTCAGTAGTGTAGTGACAGATCACAAATTGTCCATGGTTTTGACTAAGCACCATAGTTTGATTACAGAATACTGTCTGTCAACATTAGAGAGCGGTTAATATAACATAAATTAATATGATCAGATTTTTTCCAGTTGAAATTCTACATTGCAAGAATCAAAAATTATACATCTAAAATGGAATGCTCTCCCTTTACTCATGTTTTTCAAACTGTGAACAAAAAATACAATGTTCATGAATACAACTATACACCTTCCAACCGCTTTATGTTTATTATATGGGTTTATTATGTGGACTTACTGTATGGAGTTTATTTTGTGTCTTAATTATTTAAGCGAAGAAGAAAAATTCTAGCATAAAATACAGATTTGAAAATGAGAAAACAAGATTTGAAAGAGCTATTTGTGTTCTTGTACAGATGGGAAAGTGATATTGGACAGTCCAGTGCATCCCTCGAGACGTGGAGACAAAGTAACACTTCGCTGTTTAAGTCGCAAAAATACCAAATCAAGCCTCAGCGCCACATTCTATAAGGACAAAAAGCCTTTGGTGAATCAAACCTCTGAGGATCTGACCATACCAAATTTCTCTGAGAAAGATGAAGGGTCGTATGCTTGTGAGGATACAGAGAAAAGACGGTCCCCTGGAAGCTGGTTATCAGTCGGAGGTGAGGAACTTTTATCATGTGAGGGTAAATGGCTTTTGGCTCAACTTATATGAAATAAACAAGGCAGTGCACAGGACAGTGGCCATGAGTAATGTAAGGTAAAACTATGGCTAGGCTGTCTCAGTAGAGAAAAAGAAATCTGCAAAGAAATCTGCAAAATATACTGACTAATTTTTATTTTTGTCTTTTTTTTGTCCCACAGTTGCACATGGTGAAAACAGAAGACCCCATAAAAGACTGAGAAAAATGAACCAACAATATAGAGATATACTATAAATTTTGCTTCTGAATATTTGGGTTTAAGAGCAAGGGGGAAAAAATCTGACAATAGGCTTCCACTCTTGTATGTCATGTGGCTTGTGTTTTTGATGATGGATATACTGGTACTGTTGTTGAGATTAGCATTTTTCTTGGCTCAGGGATATCTAGACATTGTGGTTTGTTGAGTGTTACTTTCTTTTTATTGAGACAATCAATTAACACAATAACAAACTGCACCTCTACTAATACTATTTTTATACAAAAAATTATGTAATTTGTCTTTAGACTCAGTAATGTAATGGTTAGATTGTGCATGTCATGTTCACCATTAAAACATCAGTACCAGCACAAAAACAAGTCAACCGTCATCACAGAATGGTGGGAGTTGACCTCAATGTCTGAGAAATAAGACACCTGAAGCAAGTTCCCACACGTCTGTGATTTTCTTTGCAACCAAATGTTTGCACTCTAAATGCTCTGTAGCCTATGTTTATTCTTATTTTTTTGTTTATGGCTTCCACATTATTCTACGTACAATGTCTGATATAATTATAATAAATAGAAAACCCACTGACCAGTCGTGGCAAATACAGCTATTCATTATCTACCTTTTTCTCTGCCTTTGGCCAAGTTTGAGTTTTGCCCCTAACTTGAAATGCCATTGAAGAAACACTGTTGCCCTAGGTGACTGGATATCTCCCTGACCATTTTTTAGTTGTTTATGTGTGTGAAACTGCAGCTATTTTGTTTATTAACTTAACGCTGTAATGTGTAGCCTATGTCGAATTATATTAAAAAGGCCTAGGCCCACTTCATTCCAGTCCATGCATGCTAACACCAGAGGCAAATGTTTCAGTCTCGATAATGGAAACAAAATGTGCTTTGCACTTTCTAGTGTGATTCATCTTTTCTCATAACAGGAACTTTGTAATAGTGGAGCATCTACCATTCCTGAATGTTGTTAGACTGGTTCGACCGGGCAAATCAAATTTCACATTACGGTAGCCTCTATATACGCAGTAATGCTGTCAACATAATTGTTCACAGTAAGGAATTAGGCCTGAAATGCCAGAATAGACAGGGCTTTTTCAGGATTTTTAAAGGATTTAATTTTTTATGATGCCATTGATTTTTTTTCCCTAATTGTAGTAACTCTATGTCTGTCTCTGTGTCTCTGTTTGCTTCTTTGTAGATGGTAATGTGTTAATAGATAGCCCAACACATTCTCTTGCATATGGAGAAACTGTGGAGCTGCGTTGCCTAAGTAAAGTGAATTCTGAATCTCACTCAAATGTGAAGTTCTACAAGGATCGATTGCTTGTTCAAGACTCGTCGGGAACAATGTCTATACCAAATGCCTCTGAGAGAGATGAGGGGTTGTATACTTGCGAGGACAAGGGGGGCAAAAGGTCTCCAGGATGTTGGGTGTACGTGAGAGGTGGGGATGTTTTTCTGTGTTGCTTATTTCTCTATCGCTGAATTGGCAATAGTAGTAGTTAGGGTTGCAAAGGGCGGAAAATATCCGGTAAATTTCCAGAAACTTTCCATGGAAACTTTGGTCTGGGAATTCTTAGAATTTGTCTGAATTTAAAGCTTAAAGCTGTATTCAGCAACTCAAATTTCGTAGAAATGTCATGTTATTCTGGAGGTAATACATGAAAAAGGCTATTTAGGGAAAACCCCAAATCCTCCTTCTCCATCTAAACCCTTTAATCGTACTTGCAAAACTCCAGCAATCCTTGTAGCCTCCCACCAATCAGGTTTGAAGGGAGGGATAACTGCCAGTCGATTACAGCTGTGAGCAAGCCGCTGACAACATGTTACAGTGAGGGAGGGATTTGAGAGGCCGTTGAGGAGCGTGTAGAGACTGGGGGAGGGACCAGATTTTGATTGTTTTTTTCCCCCTAATTCTCAGAATTACGAATTACTTGCCGAATACAGCTTCAATAGAGTCTAATTAAATTTGGGATAATTTAGAGAAGTATAGTCACATACCAAGACAAGTCTTGCCATAAGCAGATGTTACAAAGGGATAGAATTGGAAAAAAAATTGATTTAACTGTAAGAATGAATGGAACTAAGAGTCTTTGCATGCTAAATAAGTTAGTTTAGCTACAATAGTTGCATAGTTCCACCTTAATAAATCAACAAATGTATAACTGCATTTTTTTTCTCACAGATGCACCTGGAAAAATCAAAGGAGCACAGGAGAGACCTAAAGAAAAGCATCGGAAATACAAAGACATACTTTAATACTGGTTTAGGTCAACATGAATATGACCATGAATGTTTTATTGTCAAACTGTTGTTCTTGGAAATGTGTGTGCTTGAATAGGCCTAGTATCCCATCAGCTTCATATTATTTATTACCTCCGCCAAGGAGGTTACGTTTTCGGTCACGTTGGTTTGTCTGTTTGTTTGTCAGCAGGAAATCTCGAAAAGTAATGCACGGATTTGGATGAAATTTTTGGACAATGTGTATTTTGGGACGAGAAAGAACTGATTAGGTTTTGGTGGCGATCAGTGATCCAGAACATGATCTGGAATTTATATAGTGTCTGTGACCACATTGCCTTGGCGGAGGGCTGCGCTCTCTTGAGTGCTTTTCCAGTTTGAAATGTGATTTGATTTCAATCTAATGTCACTATTAGATTGAAGCAAGGCCTACTGTCTGTGTAAATAAACACCTGGATAAACTACCCTGTACTGCACTTTCAAAGTTCTCAATGCCTCATTTTAAGTGTAAGGACTCACGATAGTCTACCAATGAAGTGTGGAGCTACTTTGAGTCTCCAATGGTGTAAAATTGTGATTTCTTTGCATGCTATCAATATACTCGGCCACTTCAATTGTTTGCCTGTTGGTAGCTAATTGGCTTATAGTGCTGTATTACTAAATACTGGGGTCGTGCGGAGGTGGACTATATGCCAAGTGTATGCTGGTATCAAGTTTTAACATTGGCCTATTGTAAGACAAAATCACACCGGATTTCTCCCTTAAAGTGATGGTTCGATGCTGCGGCTTGTAGGCGTATTCAGGATAGTGAACCCAAAAGAAGACACAGTGGGACAGGAAATTAACTCAAAGATTTTCTTTAATGGCAAAAGTTGTAGAGGCAAAACATAAGCAGGCAAGAGGGCACACAGGGCAAGAGATCCTTCAATCTAAAAAACTCAAAATAGCAATACAAAAATTCAGTCCAAAACTCAAAAATCGCAATACAATCGCAATTCAGTCCAAAAGCAAAAACTCACAGAGGATACAGGCAGCAGTAAACTGAGGCAAACTTCCAGGTAATCCAAGAGAACAGAAAACAGTATTTCCAAAATGTTTCTCCAAGCTTCTCCAAAGCGTGAGTCTCCTGAGCAAAACGAGAATCTGGCAAAGAGTGTCAGTCCCAGCATGGCTTCTATCAGAGGTTCTCAAAGTTTTTATAGATGAGGGCCAATTTAGGGACCTGGACCCACATTGAACTGAGGGCCGCCCAAGGGGCTGGGAGAGAAAAAGAAAAGACAAAAATGGGGGAAAATAATCTCATTTGTAATCCCATGTTGCATCTCTACAGTTTACATGTATTGCCTAATAGATGCAGATAAACACAACTAAAATGAGATTCTGTCAGTCAACAGTGGACACTATTAACAGTTTTACGATAGTCTATCAGCATGCTATCGCGGGCCGGCAGAAATGTTTCTGTGGGTGGGTTGGGTGACAAATAAGGTGCCTGTTCACCTAGGAAACCAGAGTTTAGGACTACCTGTGATAGAAAGGAATGTGATGCAGCCTTATTGCACCTCACCGCACCGCAATAAATTAAGAATAAAATATTAAAATACACAACTTTTTTTTTTTTTTTTCTAGATTCTAAAGCAATTGGAAGTCATATAGGTAGCACAGGTTATAACTGAAATTAGAGCTTGAAAGTATGATAATTATTTATATCTTGGTCAAGATATCTAAGGCATGGATAGTGAACTGATACACTGGAAAGAATCTAGATGGATTCTTCTATAATTCCATTTCAAGAATGAAGCCTATGTTTGATTTACAGAGAGCCAATGACAGCTACAGTAGCAAGAGCCTAATGCTAGAGTGAAGTTTTCCCTTATTTCACCAGAGCATTAACACAAAATAGACAATGTTTTCTCATACAGTTGGCCTTGTATTATCCTTACTATTACCATGGAGCTGACCATTACTATCATTCAAGCAGGGCTGTCATCCTCAGTATTGCCAGTATTGCCCCGGCAATACCACTTTTTTAGTGCAACATCTTCAAATCTCACATGAAGTCCTAATTAAAATATATTTATAATAACCTGTTAAAATGCACCAGTATGCAAGAAAAAGCATCTTAACTATTCCAAAATTTCCCCCAGGTAGGCTAAGTCTACCCTACTTTATCAAATAATATACCATCTTCGATTCACAACTGCTGGGTAGACCTATTCTGTGACATTAGCAATATGATGTCCATGAAAAGCCCAATTACTCCTCCACCAGTATGACCAGCATTTATAATGAATCTACTGTACGTCTAAAACATTTTAGGCTAATCACCAAGAAAATGTATCAAGTGACAACATTACGGGGCCTTTCAGTGTCTGACGGGGTCAGTGCTTGTGGTTGGATCGATTTTGTAGCTGGTTGTTTTGATTAAAAATGCGTAAATCTAAGTATTTGAAAGCATGATGTTCAAACCAGGAGCCACTATCAGCTCTTGGGGCTGAACCCACCTAAAGTTCAGAACCTAGAATCGCCCCTGCCTGTGTGTGTGTGTGTGTGTGTGTGTGTGTGTGTGTGTGTGTGTGTCTCATATTGTCAGTGTTGCATGTGTGTTTGTTGACTGCGTTCCAGTGCCAGTGGACAGCTGCAGTTGGGCTATGGGCATCTGATCCAGCCTCTAGGCTTTTATAAGATAAGTGGCATATTCTAGATTAATGAGTAATGTTAATGTAATGGCAGGCATGTTCTGTGTGGTTAATTCTCCTTCTCTTGTGGACAAGAACTAGGCCCTCCCGGGTGTCTGGTGGGCTCAAGGTGGTGGATCCCATGCACTGGCCTTCACTCTTTTCTCACCTTTGTGGTGCCATCTGTTTACCTTGCTGTTAATTCCATGTGTGCGGTGGACGTGTGTGTGTTTGTGTGTGTGGATTGTGCATGGTCCTCCTACTTCCAACTCCTTTCCCACCTGGGGTAAGCCGCCCCTGCCTGTCCTACATCCCTGTACTCTATCAAACAGAGCCCCATAGAACTGCAAGGCCCACTGGCACAGTCCATGTTGCCAGACCTTATCTGGAGTGCGTCAGTCTGTGTTTGTACGTTGATGGCTGTCATTTGCATAATAAATTATTTATTTATATTCCTTTGTGTCTGTAAAACATCATGTCTCAAGACCTAGGTGTTTGAATAGCAGTGTAATGTCTCTTTAAGACATCCCGGGACGTTAGGTCTCGGGTGGCGTAGTCCGGCTACATGTTCAAGTTCCACTTTGCCACACAAGGATAAAAACTAATTAGGGAGCGGTGGTATTGGGCCTGACTATGACAGTTCGATGTCTTTCAAGGATAGCCCTGTTGCTCGAGCCTGCTGCCTGCACTCGATAGAGTGAAGCGAAACAAGCGAAAGCGGAACACAGATCGAACACATGAGCAGTTTACATTGAGTCAAGGGACCACTAATCTTGCTTTCGGTTTCATTTAATTCACAAGAAGTTTTTACAACCTGTGCAACAACGGTAGTGGAAATTGTACACTGATTGAGTAGTCTACAGTAGGCTACAAAGGCTTTGTATGGTTGTCACTCACACAATTTTTCAGAATGTATAGAAATATATTTTAATATATTTTCAGATATTTTTGGAGGTTGTAATGAGTGTCAGTGAATGTCACATCTTTCACTAAGTTATACAGTATAGCCTCCTATTTCACACTACGTTATGTTATACTTTGCTGGTGAGTGGCCATTTGTTTCAAGTGTTTAATCCAGGAGTGTCAAACTAATTTTTAATCAAGGGCCACATGAGCATTAGTATTTTTCATGATGCACCTCCTTAATCTGTATTGTTAATGAGGAAAGGCATTACAGTAGGTGGGTTTACATGGACATTTCTAATCTGATTAGAAAGATTCCATGTGCATTCTATAGAACAGTATCCAAGGAGAAGCATTCATAAATGCCATCTGAAATGGAATATTGGGTTAAATAATCAGATTAGAAGAGTCCATGTAAACCCGCCATATGGATAATAGAAATACATTTGCAGTAATACTACTATTGCTGCTGGTGGCTTGTGCAACTAACCAACCTAACTTTGGACTGTCTGACACCATTTTATGCTACCTGTTCAATGACACCTGTCCATCTTGTGCACTGTCCTACATCACTACTGTCTTCTGAAGTTTGCCAATTCCCATGGCACTAGTTCACTGTCTCATGTACTGTGCCTACTGTAGTCTACGCATTGACAGTAAAAAATGTACTGAGCCTACTGTACTGTTGCAAGTGGATCTGCTACTCACTGTCCTCCATTACTTGCCTACAGTCTACTGTGCACTGTCCAGTGGCATTTGCCCATTGTCTCGTGTCATTTTCCGCTGTCCCATACAGGTTAACTTTAGGGTTAGGTACTGTAAGTGTAGGGGACTGTGGTGCTGGAGAGTAGATGGACTGCATACCGCAGGACACTAAGTACCATAGCTGTACTGTAGGCCTATGTAATAAGCTGCTTTGCCCCTGACAAATAAACTTATGATGATGGCACAACGGTGGTCTAAGTAGAGTCACGACTGGCTTTTTGAGAATTATGAGATTTTGCGTTAAACAGACGACCTGATTAGACATGGGCTAGCTGTAGGCCTAGAGTAGACCTACTACCACCAGCAATTCTTGTGTCCCAAATAGGGATTTGTTTGCTTTATAGGGAAGAAAGGGCGGAGGTAGTGTTATGTTAACGGCCGAATCACACCGCATCTGCGCGTAAGCGGCGCGGGGCGTAAGCGGTCCGTGAGCGGCGCGGGAGCGGCGCGTTTGTGCTTTTGCATTCACACCAGGCATGTCAGCGGTGCTGTCCGTGAGCTGCGCGTCAGCTGCCTGATCAGTCATTAAAGCTATTCTCTTTTGATTCCGAGAGTTTAATTTGCACACGACCCGTGTAATAATGCAGTCTTGACTTCAACTTTACTTTGCTATTTTCCCCTTTTTCCTTCCCAAAAAGTTCCATATAAGTATATTCTTATTTTGTATGAATAAATAGGCCTATGTAGCACATTATAGCCTATTTTTTCAAACATTTTCTTAAACAAAGTTAAACAACATTATTGCGGGGGAAATTACAACAAAAATCAAAGCCTATTTTGGTCTCCGGGAAAGTTGGTATGAACTCTGAACTTTGTCATAGCCTACCTGTAAAGTGGGGGGTCGTGCTGCCCATTGCCCAGGGCTGGGGGTGTGACCAGTACAGAAGAGTTTTTTTCCACTCTGTGTTTGGGTCGGAGAAATCGTGCGTGACCGCAAAATGGGTAAGTTTATTCTTTACTGCAATTAGCCTATTGTTTTTTATGTTTACCTACATAGGTGATGATAACCTCGGGTAGACCCTCTGTACATTTAGTACAGTAAATAACAAGCGATATAGACTGAATGAATGAATTAATGAATGAAAGTACGTCTTAACTCTTGTTTACAGTACGAGTCGTTGACCGAAGAAAAGCCATTGCGGCACTAATTCTTCTGAGGATTCTACGAAGGAAAAATAAACGCAGAATGTGGGTTCATCCCATAAATCAAAGGAGACGCCAATTTGGAGTGTATTATCACCTTGTGGCTGAACTGCGCCTGGATTCAGAGAAACATCTGAACTATTTCAGGATGTCTGCCGAGCAAATGGAGGCCGTTTTGACCTTCATTGGACCTGATTTGACCCGCCAGAACACTAATTATAGAGCTGCCATTGAGCCAAAGCAAAGACTGGCTGTGACACTCAGGTAAAGTGAATTAACATTTTCCAAAATAAATAACTGAAAAGAAGGTTTTAGTTTAGTGTAGAGCTTTTACTTTTACTCAGAAACAAAAGCAACAACCAAGTATTAGCTGCAGGTAGGCTATATTATGATAAACACACTTCAACAATATTTTATTTTCTGACAATACTACACAGCCAATTTAAAATGACTTGACAATACTACTTCTGCAACAAACATATTGACTGTCACTAAACAGACATTGAAAACAGTAGACCAAACTTAAAAAAGAAATTGTAATTATATAGGCTACAAAGTCGAAATTCTGTCAGAATTATAAACTATTTACATGTTTTGCATGACTTTTTTTTTAGAAGTGTTGGTAGGACGATTGTATCTCTGGGTCTGCCAGGTCCTCAAGGAAGGACCTGTGTTGCTGTGTGGGAGGGGGAGGTGCTGCATGATGTTGGCTATGTGACTGGGGAGCAGGATAACCATGAAAAGCTGTTGGCACTGTCGGTTGTGGGCCTTGAGGATGGAGCTGTGACTGTTCCCGGTCCTCCATTTCAGTCAGGTAGTCCAGGATGTGTATTTGAGCTTGGGCCTGGGCTCTTCGTGACAGCCTGTTAAGTCTTGGGACTAGACTCATAGCAAAAAAAACATCTCCTCACCTGTAGTAGGGACATGTGGGGGTACGTTTGTTTGAGGCTGTGTTATGATATCTATTAGCTCATCTTCCACAGGGGTCACAGATGGCCTGCGACGGGCTCGTCGCAGTGGTTGTCTCTGTCCAGCAGACTCAGCAATTAGGGCCTGCACACGGGGGTGGGGTGTTGGTCTGTGCACTGTTGGTGTGGGGGAGGTGGAGCTGGGACCATGCAGTGGAGTTGAGGTTGACCTCTGGGAGAGAAGTGGTGGTGGTGGTGTGGGGGAGGTGGTGCCCGGAGCCTGCAGTGGAGTTGGGGTTGACCTCTGAGAGAGTAGTGCTGTCTGTATTGGGGAGTTGGAGCTTGATGTTTGCTGTGGATATAGGATTGACTGCTGGGAGAGTGGTGTGTTAATTTGTTCCAACTCTGGCTCATCTTCATCCATAGCATCAAAGTGTACTGCTTCTGGTTGTGTGCCTTCAAACACTGTAGGGGGAGGTCCGAGAGTGCTTCTGGAGCTTAACAATAAAACAGAGTGCAAAATATAATTAAGCTATATCCAATAATATACAGTATATATAAACATATAAAGTTTTGGAATTTGTCATATTGTAGTATACTGTAACTGTTATTTTGTCACCTTTTATTGTGCTAACATTTACTATTATATTGTATGTGCCAACACCTGTTATGCAGAAAACACACACACACACACACACACACACACACACACACACTTACCTTCTTGGCAGCAAATGTGGGATGAGAAAAGCCAATTCCATCTGATATTTCCACTGTTTTGTGGCGCCTCCTGCAGAGCCACTGGACGGTATTTTCTTTCTGTGCTTAACAAAGTCATCCCGCAACTGCTTCCATCTTTTTGCACATTTGTCGGCTGTGGAAGAAGAATAATACAGAATGTCATATGTATATGCATTACATATTATTAAAACTATTTTTTTTCTTATTATTTTACACAGGTTTCTGGCCACGGGTGAGACTTTCAAAAGCCTTGCTTTTCAATACAGACTCGGGGTCAGTACTGTTTGGGAAACTGTGCACATGACCTGTAGCGCTATTGAAGCACGGATGATGGCAGCTGCTTTTCCAAAACCAACAGAGGAGAGCTGGAAAAGGATCGCCGTGGAGTTCTGGGAAAAATGGGGATTCCCGAACTGTTTGGGTGCCATCGATGGCAAGCACATCACCATCACAGCACCATTCAATTCAGGGAGCCGCTTCTTCAACTATAAACAAACTTTCTCCATAGTACTGCTGGCCCTGGTGGATGCACATTACAAATTCATTTACGTGCAGGTGGGGGATTTTGGGAGGTCTAGTGATGGAGGAGTGTATGCCGCTTCAGCGCTGGGAACTGGTATGGAGGCAAACACCCTCAACACACCACCAGACAGCCCTTTACCAGGATCGGGTGCTCAGGGCCCAGTGCCCTATGTGATGGTTGGGGATGCTGCTTTCCCCTTGAAGACCTACCTGATGAGGCCATTCCCAGGACAGCGGTTACCACGGTGGCGTGAGCAGTTCAACTACAGACTCTCCTCAGCCAGAATGGTAGTGGAGTGTGCTTTCGGCATCCTCACCAGCCGATGGAGGGTGCTGCTCAGAAGGCTGCAGATGTCCCCAGAGTATGTGGACACAGTTGTGCTGGCTGCCTGCATCCTCCACAATCACCTCTGCACCCCATCCCAAACAGAACGGTGGCTTGAAGAAGCTGAGGAAAGTGGGCAGCGGTTACCTCCTGTGCGCAACATGGGTGGAAACAGGGGCAGGAGGGAGGCATACGAGGTGCGGGAGAAATTCTGCACCTTCTTCAGCTCCCCAGAAGGCAGAAAATGATTGTCATTATCAATCATTTATAGAGCTTTTGTAAATGTTGTAAATAGTTTCACAGACTGTGTTATTCTATCATCCCTTTTTGCAAAAATAAAAATATTTCATATTTAAAAAAAGACTTTGTCAGAATAATTACAAAACCTACATAATTGTGTCCTTTCAATGATGAATACAAACATTATGAAAACAATAAACACCTGTCATATGAAAACATTATGAAAACAATAAGCACCTGTCATGGATAATGTGGAAACAAAGCAGGAAAACAACTAGAACAGTCATAGCATGCCCCATGCTTATTAAGACATGGTTGTAACATCAATAGTTCGATGTTAAGGCAAATAGCATAGGCTATCGTTACTGCATTTGAAAAGGCTGTATTTCTTGCCTTTATATTCAACAATCTCCTAAGCCCTGTCTGTTCCATTTATAGGCTACATAGGCCTACACAAGAAAGTGAATAATTTGCTAATTCAAGTACTAACATCTGTATTGGAAACCGCAGTCAAGGAATTATTTAAAAACAAACTTACCATTGTCCACATCCAGGGTTTTGGCTATTTCTTCCCATGCCTTGTGCACTAAACGTTTGTCTTTGTAATAGCGATCCTGTGGGTCATACAGGAATTTGTATTTCTCCACCTCCTCGATTAATCTGTAGTCGTCCATTTTACAGTAACATAGATCTGGCCTGTTGAGGTAACCAATCTGCAGTCATGTGACTTCGGTGAACACGTTCATATGGAGGGAGGAGAGAGGTGAAAAGTTCAAGTCAAGATGGAAATGGACAGGAGACGAGAAAGAAATTCTGATTCAACAAAATAAAGTTTTCGATGTGTTTTTTGGGAGATATTGCATGGAACTGACATAGAAAGCATTGTTTTGGCATGGCTTTCTAGGATTTGGCAGAAACACCGCTCAAGACCGCGCAGGCACCGCGCAGAAAAATAGACTTGGTTTCTATTTTCTAGTTGCAGCGCGGTGACGGCGCGGTGGGACCGCGCTGTTACCGCGCGGTTTACGCGCGGTGAACTCTTTCTGTGTGAATGGTTTAATCTGTTAACATGCATTCTAAACGAAAACGGACCAAAACCGCCCCCGCCCCGCGCCCGCGCCGCTTACGCACAGGTTTGTGTGTGAAACGGGCCTTACACACTGTACACTTACAGGAAGTGGATAAAAAATCAAATAGGCCACCTGCAGCTCAGGGAAGCTACATGCGGGGTTCACACTGACTGCATTGATGGAACGTTCACTTCTTATTACGATCTGTGAGTAGACAAAATCGATCTGTCGGCTCAATTTCTTATTTCAACAGGTTACCCTACGCTATTTTAGTGAATACAGTGCATGTGAAGCGGCATGTCGCATTTGTCGCAAGCAAGCAGAAACTTCAACTCAGGTGATGTCAACGCGCTTTTAGTTTGTGAAGATGTTTCGCCTGGTGCGTGTAGCCTACTTCTAAACATGAATCAAAATAGCGGTAACTGCTACCCTGTGACATTTATAAGTTTCTGATACAAATCTTGCGATGGTCTGTGGCAGCAAATAGAGCCTGTTTTAAATGCTGCCATCGTGCCAAAAGTGCGCGAAGCTATTGTAGACAACAGATTGACGCTCCTGACTTTGCCAAACGCGACAACTCCACTCCTAGGTTACGAGCATAGCCGCACCGCGTCTTCAAGTGAAATTAATCCGGTCAATTATTTACCATCCTAGAGTGAATGTAAAAAACTTACAGCAACCCCACCTATCATAGGGTTCAGGAGGGATAGTTTTTAAATGTGAGAGTTTATGCTGTTTAAAAGTCATTGGGCCAACTAAATGAATGAAACTGAATGAATCAGCACAAGACGGGTGTAGTTTAGAAATGCAGTTTCAATATTTTCTCTGAGTTGAGTTAATCTGTAACCGTCACCTTAGGCTCTCATGATGATGGGAACCATGAACAATAGCACATGTAGCCTAGTATGTTTGTAAGTGAGGAGGAAGTGAAAAGTAGGCTATGACAAAAAAAAAAAAATAAAAAATCCAGTGTTGCTTAATATCTTTCCATCTGTTTGCTAGACTGAACTAGAGGGTTCATTGCATATTACATTATAATCTAATGTGTAGGAGTAGCTAGCTGTTAACATTCTCCTGTCCCAAAACAAGAAACCATCAACAACTAATTTGGCCTAACACTTCACACATTTCACAACAACATATCGCTCACTCAACTTATTCACCAAGTCCTAGTCCTCCAAGTCACACCCCTAATCAATAACTAATTCATCTAATCCCTTTAGTACAGTTCCAGTAAAACCACCCCACCCGATGACTCGACTGTAGCCTTGACACAACCGTATTTTACAACTGAAAAACACTTGCAGTGTGCACACCTCCGCCTAGGCAATATGGCCACTGATCAGAGGTGAAAGTAAGCCGGTACGCACCTATACTACGTACCGGTATAAGATTGACAGACGGTACGACGTAGTGGTAAGACATAGGGGTTACCGCCCCTTTGCTCTTTGATGTCAAAAGTGCCCTTCTGATAGCCTAGACTCTAGACGTACCCCTTGTGGTAGCAAATTTGAATTTGCACAGAGGTACGTCTAGAGGCCACTGATAGAAACCCGTTTTAGCCTTCCTCTGGAGGCGGATAACCAATCACAGCGCGGTATGTGTACAGGAAATCGTAAGGCGGGCTTTGTACGATGACGACAGCCCTGCTCAAACCAGAGCGGAATCGTCTTTGGCTTTAGTTTTGGACGAATTGCACTTGTCATTTTCTTTGAAAGTGAAACAAGAAAGTGCACTGAAGTTTTTCGTTCTGAAAAAGATGTCTTTGCCGTGTTACCGACGGGCTACGGGAAATGTTTGATATACCAGCTGGTACCACTGGCCGGAACGCTAGCCTATTACGTGGAGAGGCAGTTTGAAAGACAACGCAATCACCCGCCCCTCCATTGAGGTACAGTCTATCAGTGGTCTTCAGACTATACATTCTTATGATATAGTCTGACGTGTCAGGCTACCCTTCTGACAGGGCCTGCCTGTCTTTGGCATTTGTGACAGTAACAATTGTTATTCAGACTTGGAAATTCGCTAAAATGTCTCACCAATTATTTGTGCCATTTGCAAATACATTTTCTGGCATCTGGCACTCCGAAGTTTTTTCTTTGTTGTTTGTTTTTGCGCACGCGAGCGCCGAAAAATACAATAGCGGGTGAAGCGGTTTTGCTTCATTGTCTTTTGGAAGCTTTGATATGGACATACCTGCATCTACAATGGAGGTATTCGGTATCAAATTAAAGTACACAACCAGAGGCATGCATTGGTACCACTTGTAATGTACTTGCTTGAGAATAAGGTGGTTCAATTTCAGTGTAAAGATAATTTGGCTAGGGAAATATCTTTATTTGATATTATAAACGTGGCTTAGTTAGCTGCTGGACTTCCACCTAATAACCAAGAGCTCAAAAAATAAAACTGAACAAAAAACACTACACATTATGATATACTGTAATTTGAATAGAAGAGTTTTCTATCTCTCATTTGCAGAAAGTGAACACCCCAAATCCGTTTGCCAGTTCAGACTTCAGTGCTGAAGTCTCACACACAAGAAAGGGGAGGAGTTTGAGTTTCAGATCTTTTTCTTTCCTGTAGCAGCTAGACTTGCATAGAGTAGAGCAACTAATCCCATAGAGTTCTACAAAAAAATAAAATAAAAAATAAAAAAGAGGAACTTAGTAGAAATGGCTATACATTGGTTTGTTGTTTTTATCCTCTTGATCTAGGCCATGATGATGAGCTGTGCTGCATAATTTTTATTAATATATATATATATATATATATATATATATATATATATATATATATATATATACACATAGATTATTGTATAAAAGGGGATAACCAAGTAGCCTAGATGTTACACTCAAACACAGGCTCAAAGTCATGACTACAATTGAGTAAATGTTAAAAAAAAAGAAAGAAAAAAACATTTTTGTGCCTGGTAGCCAGGCCAGTCACATGCTCACACACAGTAGGTTTTGAGTCCCACAGGTGACATGTGGGCCTGCCATTTGCAGTACTACTGTAATGTGGCAATAAGTCAGAAGTCAGAAAAAGGGATAATGAGTATGACAGTATGTTGAGTTTGCTACCATGGAATGTCGGAATGTGTTTGAAATTAGCCCAATGCCGTAGACCTGCTTACCTTTTTGTTTGAGCCATACATAACACAAGGGCGCACTAGAATAGGCAATTGATTTTTTTTTTTTTTTTTTTGTAGTACAGGTAAGAAATTCAAACTACTTTCACCCCTGCCACTGATGCAATAGCCTATAAATTCCAGATGGCGCTCCGAATAACCAATCAACACCAAACTTAATCAGTTGCCACTTGTCCCAATACAAACGTCCAAAAACTTTATCTGTACTTTACTTTTCAGTTATTTTGTAGCTACACAGACAGACAGATGCCGGCGAAAAAACATAACCTCCTTGGCAGAGGTAACAAACAGCATTTAGCATGTTGTAACAGTAGCAGTAAGGCTCTCAGGGAGTATAAAATTGCTTACCGGTAATGCAGCTCTCATGTGGGTTAAATATATTAGCTGATCACTGACATACTGTATTTGGCATCTAACTGATCTAAAGCAACTCTCAACTCTCAGCATAATGTGTCTCCTTAATCTGTTTGTGTTTCAGGTTTCATGTCAGTCATACAGTGTGGACACTGCCATGGTAATTACCTTTGATATTAGACAACTTCATTTCTGTGCATCATGACAATTCTTGTAAAGGTGGCAGGCACCAGACAGATCTCAGTCTACATGTTATGGATGCCAACTACAGTAGCACGGCTAGCTGGCGGCAGCATGTGTAAATGTAATTCCTTAATGGGCGCCTTTAACTGCTGAGTTAGAAGCCTGGGCTTTTAGCTCAGTGGTTAGAGCTTTCAACTTCCATGCAGGGGGTTTGTTGTAGCCGGCGGGGTGCGGGTTCGAGACCTGTGTGTGGTGCGGACTGCCACCAGCTACATACAGTTACTGGTCCCATCCTCCTAAGAGCCAAATTTTATGCTTTTTAAGCTTTATACCTTGAGGCCTATATCTATCTTGCTTCACATTTGTTTTACAACAGTCAAAAGGTGAACAGTCATTTGTGGAAATTTTAAAGGAGAAATCTGGAATTGATAGATCAAACTGTTTGACATTGCTGAAAGCTGTTATTTTGGCTCGCTCTGGAATTCTCCTTTAATGAGTTAGAGAAGTCTGATTCATGGGGAGTAACGAGAGTGCTCTAGAGACTAGACTAGAGACTAGTGTTCTAGAGACTAGACTCTAGACTGTACTTACAAAGCTCCTCTACCATGTGGAAATTTTAGTGTTTCTTGAATTGCAATGTTGTAAAGTTTGCTAATGCTATGTATTTCATTCGGTTAATCAGAACATGGAATTGTACCCAGGCTCACTCATGACAAGCAAGATCAGTGTCTCTTCAAAGGAGCCTCTGTGACCTTTACATGTGATATTGGAGACAGTTCTTCAGATTGGCTGTTCCTCTGGTACAAGGTGGTCCCTCTCAGAGATGGGTTACCTGCAATCACAGACACTTATGGCAGATCTGCCAACTCTCTGGAGCTCCTGTCAGACAGCAGCAGAGGAGCTGGAGGCTCCTACACTCTCAACTCAACCGGTCCTGAGCATATAGGACTCTATGTATGCAGGGCAAAGAGAGAAGAGCCGGTTTATTATACAGACTACAGTAACCCTTTTGGTCTCTGGATTCAAGGCAAGTGGATTCAGAATGCTTAAAATTTAAAGGAGTATCAATGCAGGGCAAAGAAAGAATAGCTGGTTTATTGCACAGGCTAACAAATGTAAATTATTGTCCCAATGAGAGTTACCCAACTAATGAGGAGATATGTTTTTTGTTGTACTGTATGTCTGTTCAGTTCTTGATCCTGCAGGGTATGTAAAGATAAACCCCAACAAGACAAGTTTTTTTGCATCTGAATCTGTATCTCTTACCTGTGGGGGAAATGGAACTGGTTGGACTCTCAGACGAACCACGGAGTATGGAGAGATCTCCCAGTGTCCTTTCCCTAGAGGAGTATCATCCTGGGAGAACAACACATGTCACATCAGTGCTGTGTCTCAGTATGATAGTGGAACCTACTGGTGCCAGGCTGAGTCGGGAGAATTTAGTAATTTTATGTATTTCATAGTTCATGGTAAGTCAGTGAGTTGCATTTATTTACTTCATTTACTAACATTTGATGGGCGGGGGTCCATCACAGGGCATCTAGGAAGGAGGATAGCCAGTCCTTGCATGGGCCTCCGGTGAAGTTGGTTGTAGACCACTAAGGAGAGGTTAGGGTTAGGGTTATCATCATAATTTCAGTTTTATCTGATGTTAAACGTAATACATTATTGGACATCCAGGTATTTGAGACAAGCATCAAGTTTAGTTGTTGGTCTTAATTTCAGTTTTATCTGATGTTAAACGTAATACATTATTGGACATCCAGGTATTTGAGACAAGCATCAAGTTTAGTTGTTGGTCTTAGTGGTTGATCTAAAGTCGTTAAGTTTTTGTGGAGAGGCATAGCTGGGTGTCGTCTGTTTAGAAATGGAAAGTGTTGCTATGTTTCGTTATAATTGAAGCCAAGGGTAGCATAGAAAGAGAGAAAATAACAAGGGGTCTTGTACTGCGCCTTGGAGTACACCACATTTAACTTTGGTGCGGCATGATGATACATTTTGAGAATACAAATCTGGTACAGATTGGAGAGGTACGATTTGAACCAGAATCTTTAATGTCTAAGTCTGTGTAGAATGTCATGATCAATAGTGTCAAAGGCAGCACTTTGTTTACATGCATTTCCCAAATATGATTGGGATATTAAGCATTTGTGCATTTGAATGTTTTTTCCTGAATTAAGTATCACAAATAGCCTAAGCCCATGTTTCTGATGCTGATCAACGTTGATACTGTACTGTAATTTGACCTCTTGGATATAGGCCTAATTTTGTCATATGTAGAGATTTTCATGTTTTCTATTCAATAGAACACAGAGTTGTGCCCAGGCTTTTCCATGACAAAGGAAATCAGGATCTCTTCAAAGGAGCATCAGTGACTCTTAAGTGTTTAATTGGTAGCAGTTTCTCAGATTGGCTGTTCCTCTGGTACAAAGCTGTTCCACTCCGAGATGACTTACCTGCTGACACATACTGGTCTGGTAGAGCTTCCTACTCTTTGGAGCTCCTGTCAGACAGCAGCAGAGGAGCTGGAGGCTCCTACACTGTCGACTCAATTGGTCCCGAGCATATAGGACTCTATGTATGCAGGGCAACGAGAGAAGAGCCGGTTTATTATACAGACTACAGCAACACCCAGTTTCTTTGGTTTAATGGTAGGTGACTGAGCTATCTAAAATTGAAATCTTATCTTCTTTAGATATATAGTCATTGATTCAGATTAAACAGATGATCAGCATTCAGACTAGTTAAACTGGGGGTTTCCTTTCAAGGAGATTAGAGAAGTTATTTTTATAATAATTCCTTTAGGAGTTAATTTTGGTGTAGAATTGTTTTGTTTCTCTTCCACTTCCTCTTAGATCCAGATCCTGATGCTCTCAGACTTCTGAATATCAGTCCCAACAGGAAAGATTTCGCCATGTCTGAGTCTGTATCTCTTACCTGTGGGGGAAATGGAACTGGTTGGAATCTCAGACGAAAATCAAATTATAACGAGATCTCCCAGTGTCCTTTCCCTAGAGGTGCATCATCCTGGGAGAACAACACATGTCACATCAGTGCTGTGTCTCAGTATGATAGTGGAGCCTACTGGTGCCAGGCTGAGTCTGGGGAAGTCAGTAATGCTGTTTTTCTAAATGTTCATGGTAAGTCAGTGACTTTACGTATTGTTCTAAAATGGGAAGTCCTGGGGCCATATTCTCAAAGAATCTTAAGACTGAAAGTAGGTCTTAACAGGTGAATATAGGAGAAACTCCTAAAGAAAATGGGCGTGCCAGTCGTAAGTTTAGGACTCCTAATTTTTTGGGATAAAAGTAATTCACAAAACAATTCAGCGCTAAAAGTAGCACCTAAGTCTGAGACAGCTTAGAAGAAGCCCAGAGGACTTCTAAGTCACTAAGAGCAACTCCTAACACATCGCGATGCATGCATTACATCCTTAATCTTTCGAAACGCATGTGAAGAATCATTTATTTAAGCATCCATCATTAAGGAATGATTATGCAGCTTACAAGGAATGCAAACACACCACCAAAACCCGTGTTAAGATAAATATGCACTTTTTCACAGTGAAGTTTAATTAAGTGTACTTCCTCTCTTTCTAAATGTGCTCTCAAAAGTCCTGTAAAAACGGTGCAAAGATACTTTATTATTCCACCACGAATCTCGTTACCGTTTCATTTATAGTCGAATTAGCCCAAAAAAGGGTCAAAGGTGGAAGTAAATATAGCCAAAGCATATTTTGTATCATTTGAAGCAGAATTTTCTGTAGATTAAGAATTTGGAGTGCCTACAGCACCAATTTGTACCAGGAAAAAATTATAGGGCTTTGAATAGGCCATGGTATAATGATTATTATATAGGTCTGAATAGGGCTATTTTTTTCCTTTGGTCCTATGGACATAAAACTTTATACAATGAAAGTACCCATGGAAAGTAGCATTTTTTGTATTACAAGTTTTCCTGAAAAATAATTTTAATATGCTAATGAGCTATACGCTAGTCAAATTAGCCCCAAATGCACCCTTATACATGGATAGTGAAGAGATGAAGAGGGTGGGACCTGTCTCAATTCACTTTAAATGACACCTTGTGCGTGTTCGCTTTCAGAAAAGGTATAGCATAAGGGGTAGAATAGCTTTCTCTCAACGCCTCAGCTCCAAATACATTGGCTATACACCAAAATCACCAGTACCCGCTGACCTATAAATGGGTATCAAGGGGAGGAAGGAGGTGGAACCTGTCTAAATTTATGTTTACTGAGATCCTAAAGCCCCCTTCTTTCAAGAAAAGTATTACTTGTCAAGGTTTATTACTTTCTAACATATTCCATAGGCACTTTTGTTCAAGAAATGCCCATATTTTTTAATATTCCACCTAAATAGGCATAAGCTTTAAAATAATAAAGGGGGTAGGATGTGGAAAATATATTGCAGGTGGAATCCTGGGCATATAAGCTTTCAGAAAATATATAGTTTATGGGATCTAATATGTTTCCCCTACATGCCACTGGCCTAAATGTCACCAAAAATGGCCAATTTTTCAAATGCCAAATTTCTTAATTTTTGGGATTTATTGTAATAGTAGGGTGGAGCATACCTCAATGGCAAACATATCATGCTATGTAATATCCTGAAGGTGTTTGCTTTCAGAAAATGTATGGGATGTATGGTGAAATTAGTCCTCCCTTCATGCTTCAGGCCAAAATGTAGTAGTAGTACAAAATCCACCCGAATCCCATTCATTTGGACTAATGGTCCACTCAAAGCTCAATAACTTTTTTTCTGGAAAATCTTGGCTCTGCAGGCACCTGATATTTGATTTTGGCTATATTTACTTCCACCTTCAACCCTAATTCGCTCAGACTATTATGGCTTGTGATATGCGCTGCAATCGTCACACAGGAGAACAGTGGAGCAAAGCTAGAGCACATCACACAGATTACGCCCACCTGTCACTCATCAACCAATCACCGATGTAAATGTAAGCAGGCTCGTACATGAGAGCTGACGTCAACCAACTTTTATTTTAGCCTAAGAGTTGCCTTTTATCTACCCCTGGTGTTCATGAAATAATGTTGATTGAAATCTTTCTATAGGCTACATCTGTTCATGTATGTATGATAACACCCAATAAAGCATTGAAAAAAAAAAAGTTGCCTTTTATCCTAGCTAAAAGTAGGTCTCAGAGGCATTGTGAATTACTTTTAAGAAATAACTCCTACATAACAACTTTTAGTGCAGTTTAGGAGTACTCCTAAAGTTAAGATGAAATTCTTTGGGAATACGGCCCTAACTGTGATTCTAAGGGGGCGTTCACACAGGCGTTTTTTTCTGTTTAGAAAACACCTGACCATGGTGGATTTTTAAGAAACAAAAACTGCCAGCGGTTTCTGTCCAAAAAACTGCACCAACAAGAGTTCATTCTAGAACATAAGTACGTTACAATCGTTAGGCTAGGCTACAAACTTTAGCTTAGGTTACTTGTATCAGTGTCAACCAGCACCTGATATAGTGTTTGGATGAAAAAAGTAGCCCCATTTTAATAGCGGGTGGTTTCCATGTGGTAGATATTATGATATAACGTATTGGTTTTGTCACAGCGCTATTCATTCATGTTCACTAACAACTAGTTGCTCCGTCGGTAACGACTTTAGAAATAAAAAATGGCGACGCAAATTAGAAACACCAATGTGAACACCCCCTAACACGTTCCATGCCACTGTAAATCCACAATATACCATGGCTCCAACAGCATTTCATTCTATATTGCGCCATGGGAACAGTGGCTATGCTTGTGTGTTACTTGGCAACCATTCAGTTATAGGAATTTGTTTGAAGATTTGATTAATTCACTAAATTTTTTTATTGTTCTTCCTTCAATAAAATCATTCTAGGTTAATGTGATAACCATTTTTGAAAAACAATAAACCCACTTGAGTCTGGGAGTTACATGTATGCTGGTTTAACCACAGCTAAGGGGGTTTGAAGGCCACAAAACTTATTTACTGTTATTTGCATTTGCTTTAATTTTTTACAGATGTTAGGGTATATATCCAATGTGATTCTGGGACCTGGATGACTGACGGACAACAGTTTAAAAAAGGAGAATCGGTAAAGTTGCACTGTGTGGTTGAAAGATCTTCAGCAGACTGGAGGTTCCTCTGGTACAAAGTTGTTCCATTCAGAGACGGACTTCCTGAAGCTCCACACTGGAGAAGTGATTCCAGATATTCTCTGGAGCTGGTGTCAGACGGCAGGAAAGAAGCTGACAGCAAATACATCCTCACCTCTGCTGCTCACGAACACTCAGGTCTCTATGTTTGTGGAGCAGAGAGAGGAGAGCCTGCCCTCTACACATACAGCACCCCTATGCTCGTCTGGGTGAACGGTAACAGAACTTGTCTTATACACTTACATGTTTTCAAATTTATTCACATATTATGTCTGTCAAAGTATCTTCATATTTAAAAAGCTTCACAATGTTAATAATACACTTGTCCATCTCCTACAGATTCTTCTCCAGGTGTGCTGAATCTCAGTCCCAACAGAACACATTTCTTTGAAGATGAGTCTGTGTCAATCACCTGTGATGTGCCTGGGAATATGGATGGTTGGATCCTGAGAAAATACAGGAATCATGACGGATGCACGGACCTGCCTTTGGAGATGGAGACTCAGGGAAAAGCTACATTCAGCGTCAGATCTCTGAACACCTCCCACAGTGGAGCCTACTGGTGCCAGTCTGAATCAGGAGAGTTCAGTGAGCTTGTAAACCTGAGAGTAGACCGTAAGTTTTGTTCTTGAGGAAAATGCCTACCTCATTCCAGTTCAGTTGTATTAACTAAAATAAATTTAATTCAATGATCTTACATGAAGATGCTATTTGTTTCAACAGAGAGACCAATTCCATTTGCTCGTATCAATCCAGATGAGTGGCTGACTGCAGGGGATTCTGTGTCTCTGCACTGTGACATTTTCAGCCTAACCTCAGGCACAAGCTGGAAGTTCCTCTGGTACAAACTTGTTCCTTACAGAGAAGGGCTGCCTACATTTCCAGACCAGGACAACAGTTCTACATACTCTCTGGAGCTCCTCTCAGACAGCAGCAGTGGACATGATGGAGCCTCTTTCACTTTGAGCTCAGTTGGCCCTGAGCACTCAGGTCTCTATGTGTGCAGAGGGGAGAGAGAACAGGCTGTGTATCACACAGCATACAGTGCACCTAAACTTCTCTGGGTTATTGGTAGGTGTTGGAAGAAGCAAGATAATAGATACTTGATTGATATTGATACTAGAAATATATTTTCCATGGTTGGACAAAATTCTGAATTTCAGTATTCAATGCAATAAATTCAATTCAGAGAAATTCATTCCTATCACACATCAGTGAGAATGTGATACTTTTGACATTTGTTCTTCTACAATTAATGATACATTCACTTAATGTTGATTAATTAGCAAATCAGTTCTGGCCCTCATTTAGCTTATTTCAAAGGAGACCATTTTGAAGACTTGGATAAAGCAAGATATTCTAGGAAATTAGAGTTCTGTCTTTTTCCGCAATTTGAAAGTTATTAAAATTCTAATTAACTGTTTTATAGATTAAACTTTTATGTTAATTGGTGGTTAAGGGTCAATACCGTGATGCTCATTTTTTGTTGCCACTTCATTGCCACATTTGAAAATACAGTAGCTACACAAATTACTGTCAAACATCGTCTTCTAACCCCAATCATAAAAGTAGCTTAGCATAATCTTACGTATCCCCTTCATATTAAATAAAAGTAATGAAATGCCATTGTTCTAAATATTTTAATTAAAATGTGGAATTATGTCAGTCAAGTTAACCACCGCCATGTCAAGTGGTCCAACCACCATTTAAGTATGTTTTTATGAGTATTATATCTGAAGATTATATGACAAGACTAACTGAGTGTTAGGGTTTGTAAATCTCAATCAAACTATTTTAGACTCGTATTCCCTCATTAGGTTACATGTCAAATGGTATGACCTCTTTAAAATGTTGATAAATCAAAGTAATCACCAATTTTTTTATTTTATGTAGGCCTAAAGACAGTATTTGAGTGGCCACACCAAGGTCAAGTGTTAACATAGTTGTCCAAATAAGGTCTGCAAATATTGATTTTAATGTGAAATCTGAAACGGTGTAACAGTAACCTCTGATGACCCATTTGACGATGTTCTGTTTCAGGCCAATTTGATCAAATTTAAGATGAAAAAGTTCTGATGGCAGTTGCATTACTTTATATGACTTAAATAGATTCTTTGTCACTTCTTGTCCTCTTGTTCTTGTCTGCTGCTGAAGTAACATCAGTTGGTGTAACTAATCCTAGTCAACTTACAAATACAACCAGTGTTTCTCAGTAAAAAAAAAAATATATATTTTTTTTTACAAACAAGTGAGTATGGATAGTAACCTAGTAGGCCTACTCTACTACATTTTAATGGATATGAAAAACCCATATTATTTAAATTTAGAAATAAATATAACATCTATCTTCATGGGATATTATAAAAACTACTTATTTCATGTGTGCACTATGAGATTAGGTCTAGGAGGGTTAAGTATTACATTGTTGCTTTTTGTGGTTAGACCATTGACAATCTAATGAGGTGTCCGTTCTCTTAATTTGTGAAGAATGATGTAAATGCCTTATCAAATAATATGAATGAAAAACACAACAATAATATGAAAAATATACATTTTAACAAACCTCCGCCATGTTTTTCTTTTATATAATATATATAGCTAGGCTACACAAATGTATAATAATATTATTTCAATTAAAATTATGCGTCGTGTGTGCAACCTCAATTCAAATTTATGAATTGAATTGGAATTTAGGGGTCATTTGCAATCCAATTCAACCCTAGTATTTTCCCTCTTTATTTAGAAAAGCAATTTCAAATTGTGTGTGGACTGTCTTGTTTCTTACACCTTCAGATCCATCCCCTGGAGCTGCTCTGATCATCAACTCCAACAGAACTCAGTATTTTCAGTCTGAGTCCGTCTCCCTGAGCTGTGTGGCACAGGACAGTGCAAGTGTTTGGAGTATGAGACGATACTTGAACAATTATCCTCCTTCCATCTCAGGATGTCCTTCCAACAACACAGTGGCTTGGGATCAGCCCACATGTAACATCAGCTCACTCAGTGTCTCAGACAATGGGGTGTACTGGTGTCAGTCAGAGTCTGGAGCCTACAGCAATGCTGTCAAGATAACAGTGAATCGTGGTAAGTTATGATGACAAGTAGGCTACATGTTATTCAAGCAAAATGATGTGGTGGGTGAATGACATTATTTGAGTATATACCCACAGCTGTGGTTCAGCCTTGGGCATAATGTTAGGGTTTTGGACTTGTCTCTTAGTTTCTAGTTTCTTCAGTTTCTATCTTGAGTTTATAGTTTCATCTGTGTTCTCTCTCGTGTCTCGATTTGCCATGTGCTTGTGTTTACTTGTGTCTAGTCAGCGGCTGGACTAGGTCAGGCTGTGGTTGTGTTTTTAATATACAAAAAGTTTTACTGGTAATGATTAACCAAAAATCACTCCTTAATTCTCCTCCTAATAGTCAATTAAGAAAATTTTATCAAATGCCCAAATCACTGTTTTAAACCATAAAAAATGCTCAAAGAAGCCCCACACTTCACTGATAGTATAATGACAGTTCCAACATTTAAATCGAGGTATTGAAAACTTGTAACTATTTACCATCTAGTGATATGCACCTGGAAGCTACAACTAGCAACTCTTCTCCGGTCAGCATGAACATCAACATTCTGCTCCCCAGAAAACATTTAAAATTTTCATGATATTGCAATATACTTTTGGTCTTATCACCCTGAATTTCTCTTTTAAGACAATCTGCAATTTAATACCCTTTGCCTATCCATTTCAACTAATTTTTTGTAATGTGTACTCTAGCCTTCATCCTGCCTCCTCGTCCAGTTTTACATGTATCTCCATCCACCGGGGTAGCCAAAGGAGATACTGTGACTCTGAAGTGTGAGATTTCAGAATCCTCATCTGATGGGAGATTCTACTTTTACAAACTCATCGCTCCATCGGATGAAATACTCCCTGAATCAGGACTGTTGAAAGTATCCGACAACTCTACTGAGCTCCTCTCAGAGAGCAGCAGAGAGGCTGGAGGATCCTACACCATCAGCTCTGTTGGTCCAGAACACTCAGGGTTCTATGTGTGTCGAGCACAGGGACTTAACTCCACCCTTTACACCAAGTACAGCTTCATCAGGCATCTCTGGGTGACCGGTAAGATCCTAATTGTAGCACACATTTGTACACTAAATGGGGTTGTGTTACTGTCCCACAGAATCCAATAATTAACATCATTTGGATTGATTATGTAAATCTAGGCCTACTGAAAATAAAAATATTCAATAACTAGATGTACCGCATGCCGGTACAAAATATGACCGCCGCTCAGTTCTGCACATTCTCTGCCCTGTGTGTGTGAGTGTGAGACAGGCCTATAAAAAATGAAAATGCAATATAATATAATAAGAAATTGCCCCTATCTTTAGATCAGATGTTCTGAACTGCACCAAATTTAATGTGTATGATGAACCTGACATCCTGTGGGAATATGTCAAGTTTTGTGGAATTTCATCCATGGGGGGCTATAAAACAAATGAATTGAATTGTACAACCATCGACCTGTAGATGGAGCTATTAAGCGATAGGTTAGTGGTTTGGGGTGATAGGCCTACTGTCTCACACACACACACACACACAGGGCAGAGAATGTGCAGAACTGAGTGGCGGTACTGCCATGCGGTAGTTCTAGTTGTGGAAGAAGATGAACAGTTTTACAATAGTTCTCTAATTTCGACCTCCATTGTATTTGTCATCATTGGTACAGTACACAATTATGACAATAGCTTTCTCAAAAAGCTAGTGTAGGTCTAATAGACAGCTGCATTAACTGACTCATTCTATGCAAACAATGTGGTCACACATACAGTACCTGTGACGCAGATAAAACATAATAAACTGAAGTTACATGTAATTCAGTTTTCTTCCCAAGAAGTGGAATTCTGCTCATGACGTACACAGCACTGAGGTGCAATAAAAGAGCTGAACAGTGTCCTGTATATCATTCAGTCACGTAATAATTTCGGGTTGGAACTCAAATGTCCTTAAATGTATTCCAGATCCTTCTCCTCCAGCTTCTCTGACCATCTATCCAAAGAGGTCACTATATTTTGAATCTGAATTTGTCTCACTGACTTGTGAAGGCAAAGGCAATTCCAGTGGTTGGACTTTGAGACGATACACAATCTACAACAAAGCCTCACACTGTGCTTTCAAAGATGATTCAATTACCTGGGATCAGAGGCCTTGCACTCTAAGTTCCTTGAGGATTACAGATAGTGGACTTTACTGGTGCCGGTCGGAATCTGGGGAGTACAGTAATGCTGTCAATGTGTCAGTACATGGTAGGTTACTCTGGGATCATTGATTCATCAGATATTGTATCCCCTGAAATGCTTTTGTGCATACAAATGTCTTTGAAGCCATACGAATGTCTTTGAAGCCACATCCATTAATTCCATTTTAATGGTGATATTCATTTTTTTACATTATATTTGCATTCCGTTTTTCTCTAATTGGCTAATCCATACCAAACAAGAGAAAAAAGACTAGCATATGATCTTGACATACTCTTGTCAAGACACATGTGAATTATGAAATTTTGTCTTACAGCAACAAAACAATCACTATTATTGGAGGTCCATTCAAAGCGCTGGCTAATAGAGGGAACTTCAGTGACAATGACTTGTCAGGTGGTTATACCTTCATCAGATTGGAAATTCTACTGGTACAAAGTTGTTCCTTCTGGAGAAGGCATCAGTGTTCAATTTAATAAATTTGGAAGAAAAAAAAAGTTCTCTGTGCAGCTTGTCTCAAACAGTGAATCTGTAGGATTCTACAATTTGAGCTCTGCTGGTCCCCAACATTCTGGAGTATATGTGTGCCAAGGAGAGAGAGGGGGTTATCGCACTGAGTATAGTCAGCCACAGCCACTGTGGGTTACAAGTGAGTGTTTCAGAAAATGTCTCATTGATTAAAGTTATGTACCGGTAGTAGTGTTGTATTGTTCTATTTAACTTTTACTGAATATGTGACAGGTTCTTCACCCTCGGCTTGGCTTAGTGTCAATCCCAAAAGAACTGACCACCTTCAATCTCAGTCTCTGTCACTGAGCTGCAAAGGGCATGGCAACACAACGGAGTGGATGGTGAGGCGGTATACATCAACTGAAGACCTTTCAGACTGTCCTTTCAACTCAAGATCTGGGATTTGGTCTGAGTCCGTTTGTAACATCAGCTCTTTAACTCAACAAGACAGCGGTGTGTACTGGTGTCAGTCTACATCAGGAGAACTCAGCAGTCCAATCAACATCACAGTTCACACACAAGGTAAGTCTTTGCTATGTCCCATAATAATAAAATAATCACTTGAAATGTGGAGGTGAAAAGTCCACATTTGGAAACTGGGAGATTTTCTGTGAATACATTAAATACTTATATTCTTTAAAACTTGAAGTGGCTCAAAACATGACCTTCTTTTGCCTTTTGATTCTAGAGAAACATACAACTTAGTGTTTTTAATGGTGCCTTATTAATTATCATGTGTAATTTTGTGTTAGTTATAACTGTCTGAATGTGCTATAAGCCTTTATGAATGTGTTTATAATGCTTTAAAGATACAGACTTTAAGTTAAGTGTTACCACAAGTTCTTATTTATGTTTTCTCTAGGAACTCTCCATTCACAGCTTACTATCAGTCCAAATCATTGGGTGACTGAGGGTTCCTCTGTGACTTTAAGATGTTCAGTTCATGCCCCATCTTCAGGCGTGAGGTTTCACTGGTACAGAGCTGTTCCTGTCCAAGAAGGCTTACCTTTGGTCAGCAGTAACTATGATGAAGCTAAATACTCTGCTGAGCTCCTGTCTGACAGCAGCAGAGGAGCTGGAGGCTCCTACACTCTCAGCTCCTCAGCCCCAGAACACTCAGGACTCTATGTCTGCAGAGCAGAGATTGAAGACCTTGGCATTTTTGCGGAGTTCAGCCAACCTGAACTCTTAACAGTAACAGGTAGGCCTTTATGTAAAATTTGTTGAAGTGAATGATCTCTATTCTCTACTCACAGGATGATCCAGACATCCAGAATCTGAAGCGAAAAGCCTGTTGCCATTGACAGCAGTCATTATACAAAAATAACTGACCTGCGAACGTTGAGAAGGCCCAGTGAAAGAGAATGGAGCCTCCTGCAGCATTGTAGAGAGCCGTAAAATAAATACTGAAATTAACCCTTTGCTGTCTTTCAGGTCACTCTCCCCCTGCCTGGCTTGATGTGATTCCCAACAGATCCCAGCATTTTGAATCTAAACCTCTGACTCTGGCCTGCAAAGCACAGGATGCTTCCACTGTTTGGTCAGTGAGAAGATTCACCACATGGAGAGAGTTGTCAGACTGTCCCTTTAACAGGAAGTCTGAGCTGTTGAATCCATCCACATGCAACATCAGCTCTTTGACACTGTCAGACAGCGGAGTGTACTGGTGTCAGTCAGAGTCTGGGGAACGCAGTAATGCTGTCAACATAACTGTGCACAGTAAGTGATTAATAAACTAATATTCAATTAAATTCACTTTTACTTGTAGAGCACCAAATACAATACAATTGGCTCACAGCTCTTTATAGGTGGTAAAACTAAAAACAAGATGAGAAGCACCCATAAGTAAAATGGGCAAGGAAAAACTCCCCTCTTTTTGTAATTCTTTTTTTGGAAAAAAACCTTGAGCAGATCCACACCTCATTGGCCCAACCCAACTGCAGGGGCCCAGTGAAGTACAAGTACAAGTACAGTCAGTAGTGTAGTGACAGATCACAAATTGTCCATGGTTTTGACTAAGCACCATAGTTTGATTACAGAATCCTGTCTGTCAACATTAGAGAGCGGTTAATATTACATAAATTAATATGATCAGATTTTTCCGGTTGAAATTCTACATTGCAAGAATCAAAAATTATACATCTAAAATGGAATGCTCTCCCTTTACTCATGTTTTTCAAACTGTGAACAAAAAATACAATGTTGATGAATACAACTATACACCTTCCAACCGCTTTATGTTTATTATATGGGTTTATTATGTGGACTTATGGAGTTTATTTTGTGTCTTAATTATTTAAGCGAAGAAGAAAAATTCTAGCATAAAATACAGATTTGAAAATGGAAAAAAAAACAAGATTTGAAAGAGCTATTTGTGTTCTTGTACAGATGGGAATGTGATATTGGACAGTCCAGTGCATCCATCGAGACGTGGAGACAAAGTAACACTTCGCTGTTTAAGTCGCAAAAATGCCAAATCAAGCCACAGCGCCACATTCTATAAGGACAAAGAGCCTTTGGTGAATCAAACCTCTGAGGATCTGACCATACCAAATTTCTCTGAGAAAGATGAAGGGTCGTATGCTTGTGAGGATACAGAGAAAAGACGGTCCCCTGGAAGCTGGTTATCAGTCGGAGGTGAGGAACTTTTATCATGTGAGGGTAAATGGCTTTTGGCTCAACTTATATGAAATAAACAAGGCAGTGCACAGGACAGTGGCCATGAGTAATGTAAGGTAAAACTATGGCTAGGCTGTCTCAGTAGAGAAAAAGAAATCTGCAAAATTTACTGACAATTTTTTTTTTTTTTTTGTCCCACAGTTGCACATGGTGAAAACAGAAGGCCCCATAAAAGACTGAGAAAAACTAACCAACAATATAGAGATATACTATAAATTTTGCTTCTGAATATTTGTCTTGGTTTAAAAGTGTAAGGGGAAAAAAATCTGACATCAGGCTTCATCCACTCTTGCATGCCATGTGTTTTGTGCATTTGATGGAAATACTGGTACTTTTGTTGAGATTAGCATTTTTGTTGGCTCAGGGATATCTAGACAATGTGGTTTGCTGAGTGTTGCTTTCATTTTAAGATAATCAATAAACACAATCGCAAACTGCACCTCTACTAATACTATTTTTATACAAAAAATTATATAATTTGTCTTTAGACTCAGTAATGTAATGGTTAGATTGTGCACGTCATGTTCACCATTAAAACATCAGTACCAGCACAAAAACAAGTCAACCGTCATCACAGAATGGTGGGAGTTGACCTCAATGTCTGAGAAATAAGACACCTGAAGCAAGTTCCCACACGTCTGTGATTTTCTTTGCAACCAAATGTTTGCACTCTAAATGCTCTTGTATGTTTATTGTTATTTTTTGTTTATAGCTTCCATATTATTCTACAATGTCTGATATAATTATAATAAATAGAAAACCCACTGACCAGTCGTGGCAAATACAGCTATTCATTATCTACCTTTTTCTCTGCCCTTGGCCAAGTTTGAGTTTTGCCCCTAATTTGAAATGCCATTGAAGAAACACTGTTGCCCTAGGTGACTGGATATCTCCCTGACCATTTTTTAGTTGTTTATGTGTGTGAAACTGCAGCTATTTTATTTATTAACTTAACACTGTAATGTGTATGCCGAATTATATTAAAAAGGCCTAGGCCCACTTCATTCCAGTCCATGCATGCTAACACCAGAGGCAAATGTTTCAGTCTCGATAATAGAAACAAAATGTGCTTTGCACTTTCTAGTGTGATTCATCTTTTCTCATAACAGGAACTTTGGAATAGTGGAGCATCTACCATTCCTGGATGTTGTTAGACTGGTTCGACCGGGCAAATCAAATTTCACATTACGGTAGCCTATATAAGAGTGCTTGTTTTTCCCTCATATTTATACACCAGAGACATACAACTGCTTCAAGTGAACTGTATGTTTGACCTCTAAGGACCTCTTCCTGACTGTTTCAACAACTAATGAAATTTTTTAAATTCAACAGCCTGCCCTGTTCAAGACTTGGATAGTCAGGGAAATTGATATATTTGTTGATAATCAGGGAATTTCAGTAATAATTGTCATCAAAATGTGATATTTCCATGATTCCTCTCGAGGTCTTGATCAGGTATGAACTTAACTCATGCCTTTCTTGAGCTGTTTTGGTCAAAATGTGAACCTGAAAATTGAGATGGCAGGGTCTTTCGCAGGGCCACTAGGAAGGAAGGAATTTGGTCCTGCATTCATATCATATCCATATCGTTATCATATTCATTGACTTTTACTTTACTACTATTACTATTTTCCCTCAATTTTTCTTAAAGGAATTACTGGTATCTGTAGAAACATGGTCTGATTTACACAGAATTGTTTCTTTGTTTTTGTGGTGATGATATTAATTGGAATTAAAATGTTTATTTTCCCCAAATTTGAAGATTTTTTTCTTGCAGAAAAAGAGTAGCCTATGCTACAGTAGGCAACATACCCTATGCACATGCACATGCAAATTGCCATCACCTCTATGCCTCCTCTTTGTATCACATACATCTGTACGAAAAATGTGCTGCAGGCTATTAAATACACTTGAGTGCACAACTTCATTATTTTTAAACCAAATAACGCAAATTGATGTGAGGACTGCATATTGGCACTGCATTGTGTATTGTATTTTAAATTTTCAAATTGGTGTCAATTGTTTTCAAAATACCAGTGCTCAAAACTGAAGCCTTCATCATGATAAAGGCAATGCCCTTAGATCAATTGTCATTGGCAGAATGCATTGCCTTCAGTTGGAGTTCAAATAGGCCAGGTAGGGATAATACTATCAACGATACTTTAGAATATACTTTACTTTTTTTACTATTATGATGATATGCGAAATACCATAGGCCTACTAGTGGCTGTAGTAGGCTGTACAGTAGGCCTACAGCTGATCGGCAGACGCAGGGCTACTTCAGCAGCACGAGTGGCGAAAAGCACTGCTCAGAGCGGTATAGAAAACACTGCCTACTGAATTACGTTGGAGGGCGCTATTACAAATAACCTGTCTGTGTCCAACACAAAATTTGAGACGAAGTAAAGAAACTCTTTTACGATTGGCCAGAGCTCTGCTATATATATGACGTCACATCCCCATTACACTCTCTTTTTGCCGTGAGGTTCAGACTCCATACGGCGTTGTCTCGTGGTGAGTTTTATTTTACATAAAAATGCAGTTTTATCCTTGTTTACTCGTTTCTGCTGTCAAATACGGTTACACAAATTGTAATACCACTCATCTTTGATTAATTTGAAGCCAACCTACCTGTTCCATGTACGCAATTTAATAGAGGAGAAGTAGGCCCAAGGCCGCCTGAATGCACATGTACCATGAAGTTAGCATGCTGTTAGCTACCTAGCGGGAAGTCGATTATTGAAATGGCCACATCACACGTGAAGTAACTTGGGTTTAGGCGGTAATAACGTGGATGTTTATAAGGTGTCGATACCTAACATGATACGGCTGACTGTGTCTTTAGGGCTTCAAACTACTAACCGATGTCACTAACCGATGATGCCTTGAGCAAACTGGCTTTACCACGCTTTCATGTTAGCATCTTTGGTTGCTGTTAGCTGTTGAACATAAACGTGACTATGACATACTGACCATATTATAAAAATTACAGCTCTGAAAAATACAATTCCCTGTCCCAGTCGTTGTCCCAACGGGATTTAGTGCAGTTTTGCAATAAAAACTGAACTAGGTACATAAGGCACACAAATAATATTGGCGTCTGTCTGCCACCACTAGAAGATACTAATGATGTCTGATTAGCAGTACTACACTGTAAATAAGTTTTGTCTTATTTTAAGGTGGTTTCCTACCCTCCATTCAGAGGCCTATATCTACATATAGCCACCCATCATAGCTGTCATATCAGTGAAATTAATTTGGAGATGCTACCAATATAAGTTATTATGATGTTCCTAAAACACTTAACAAAAGCTGGCCATTGTGCCTAATGGATTTGTCAATCCATGAATCGTGTTATTGATGTACCAATTTCATCAGATAGTAAAACTGGATAATTCTTTCTGAATTGGGCTTCCTCTAAGTGCACATTCCCAGTTGTCTGTGGCATTGATACACTGCCTGGGGGTTGTACAGTCCTCTCACCACTGTTTTTGTATCCCCAGCTCTCCCACTTACTCGTTGCGCAGGGAAAGTGGTCACGATGTCCGGAGGTCTGGATGTCCTTCAGATGAAGGAGGAGGATGTGCTGAAGTTCCTGGCTGCAGGAACTCATCTGGGAGGAACTAACCTCGACTTCCAGATGGAACAGTACGTCTACAAGAGGAAAAGCGATGGTAAGTGCACTTAATAGTTCGCCTCGTTTGTATGAAGTTGACCAGAGCCTCAGTGACATGAACTGAGCAATGAGCATTTTAATCCGATCTTCAGAATCAGCTTTATTGGCCAAGTATACTAATATACAAGGAATTTGACTTTGGTAGATATCTTGTGAATTTTAATCCAATCTGAAGTCTGTTAAATGACAAAATGATCTCATGGAGCCCATGTATCTCCCCAACTCAGGTGTGTACATCATAAACCTTAAGAAGACCTGGGAGAAGCTGCTGCTGGCAGCCCGTGCCATTGTTGCCATTGAGAATCCAGCTGATGTGTGCGTCATCTCCTCCAGGAATACAGGCCAGGTAACCTAATGGCAATTATATTCCACTTTTGGTTGAAAAAAAGGAAAGATTACCCATATTCCAGTTTTCTGAGATTGCAGAGTGCTCTTGGTAGGTAAAATAATTATGCCATTTGTTACAACACAGCTACCAGTTTCTAAATTCAATACAAACGTGACTGGATGGGGGTAAAGGAAGCAAACTTTTTCTTGCCATCATCAGTTATTGTTGGCCGGTTCCATCGGTTAGTCTAAGCTGTAGTAAATTGTCATTTCTTTACCAACTAGCAGCACTCAAATATCAAACAATGACCTACACTGGATGTGTTGTGGAATTAAGTCAACTCCCATCAGAGTTCAACAAGGGTGCACACCATTAAAGCCTGGCACTATTGTTGGTGTGTGGGTGTCGGAAGTGTGCTAAAGAAATCTGGCCGGGTTTTCGCTAACACCATGAGGGCTGTGGCCCTATGACTGGGGTTTGATAGTGACCAGTGCCACATTACTCCATCAATGATTCTTTCTTGATTTTGTCGAACAGTTTGATTTGCCTGTATTTCAAGTGTTCCTTTTTCCCTTATTCCTTCAGAGGGCAGTGTTGAAGTTCGCTTCTGCCACTGGCGCCACCACCTTTGCCGGCCGTTTCACCCCTGGTACCTTCACCAATCAGATCCAGGCTGCCTTCAGGGAGCCCAGGCTTCTGATCGTCACAGATCCCCGTGCCGATCACCAGCCTTTGACTGAAGCTTCCTATGTCAACATCCCCACCATTGCTCTCTGCAACACCGACGCTCCCCTCAGATATGTGGATATCGCCATTCCATGTAACAACAAGGTAACTCTAAGCCCATTTGAAGGGGTTTGCTTAGTGCCTTTAGGAATTAAGAAATAATTTTCATAGGGATTGGTTGGGATAATATTTTAGTGGAAATAATTCAAATACACTCCTGAAGCAAAGCATATACATGTGTGCCTTAATGTTACCATCAAGGAGGAAGTATGACCGGGTCTGTTCGTGGCATGTGTGCACTGTATGAGAATTGGGGAAAATGGGTGCCTATTTTTCATGCAAGTGGTAATTGTCAGTTCCTGATGCGCACGCATGCATCTATCTGCATTACACCAGTGATTAAATGCATGCCAGCCGCATGTGTATTGAAGGCTCTGTTTTGTGATGTGTTGTAGGGCCACCACTCTACTGGTCTGATGTGGTGGATGCTGGCCAGGGAGGTCCTGAGAATGAGGGGTACCATCTCCAGGGAGCACCCTTGGGAGGTCATGCCCGATCTCTACTTCTACAGGGATCCTGAAGAGGTATGGGTCACGAACTAGCACAATGAACTCCATGCTACATGATATTATAGTGTTCGTGCAGGGCCGAATTCAGCAGTCGTAACGCTTTGCCATAGTTCCCATTCATACCTATGGGTGATGTCTAAAACATTTTGTAACGTTATGTCATCTTGAAAACAGCACAGGTTCCCTATTGTATTGTAAAATGTGCATGAAGTTGATCATGGATTCCCTGTGTGCCCTTGTTAGATTGAGAAGGAGGAGCAGGCTGCCGCTGAGAAGGCTGTGGGCAAGGAGGAGTTCCAGGGCGAATGGACCGCCCCCGTTGCCGACTTCACTCAGCCCGAGGTGGCTGACTGGTCCGAGGGCGTGCAGGTGCCATCTGTCCCCATCCAGCAGTTCCCTGCAGCCATTGATGGTATGTTGGAAATGCTACATGTTTACTCTCACAATACATATTGCTAATATAAGATCAGGTTTTAATTGTACCTTTTTTCTATTGCTCAGCTGCAGCTGCTGCCAAGGCTGCCCCTGCCACAGAGGTTTTCGCAGGTGAGAGTGAGTTGGAAACATTTTTTTCATTTACAATCTGAAAGTGATTCTCTGCAAGTCTGACTTTGCACACCATTAAAGCCTGGCACTATTGTTGGTGTGTGGGTGTCGGAAGTGTGCTAAATAAATCCGGCCGGGTTTTCGCTAACACCATGAGGGCTGTGGCCCTATGACTGGGGTTTGATAGTGACCAGTGCCACACTTATCCCTTAATTGATTTGATTCTTGTCTTTACAACTATACAGTTCTATTGTGTCCATACAGTGACACTTGCTAGTGCCATAAAGCTGACATTGGTTGTTGCGGTCTCTCCACAGAGGACTGGAGTGCCCAGACAGCCACTGAGGATTGGTCAGCTGCTCCAACGGCACAGGCTGGAGACTGGGGTGGTGCCACCGCTGATTGGTCATAAAGCCAGCAAACCCAGGGTCTTGTACTTTTGCATTTGGTCAATAAACTTGGCTGATTGGTTTAATCTTTGTTTGTCGTGACTGATACACGCACACACCTTGAAATAAGTTTCACGACTGCCTGCTCTGGCCCCCATTCATCTGAATGACAACCTGCTTTTTTTTGGTGAAACGACTATCCAAAAGACAAGTGCTGCTTTCAAAATATTTGCAATGATGGGGAAATATCATGACAGGAGTTTGATCTAGAAAGCAGTTAAAAGTTGTATAATTGCTCCTAAGGGACCATGCCAAGATTACGATAGATGTAGTTGCGGAGGGGATGGTTGTGGGGCCCAGGCACCCAGAAAATGTCGTAAGTATGTTTGCGTGCTACTGAAGTGGATATTTCTATAAGTGAGATCTCTTTTATTCACACAATCTTTGCTGTAAATGAATTTAGACATTCAATGAATGATTGGGCACAGAGTGAACATGACTTGCCCATGCCTGGATTTGTCATAAGTCTGACCAGCATATGTCAGAACAATTAGGCTGAAGTGTCAAGTTGACTGTACCAATATCAAATTTTCCCTCAGAACTTTTTCTAGATATTGTCCTTAGTAGGCCTTACTTTCAATTACTCTGCAACTTCATAGAGTAAATAGTTTCTTATGAAACCCATTTACTGATAGTAAAACTGCTAGTGGGTAAAGGATGCCATGCCTGTGCTTCAGGTGGTGTAGCCAACAGGGCACAGTGTGGTAGGTCTCGGATGTGCTGAAGGAAGTCTCCTGTGCACGATGTTTTCTGCAGCCTGGCATCTCTTCCACACTCCGCTGCTGCTGCCAGCCTCATCTCAAGCCCAACAGGAAAGTGTGGCTGTCTTGTGGACAAGAGGAAAACAGTAATTAGGAACAAATATCATTATTCTCATATTTTACATTTGGGTTAGCCTGGGAGTTCCCATGGTCCATTGCGCGCTCAATTTCGTGATTTTAGTTTAGCATCACCAGACTACATTTAGGTAGGCCCTCAGTACAGAACAGGCAACAGTGAATGTACCATGACAAGACACAGTAACATCCAGTAGATCATACCTGGGCAAACTAAGGCCCGGGGGCCACATGCGGCCTGTTGAGCACTTTAATGTGGCCCGTGGAGCCTTCCCAAAATAGAATAATTTCACATTTAGCCAAGGTGACTTAGATTATAGGCCTGAATTATCAAATTGGTTGTATTCATGAAATACAAATTCCTCCCTTTTAACCCTGCATGTTAACATGTCCTCTGAAGAAAGTGGGGCTACTTGGTTGAGACTTGCCAATTTATCGGCATCAACCGGTTGACTGTTAACACCCGGCCCGTTAGTCAAAACCTAAAACCCAATGTGGCCCTCCGGCAAAATAATTGCCCACCCCTGCAGTAGATAGTCAGACAGGAGGAGATGGGTGTATATTTAGCCAGCAGGGAAAAAATATGGAAGGCAGAGTATTGTGTCCATGGTGAACATATCATGTTGTAAAGGCATAATGGGAAATACCGGAGGGAGGTTTCAGTTCTAAAAAGAATGCAAAGCAGCAGGTGGACGCATGTGAATGAGTGTGGTTATATTACTAAGTTAAATTCTGAATGGACCACTATGCAGCACAAAGGGAGATACACAATAGGCATGGTGATTTATTATGTCACACAAGGTTTAATTAAACATGTTGGTCTGCCAAAACAAGCCCATCTTCACCGTTGCCCCTTGAAGTGGACAGGCATCAATCCTATCCCACTTGCGTGTTTTGGCTCAGGTCTCTTGCCTGTAGTGAAGTGAAAAGTCGCATAAATTAAATGGAAGGTTTCATACCAAGAACAAATCAAAGACTGGAGTCATCATAGTCTACTATAACAGTGTCATGCCAAATTATTTAAAACAGCCTAATGCAGCGCTTGACGATTGGTTGTTTCTCGGATTGTTTGATTGGTTCTTTTGCCCCATCGGTTAGGAACTCTAGGAGTTGCGTTAGGAAATGGTCGGAGGTGTTAGGACTTTGTTCGGACCTCGTTCGGATTTGTTAGGAAGTGTACCAAATGCGTTGAGAGGTGTTCGGAATGTGTGTTAGGAAATGCAAGGCAGTCCAGTTATTGCAATGAACAAGGAGTTGCGTTAGGAAATGGTTAGGAAATGTTCGGAGGTGTTAGGACTTTGTTCGGACCTCAGATCGTTCAGATTGTGCTGAGCCATCTTCAAATCACCGAATTTCAGTCGGTTTGAATGTGAAATAACAAAAAAGTTTCCACCCCAGATGGGACTCGAACCCACAATCCCTGGCTTAGGAGGCCAGTGCCTTATCCATTAGGCCACTGGGGCTGCGTTCGCGGCTACGTAGGACCATGTCAATTTATATAAAATCATATGATTTGTTTGCAAATTCATAAAAATCTTCGAATTTCCTTGCGTTAATCCCTTATATTAACTACCCATATCTTGTCCCTTCAGGTCACAGGTTTCTAGGAACTTAGTAAATCGACATGTATTTGCGCATGTTTCAACGTGACCCCCACAAGTTCCGGTCTCGTTGCCTGGCAACAAGCTTCCACCGAAGTAGCAGTAGCTAGCACGTTTGGGCTTTTGATATTTTAGGCGAAATGTCTTCTCTCTGTTTCCCCTCTGTTGGCCTTCAAGATCAGTTATCCAATTGACTGTCCATTTGCAAACCAGTGTCACACTGCAACAACTCAGAAGCCCCAGAAATATCATGGACTACTAACGTTAATATCAGCAAATAGCAACTTGAAATCAACACAAACGTTAGCTGTCCGTGCCTTCGGATTTGCAAGGCAACTGCTCAAGCACTATGGTAAGATTTGCACCTTTCGTTACCGTTGGAAATAATTTGCAACAAGAAAAACTTTTGAAATAATTGCATTGTCAAAATGTAATAAAATCTGTGGTGTGTTAATATAGATAAGATTGCTAACTGCTAACGCAAGTTTTGCACAGGTGACGTTAATTTAGCTAACATTAACAAAACATTCGTTGGATCGTTACATAAAGTTACAATGCAAGCTCTTAATACTAGATACAATCCAGCTTCACGTTTATCATGGATAATGATGAAGTTAGCTGTCAATAGTAAAGTTAACGTTCCTGCCAGCATCAAACGTTACCGTGCATAGTGACCGTAAACAGCTCTGAGGTCGCATGAACTTTGCTAGGCGATATAACGTTAATCAAGTGTAATCCACGGCCCTGGTTACAAACTCAAAATAACTTTAACGTTAGATACCTGACGTTAGTCATGAAGGTATGTAACGTTAACTTAACTCACTTCAATCATACTGTGACATTTTTTTTCACCCGAAGTCATTGGTTGTATTTAAACGTTATCCCTCACCTGTTGACTGATAGTCTTGCTTTATGGCACGAAAAGATTCTTTCCAGAGTTAAGCCTGCTGTTGGTGGCGATGCTGCCTCCAGTGTGATTGAAAAGAAGAGGAAAAACAAGACCAAGAAAATTCCTCGACTGGAAGATTACTTGAATCAGAGAGACTACATGGGAGCATTGACTCTGCTTGAGGTAAACTGCATGAATTGATGCACGTCACCCTGGTCTCATGACCTGTATAATGCAAATGACATAAGAGAGGGCCAATGAAGGCCAATTTAGGGACCCAACATTGAACTGAGCGCTGCCAAAGGGGCAGGGGAGAGAGTGAGAGAGAGAGAAAAAATCTCATTTGTATTCATTGTAATGACCATGTTGCATAAACAGTTTAGACTACTTTATTGTAATAGATGCCACTAAACATCGCTAAATGGAGACTAATTCTTTCAAAGCAATGTACAGTTTTACAGATATTATGATTTGTCACTTGGAAATGCGGGCCACTAGGAAATGTTTCCGCAAGCCACCATTGGCCCCATGGGCCACAATGTGAGAACCTATGATTTAAACTTAAGTGTGTGGTTGGCATTTGACAGTTTCGACCCAGTGGTGGGGTGGTCGAGGAACATGCTGACCTCTGGATTGGCTTCTGTGCCTTTCATTTAGGAGATCACAGAAGAGCAATGGAGGTATGTTTAAGCACAACACCATTTGTCATTGAATAGGCCTACTGTACATTAAGCATGCACTTTTGCATCATTGTATGCACACTTTGTAGGTGTTTCAGGAGCAGAAATTGCATATGTATGTGTTCATATTTCCTTCTGTTTCAATGTCAGGAATACAAGGCTCTGACACTGAAGGCAGAGTGTCCCCAAGAGGTGTGGGTATTTTTGGGATGTGCCCTGTTCTTCCTTGGGCTTTATAAGGAGGCAGAGGAGGCTGCCCTGAAAGGTTTGCTATTATCGTCACGTGTCATCGTCATCAGGCTTTCCGCATCTTTGAATGATCTGAAAAATAAATCTCTTTTTTTCCCTCCTTTGATTTTGCTAGGTCCAAAGTGTCAACTTCAAAATCGCCTCCTCTTCCATTTGGCTCACAAGGTAGCAAATGTTCAAATTCTGCCATGTTCAGTCCAATCTAAATCATACTGACCAATTCTCAGTAGATGGAAATGAAAAACAACCATACCTGTTTTTTTTTTTTTTTTTTTTAATCAGAGTGCCGTCAAAGTCACTGTGTTCTCATGCTTGTTTCAGTGTCTCTTTATTCAAATGTAACGTTAGTCTATAGATTGAGACTTCAACTTGTGTGAAGCTCTGCCAATGCAGGGTGGTTAATCCCATTTCCTGTATTCCACTCCTCTCTCTATTTCCATTTCAACAGTTCAACGATGAGAAGAAACTCATGGGCTTTCACCAGAATCTGGAGGACGTCACTGAAGACCAGCTCAGCCTAGCTTCCATCCATTACATGCGCTCACACTACCAAGAGGCCATTGACATCTACAAGCGAATCCTCCTGCAGAACAGGCAAGTGTCAATGTCACTTTCTTAAACATCCAATTCTGGTCCTTGATTGGCATTGGTTGAATTTTGTTCAATGCTACTGTAAAATCCACTGTACATAGGCTCCAACCACATTCATTTCATTCTATATTGCTGCGCAGTAGGAAAGTGAATGTGGTTGCATAACTTACCAACCATTCAGCTAGAGGAGACATACTTGTTATTGGAGACATAATTATCTATGAAAAATATGCTACATTTCTTGTTGTTGCGTTTTACTTAAATGAAACCATGCCTGGTCAATTTGGTGACCATTTCAGAAATTCAAGAACCCATTTAGTCTGTGAGTTATGATGGTTATACTGCACAATAGCTAAAGGGGTCTAACGACACCTGAAACATGAAAAAAATACTTGGGCCATTATTTTAACAGGGTGATGAAATACTCCTGAAATAATGCTGATGATGACCAGTTTTGATGGAATGTTTGAATGAGCCTGTGTTTTTCCTGTTCATTATGTAGAGATTTCCTGGCCCTCAATGTTTATGTAGCTTTGTGCTACTACAAGCTGGACTACTATGATGTGTCTCAAGAGGTGCTGGCAGTGTACCTGCAAAGTATCCCTGACTCCACCATTGCCCTCAACCTAAAAGCATGCAACCATTTTCGCCTTTATAACGGCAAAGCTGCAGAGGTAAGCTCCATGAAACTATGTGACTGCTCATCATTGTTTTATATAATTTTTTCCCCTAAAGCATTGGGCCATTCAAAGACCCACATTTGAACCAAACCCTACACATACTAAAACCTGACTCATTCCACAAGAACCTTTCATTCATTTTAGTATACAGTACTTAGTATGGGTTATTATACGGCTTTCCAGAATACTGTGGGAGGTTTCTTACACTTTGGATTGACTCTCCCAACATTCGGCGATCATTCTGTGACTATACAGTAGATATCGTTTTCTGGGTCTTGTCTGTCTTATTAGGAATATTTTCCGAGTGGTGGACAGTGCATTATCCCTTACTTATATGATTGGGTAATTTTTAGGTCAATATCAATGAGTTAATTTTTAAACTTTGACATTTTGTCTCGTTTAAATATCGCTGGTATATATTTTGTCTCTACTGTGCCTTATTTGAATATTCCTGATGCAAAAAAAAATGTTTGTTTCCTCTCTCTCTCTTTCTCTCTCTCTCTCTGTCTAAGGCTGAGTTAAAGAACCTCATCGACATCTCTTCCAGTTCGTTTGAATTTGCCAAGGAGCTTATTCGGCACAACCTGGTAAATGTTCTATGAAGAAATATTACAGTTCTGACATGTCGTTTCTTTTCTGAGATCTTTTTAAGTCACCTCCCAAATTATGTGGTTTCTGACCTCAACTACTCTTAACCCTAACTCTAACTCTAGGTAGTGTTTCGTGGTGGAGAGGGGGCCTTACAAGTCTTGCCTCCTTTGATTGATGTCATTCCTGAGGCTCGGCTTAACCTGGTCATCTACTACCTCAGACAAGGTGACTAATTATTGTCATCTTATCCCCTTCAATCACATATACCCTTGCCAAGACTATTACAACAACAGGCACCCTCTCTACTTTCAAGAAACTCTTGAAGACCCAACTCTTCCAAGAGTACTTGTCCTAGTCCCTTCGACTACCTGGATTGCACTGATCTAGCTCTTCCCAACTTGCTCTCCTCTTAGCAAATGGCACTCCAGTAGGCTTTTACTTGTATTGTGTTGTAGCTTGATTGTTATCCCTCTTTTATAAGTCACTTTGGATAAAGGCGTCTGCTAAATGCATAAACGTAAATGTAAACATACTCACAATCAGCTTCAATCTCTCCCTCTTTTTATTTGTTTTGTTCATACTGAAGATGATGTTCAGGAGGCTTACAATCTCATTAAAGAGCTTGAGCCCACCACACCCCAGGTAGGCAACAAGCTACTCAGTCTTTCCCATGCCTGCTTATTCGACTTTGCAGCTTCAACATTCTTTAAAAGCAACTCATTCTAATGCGCTGCACTGGTTTTTGTTTTCTTGTGTTTCAGGAATATATTTTGAAAGGTGTGGTCAATGCTGCGCTAGGCCAGGAGATCGGTTCTGTAAGTACAGTAATCTTGATGCACAGATGGATGCGGTCATCCTATATTACACCTATTAGTATGATGAGAGGTTATGATTTATTATATTTATAACAGCATAAACTTTCCCCTCAGAGAGAACACCTGAAGATTGCGCAACAGTTCTTCCAGCTGGTTGGAGGATCGGCCAGCGAATGCGGTAATTTGAATGGCGTCTTAATGTTAGAGCAGTGTGCGACTGTTTGCATATTGTTGTAGCTATTGAATTAAGTCTGTAATATTCAAGTCTTGTTACTTGAAATAATGTTTGTTTTATGATGAGGGGACACCTTGTTATAGCAGATATTCACATTGAGTTTTTATATATGACAACTGAGTCAGTCACATGAAAAGTCTGATAAAAGTATTGGGTGTGTGTGTGTGCGTGTGTGGGTGTGTGTGTGCCTGTGCATGTGTGCGTGTGCGTGTCTATTTCAATTCCCCTTGAAGACACAATACCAGGACGGCAGTGCATGGCCTCGTGCTTCTTCCTTCTCAGGCAGTTTGAGGACGTGCTCATCTATCTGAACTCAGTCAAGGTGACACACATTCCCCATCGAGATTGAAATAAAAATGTCATATGATGTGTTACTGTCTGTCACAAGAGAATAGCTTATCAAACTTCATTCATTCATTCATTCATTCATTCATTCATTCATTTATTTTTTAGAGTTACTTCTACAACGACGACACTTTCAGCTTCAACTATGCCCAAGCTAAAGCCTCCCTTGGGAACTATAAAGAGGCTGAGGAGGTACTAACACATCACTTAACATATTTACCATTGGCATGAGCTAGTGCATTACTAGTGCGTTATTGTAACGTTAGAGTTTGGCGCTTGCCTGAGAGTGACTGCTGTCATCATGTTACTGTAGGTGCTCCTGATGATCCAGAACGAGAAGATAAGGAACGACTATGTGTACAAGAGCTGGCTCACACGCTGCTGTAGGTGGAATCCGCTAAATGTTTTCCAATGATCTGATCTAGGAGTGTTTAGGATTGGAATTGATGAATTCCTCTTCTGACTGTTTGCACGTAGACATAATGAACAAGAAGGCTCGTTTGGCCTGGGAACTGTACCTAAAGATGGAGACTTCCTCCGAATCAATCAGCCTCTTGCAGCTCATCGCTAATGACTGCTATAAGGTCAGTGTCTGTAATGGGACATCACACAGACATGCAAATATTTATGTTTTCCCTGTGACCTTCATTTTCTAGTCTCTTCACTCAGAACATGGTCAAAACTGTCAGTCTCTTAAACTTGGTTTCTGTCTCTAGATGGGGCAGTTTTATTATGCGGCCAAAGCGTTTGACGCCCTGGAGCGGCTCGACCCATGCCCAGAGTACTGGGAGGGGAAGAGGGGGGCCTGCGTGGGGATCTTCCAGCTCATCCTGGCGGGGAGAGAGCCCAGGTACAGTAGCATCAGAGAGGGTTGAAGCTTTGGTAGCATGCTAATGCATGATCTATGGTAGCATGCTAATGTAATGATAACCGGTCAGCTGGAGTGCTATAGTATGCACTGAGGAAGACTCCTGACCATGGCATGGGTGACACTCAAGAGTTTTGGCCTCCTTTCCTTGGCCAAGACTGCAATGCAGAGTTTAGAGCAGGCCTGGGCAAACTAAGGCCCGGGGGCCACATGCGGCCCGCCAGGCTATTCAATCCGGCCCGCAGAGCCTTCCAAAAGTAGAATAATTTATCTTTTAGCCAAGGAGACTTAGATTATAGGCCTAAATGATCAAATTTGTTGTATTCATGAAATACAAATCCCCCCTTTTAACCCTGCATGTTAACATGTCCTCTGAAGAAATTGAGGCTCCTGGTTTGAGACATGCCAATTTACCGGCATCAACTGGTTGACAGTTAACTACCGGCCCATTCGTGAAAATCTAAACGCCAATGTGGCCCTTTGACCAAAATAATTGCCCACCCCTGGTTTAGAGTGAGTTTAGATCAGTGTTACACCAGTCTGCTTAACACCACAATGATTTTCTGAAGGGAACTGATTTTTAAGGTTGCTAATTTCTAAATGTAACTAAAGTCGGTTGAGTTCAAGTACAGTAAACTCATTCAATCTTAAAGGAATGTACCGGAGTGAATTCAAGCATAGCCCTGTTGAAAGAGCTTGCTAAAAGCGCTAGTTAGTGAGTGGAACAAAATAATTTGGTACAGCACAGACCGAACGCGAACGCAGTAGCGAAAGCGCACTTTATGGGACCTGACTATTGGAAACCGAAAGTAAGGTCTGAGGTTACATTGACTCAATGTTAAGTGTTTCACGTTCGCGTTAGGTCTATGCTGTTCGAAATTCTTTCATTTCATGCGAGATATATTGCTGTTAGAAGGCTCGTGCAGCGGGGCTATGCTTAAACTTACTCCGGACTTATACTTTAATCTTGAAGAGCGGAATTTGTCTTTTTATTGGTGGTAGCGCTATTCATTTGAGAGGGATTTGAAAGACAACTGTTTATTCTCATGTAGGTTTGGCTTGTCAGGCTACTTTTAAACACATCCCAGGGGTAGTATACAGATATAAAGTGTGTATAAATACTTTAAATTCAGTTCTGTTCACAAAATTCATCATTTGAATCATTTGAGTAATTTTATATTGTAGTACTTCATCTAAGAAACATATTTGGAGCCAAGAATGATGAAGAATAGGCTGATCTTTAGTAACAAATGTATAATTTGGTTAAAAAACAAACAAACAAACAAACAAACAAACAAAAATTCCCAACACAACATTGTTTGAAAAAAAAATCTGAATAGGCAGTGGATTTGTCTGGAAAGATGCAATGTTTGTAAACTCTTCTGAAAGTCTACTAATCTCCTTTCTAGAGAGACACTGAAGGAGGTCCTGCCTATGTTGAGAAGCACGGGGAACCCCCAGGTGGAGTACATCATCAGGATCCTAAAGAAATGGGCCAAAGACAACAGGGTTGCAATATCATGATCTTTTCAAGGCAATCCTGACATCAGTTTGCCTTCACGTGGATATCAATGGATATCAATGAAATCTAAATGCCCCTGTCCTAGGTGGGTTAATCATGTTGATTTTGAAGTGGATAAATCTCTGAAGTTGTGGCTGAACCAGTGGAACATGCTGACTTGCATACTCTAAATTCAAGAAGTAGTCATGGGCTACATGAAAAGAACATTGTCCTACTTTGGGAAATAAATGAACTGTACATTAATCAGTATTTTAGCTACAGCTTATGTAATCAAAGCATCACTAAAAACTAAAACATGACATCATTATCCCTATACTGTATTTTGTAGTGCTTAAATGTACAGTTTATATAACAATTTGTGCAACGCTGTAATGTATGTCCCAGAGTAAATATTTTGTATATGTATGTCTTTGTACAATTGCATCTTATTCTTTGTATATTCCTGTAGTGCATTATAATTAATATCTTTTAGACATCTTTAAGAGTATAGGGAGGGAACCATTAAAACCACAGACAACATTGTCAGTAAACATTTAATTAAGCAACAGGTGATGGTTGAAAGATCAGCGATCGAACTAGTGATAATTTTCTAATTTGTCGGACCGAACGAAATGAGTTCAGATGAACCTGGCGCTCGATACCTTCTATGCCTGTCAAATTGGTGCACACTGCATTGGCCTCGAGCAGCACCGCCTGCATATAAATAGCTATTGACAGGATATGGCGCCTAGACATCCACTGAAATATGGCGTCTGTTATCACGAAGCCCTCTCCCTGAAACATGTTTTCGCGATTTAAACCTAATCAGCATTTTCAGCCCCTGTTGAATAGATGGACAGGGAGCAGAATTGTATCAAAGTGCATCCGCCGAGTAGGCATTTTGGATCACATTTCTGTAGCCTCAACAATGAAAATAATGTGAGATGCAAACATTCTTCAATTAGGCAGTTGTAAAAAGTTCGGGATATTAGCATGTTATTATCTTATTATAGTATTTTATTCTAGAGGTGGGTTTTAACTGTGCGAACAGGCTGATTGGCCGTGCTGCCCTTTACGCTCACGCTGTTTCCGGTTTCTTTCTGCGCGCAGGCCCAGCGACCTCACTGATATTTTATTTACTCCTGAAATCCAAGATGGCTGTGCTGAATGCCTCGGTCCCCTAGCAATTGAGGATGCGAGTAGCTACTGAAAAAACAACTTTTCCCCGACCATCTCTACCCATGGGACTCAATTCGTAAGGTGCGGATGATACCCTTGCATCTTACTTGCCTCTAAATATCCCTTCCATCCAGGTTAAATCCCTCTAATTCGCCTATTTAAAGTAGTTTCGCGAAGTAACCCTCAGTGTCGCTGTCTGTCCTGAGCGAGGTTGAGACAGCCAGCACATCCAAATGGCCGAACCGAGAAAAGTACAATTTGTCACCCTGTCGGCCTTTGCTGCTGGTCCAGCCACTGAATCTAGGAAACGCCGGTTGGACGACGAGGCCGACATAAACTTTGATGGAGATGTGGGGATTGCCAAGTCCGTGACCGGGGCAGCAGGAGATGGTGGATTGTTCGGCAAAACTGGCGACAGAGACGGCGTTGAACCCAACAGAGCAACCGTGCGATTAAACCTTTCTCTCACCGAGCCCAACGACCAGTCGTCGGCCGAGTTCAATTACAGCGAACTCATTCAATCCCTTCAGGTACGCACAGTTTTATTTCAGGCCGGGGGAGAACTGGAATATTATTACCTTGACAAAAGTCAGATCAGTTTAGGGAAGTGGGTATTGGTGAATTTATGAAGCTAACAGTTACCTCCTTGCGGAAAGGCACCCTCTAGCAGTTTTGCTCTTTGCTGTCTGTTGCAACAGATTAGCTTGTTAACGTTAGCAAACACAAGTTGGTGGGACGAGCCATACCTTTGAATGGGAATGTTGCCATGTATTGTTAATCAGTCTAGTAGAGAAACAAGTGTAGTTAAAATTTGTTGGAAAGCTTGTCATTTATTAAGACGATGTATCAAGTTATTTCTTTCGTTTGTGGGACTTGAGTAAGATATCGTCTACTCCCCAACAACTCCATGGGAAAGTTGTAACATTTCATTGTAGCAAACTAGCTTGTCAGCTAACGTAATGCGCATGTGGTAGCCACTTATGGGTATGTGTCTATCTGGATTAGGCCTTAACGCTTTTAAAGTTGCTGAGATCCACCGGAAGGACAGAAGATGTAACAATCCGCGCACTGGTCTCATGACATATCCCGTAAAAATAATGGTAGGATTAGATTGTATAAAAACAAACTGACATTTGTTACGGGTTGTAAGAATATGTTTGTACGGGGACTGAAAATGTGATCATTATCTTGCAAAGACTTGCTGACCGGTATGTTGAATAGTTTTGTTGACTGACCCCCTCTAGAGGGTTGGTCATGGAGTGTCATCTCCTTAACTGAATGCAATGACTGCTGCTTGACTTTATTGTCTTGGTGTCTTTGTTTTCCGTCTCAAGAAAAAGAAGAAGGCGACACCACCACCACAGAACCCCACACCCACTCTTGACCCAAATGACCCCTTCAACGATGACGACAGGGAACGCCAGGAGGTGGAGGCTTTGGCCAAGAAGTTTGAGAATAAATATGTGAGTATTCTAGCACCCTTACTAATGACCTCCCCTTCCAGTTTCAGCCACCCTACCATGTTTGTATTGTAATGTAGTTCTGTCACACAAATCACTAATGTGGTAACTGAAAAGCATACACCTTCATGGATCATGGTAAAGTGCTCTTGTTTTATTAAGATGGAGCTGGCTTAAAAGTGACCATCAACTTTATTGATTTAAGATTTGAAAATAAAGTTTAAGAAATGATTGCGATTTAAAGGGCATGCTGCTGGCTAGGTTGGAGACCCACTGGTATTAAAACAGAAGAAATGGAAAGAACTTTCAGAACTGATTTTAAAATATGGACAGTGAAACACACAAATTGCTCGTTTGTTGAGGCTGTGCAGAATATTTGCATTTTGCACTGATTTTCATGAGTGGGTTAATGTGTCCCAACACGTGGCCTATTTGTCACCAAGGCACGCCTTAATGTCCAAACCTGTTCTGAAGAGTCACATGCAATGTTTCCAGTATCATTCGACTTCTTGCCTTACGCGAATGACAAAGGAGTTTCTCTTGTCTTGTGATGGTGGCCTGTAGTTGTAGTAGAAATGAACGACTTATTTAACTCCCATCTAATAGGGCGGCGGTAGCGGTAAGAAGAAAAGGAAGGACCGCATGCAGGACCTGATAGACATTGGCTTTGGATATGACGAGAGCGACCCTTTCATTGATAACTCAGAGGCAGTGAGTATCACCAATTTAATGCGCTTAATCCTGCCTTTAGTGCGCCCCTTTTGAGTTCCCACAGTACCTTTGCACCAGTGAGAATAAAGAGGATGTGTCCGGTTCTCATTCAGACGACAGATGCTTAGTTGCTAACCCAGTTAGCAACGTAGTAGGTAGTCAATGAGTGATTGCATTGTAACCCAAAGAAAGTGGTTAGCAACGTGGTAAGCACCTCTCTATGTAGAGAAGCAGACCCATGGTCAGTAAAGTAAGCGTTGTCTGTCGATTCTGCTCTAGTAATTCCTGACTTGTGTTATCTACCCGTTTGCCCCTGTCCTTGCTGCAGTATGATGAGCTGGTACCGGCGTCATTAAACACCAAGCTGGGAGGCTTCTACATCAACACTGGCACGTTGCAGTTTCGCGCTGCCTCCGAGTCCGAGGGCGAGGAGGAAGGCAAAGTTGGCACGCCAGGGGTGAGTGCTCAAAGCAGCGGCCTTGGCACCGTCCGCACAGCCTCAGTGCTGCTGACATGGAGGTCTGCCCGCAAATTAGGAGTGAATTCCAAATATTTTCCTTCTATTCTTTATTCTTACCTTTTTGGTTTGCTGGTGATCTTCGAATCTCTCTATACACATGCATGCATACACACATGCCCATATATTTCAATATTTTGAAGTCATTGGTGTGGGTTTGAGAAGTGTCTCATAACTGAAACTTGTTTTCCTTTTTGTCTGCAGGCTGGTGAAGTTGGGATCATCAGGAAGCGAAAACGGAAAGAGGGAATGATTTTGGAGGAGAAGAAACCCAGAAAGAATCGAGTGCCAAAACAAGGGTAAGGAAATGGAAATCTGACCAGCCGTTAGCATTCTCCAACATCCATCAGAGATTGTTATTGTCCGTCCTGAAATGAAGCACAGGGGATGATGCTTCCTCAACACCAGGGGTGGGCAATTATTTTGGCCGAAGGGCCACATTGTGTTTTCAATTTTAACTAATGGGCCCGGTATTAATAGTCAACTGGTTGATGCCGGTAAATTGGCAAGTCTCAAACCAGTAGCCCGATTTTCTTCAGAGGACATGTTAATATGCAGGCTTAAAAGGGTGGATTTGTATTTCATGAATAGAACATATTCAACAAACCAGGCCTATAATCTAAGTCACCTTGGCTAAATGAGAAATTATTCTATTTTGGGAAGGCTCCACGGGCCGGATTAAATAGTGCAACGGGCCGCATGTGATCCCCGGGTCTTAGCACCTCTTCTTCAGAAGACATTGATGGCATCAGTGATAGGATGCCATGTCAGTATTAGGCCAAAGCATCCCCCCTGAGAAATAGAGCATTAGACATGCTCTGATTGGCCTATCAGTGGCCATCGCTGCTGTGCCATTAAACCAGAGAGACCAGAGGGGCTGAGACTAGTGGAGGAGGATGAGTAGTTAACGTGTGTGTGTGTGTGTGTGTGTGTGTGTGTGTGTGTGTCCTATTGTGTAGCGTGACTCCACTGAACCTTCACCGGCCAGAGAAGAAGAAGAGGAAGAAGCTGATGAAGGACTCGCTGTACCTGGCGGCCATGTTGCGGCGCTTCACTCGGGAGAAGGAGGACATGCGCCGGAAGAACGCCGTGGCTGCGCCGCACCTGGCCCTGGCCAACGCCACCTCCAACCACATGCTCCACAACTCCGGCCTGCCGGGCAACAGCTCAGCCGCCACCGTCAACAACAGCAACAACAACAACGACATCTCCCTTGCCGACCTGACCGCCGACCCGGCCATGATGTCGTTTTTGAGCTCGGCCAATGAGAGCGAGCTGCAGGATCTCCTGGGTGACCTGGATTTCGGCATTCTGGACCCGGGCCCTCTAACGTCCAGCCCCGCGCCCGGCAGGGAGAACGGCCTGATGGGAGTTGGAGTTCCTCTGGGCCAGAAGGTGGGGCAGGGCAGAGGACAGGGGGGACTGGGGGTCGGGGGTGTGCTGCTGTCCCCCCCCCCTCTGCCTGCCGGGCTGCCTGCCCCGCTCACCAAACGCATCGAGGATCTGCGGGCGGTGAGTGACAGGTTCTATGAGTGTGTCCTGTCTTTGGTCTTTGTGGTTAGGTGTCCTCAAAAAAGCAACAAGTGTGGAGTTTGTGAAAACAACCACGATTACTTAATATTTGGGCTGCTTATCAATCCAGTGGCAGACGTGTTTGCGGCAATTTCAGATTGAACTTGAATTATTTAGCAAGAAGTGAACATAAATTGAGATCTTAATTGAAGTACGGCTAATGAATATCTGATAGCAGTTTTCATGGAGATCAGTGAAATATTTTCCAGCCACAGTCTCTCATATGTGTGAAATTGTGATCAACTGTAGCCATGACTGGAATGTATTTAAATGTTTGATCCGTGTCGACTGAGCAGAGCTGTGTGCTAACCAGGCTTTGGACAAAAGGCATTGAAACAAGACTGCTAACTAAATTAGCAACTATGGTTTTGGGAAACAAACGTTAGATGGGCAGGAAAGAAGCTGATCATCAGTTTACTGTAAGGAATGATGCCCTGAAATAGTAATTGGCCATAATTCTCAAACCAAAGCCCCGTAATGTTGACAACACCCTAGAATAACATTTAATGTAGTATGGGGGTATGAGGTCACTGTATGTGGACTTTTTCCTGTACATGTGAAAATCATTGCAGCCCAAGACTGAACCTCAAGATGTTGGTGTGTGAGTGAGTGTGTGAGTGAGTGTGTGAGTGAGTGTGTGAGTGAGTGAGTGGTTATTGTGACTGGCTGTGTGTTTTCCGACAGGATCTGAATCCAGCAAGTGAGCTACTGCTGCTCCCTGTGCACTCAGTGAGTAGGGCCCAGAACAGGACAGCAGGAGTAGGGACAGACACTCAGGTGAGCTGAGCTGAGCTGAGTTCAGCTGGCTCACTCGGCCCACAGCCCAGGGACAATGAGAACAGGCCCACAGGGGAGATGGGGGCCATGCTAATGGCACAGCCCAGGTCCCCATGTACTGACAGCATCTACAGTACAGGCTGCCCTAATGGACATGCACCTCTATGGAGACGAAAGGCTGCTTTGCACAGTTCAGATGAGGAGGAGGAGGATGATGATGATGGCCCAGTATCAATGTCCACCCTCACAGACTTCAGTATAAGTTGGCAAGGGTTTAGGGGTGTGTAACGTCTTGGTAGCACCCTTTTGTAGCACAGCGACGTGAAAGACTGGAAAAATTTACCTGTAAACAACTGTAGACAAACTATTTCGGCGTTGTCCCAGTCATGCAAACAGCAAGGTGGGCACTCACCCAGCCTAGCAAACTGGTTCGCGGCTTTAGTTAAGTCTTTGAGGGCTCAGGGCGTAGCTCACAGGGAGGACATTGAAACTCGGCAGATGTTTGTGGTTGCAGTGTCAATTGTGTCGTTTGTTTGGACGGGGGATGTGTTGTGGTTGATGCTGGACAGTGTGGTGGTGACTAAAGTAAAATGAGTTTCTTTCTTTTTTTGCTCTTTTTCCCTCCTCCATCTCTTTCCCACTGTTTATCGCACCTAAAAGGCCTCACGGCAGTTTGACCAAGAGGGCAGAAAGAAGTTCTTCACCTTGGATATGAACAATATTTTGCTTGAGTAAGTATTTCTCACGTTTGATATGAATCTAGCAGTTGCCTGTATTGTTTGGCTAAATAGACTACCAGTACCTTGTGCAGTCTGCTGACATTGAGTGGACATTTGTTAGTCTCTTATTCTCGAGGTCTCATCACCCATTCTGCCGTCTCCCTGCCTGTCCTTGTGTTTTTATTATCTCACTTCCTCTGTCTGTCTGTGTGTGTGTGTGTGTGTGTGTGTGTCTGTGTGTGTGTCCTCAGTATTGAGCTGCAGGTCCAAGAACAGCCGGCAGAGGTGCGCTCGGCCATCTACTCCCATATGGAGGCGTTTGTGCCCTGCAACAAGGAGGCCCTCCTCAAACGCCTCAAGAAGCTCAGCCTTAACATCCAGGTCAGCCCTCAGAAAGCTAGCCAGGCTAGTGCTAGTGGCTAACACAAGGCTAACTCAAATACCGCTGAGTAAAATTTCAGTTCCTTGATTTTTTTTTTTTTTTTTTAATTATATTTTTTTTCTAGCAAAGTTATGATTTAGTAGTTTGTTTTTCGCTCTTTAAAGCAACACAGCAAAAATAGTGTCTAAATGAGCTACCTAAAGGGCTAACCAGAGACTAACTGGCACTGCCAAAAGGATGCTAACTAACTATGCTAACTGGTGTCTGGTGTATGGCCTTCATTTGTATTGAGCCAGAACAGAGCTGTACCGGTACTGAATATTCTGGGTGGCTGGTGGGAACAACACGTGTTTATCTGTCTGTTCATCACCATATACTATCAAATTGAATCTCAATCCTTGATGAACCAGAACTGCTGTAGTTGCCTGATTCAAAACACAACTTGAATAAGTTCATAATGACTTGTAAGGTCATGTGGACAGGGGATAAATGTAGCTGCCATTTCTCGAGTGTGTGTGTGAGAACCCTTCAGTGGCTGACGTGAAGTTTAGCTAACACTGTTTGGACACTCCTTGTTCTTCCCTATCATTCTGAATGTTTTTTTTTTTTTTTGTGGCCCGCCACGCTCACAGGATGACCGTCTGCGTACGCCGCTGCTGAAGCTGAAGTTGGCCGTCTGCAGTGTCATGCCAGAACAGATCGCCAGATACAACATGGACTGTGTGGCCAAAGCTGCAGCCAAGTAAGAATCTATCTCTCTCTCTTTCTTTCTTTCTTTCTTTCTTTCTTTCTTTCTTTCTTTCTTTCTTCTCGCATTTGTTTACTACTCCACTGCCATGGCAACATATCCTGGGTCCAGTAATAGACATTCCTTTTCGAAGCATATCGAGATAGATAAAGCACAACTCTCCATTGGTTTAAGCAGTCTTAAAATTTGTTATGGATTTCGTGATCGTTTTTTATGGAGTGAGAAATTTTGTGTTCTATAATTGCAAATAAAGTGGTCTAAGGCTGTGTTTGGTGGTTAATTGTGTGTGTGTGTGTGTTTGTGTTTGTGTTTGCGCGTGCAGGCAGTCTGAGGAAGGAGAGAAGAATGGCTCGGAGGAGGAGGATGAGGAGAAGCCTGGGAAGAGAGTGATGGGCCCACGGAAGAAGTTCTTCTGGGACGATAAACTCAGGTAAGACTGTTTCTGCCCACTGAGTCAGACCAACACTACATCATTGTTACACACTCAACAGTTCACTCTTTTTCACGGACACCAAATCACCTGAGCAATTAATTGTGTTATTATGCAGTAGTGTGAGGTGCGTGTGCGTATGCGTATGTGTGTGTGTGCGCACGTGTGTGCGTGCGCGTGTATGCATGCATGAACCTCTGTATTATGGGGCGGTGGTGGCGCAGGTGGTAGAGGTGCCGTTAGGCAACCTGAGGGTTGCAGGTTCGAGCCCTACTCCGCCTGACCCCATTGAGGTGTCCTTGACCTGGTGGGTGAATGTGAGGCATACAGTACGTTGTGAAGCGCTTTGAGTGCTCATAGGAGTAGAAAAGCGCTACAGTATATAAATGCAGTCCATGTACCATTTGCCATTATTATTGTTGCAGGACTCTGCTGTGTAACCTTGTGCGGGTGAAGCTGAGCTGTTATGAGCAGGAACCTCAGGGCTCTCTGTCTGTGGAGGACTACCTGAAGGCCTTCATGGAGAACGAGGTCAAGCCCCTCTGGCCCAAGGGCTGGATGCAGGCCAGGTGGGTGGGGAGGAACATGCATGGTCCTCTCATGGCCTCCATAGAGAGCAGACCTTTTCTATCTCTGGCTGGTTTAGAAGGGGTGTCTGCTTGCATGTGCATGGGAGGATTTTTTTCAATGGAAGGATGAACTTTGTATTGATTTCCCTATGATGGTTTTTCTTTTTCCATTTTGTCACAGGATGCTCTTCAAAGAGAGTCGGTGTGTGCATGGCCACCTCACTGGACTGTGAGTAGACTTCACTTTTTATTATGATTTATATGAGTTAGTAGTAGCCGTAAAGTAAGAATGTATCTGATGTTATGAACTGCATTAAAGTGAAGGTCGAGTGTAATTCGGTCATCTGTTGCACAGCTAACTGCACACATAGACCGAACGCAAACGTAAAAGCGAACAAAGTGTCAATGTAAAGTGCTTGTTCGCATTTGTGTTCGGTCTATGTTGTTCCAAATTCTTTCGTTCGTTATGTGCCGTCAGTAGGCTCGTACAACTGGGCTATGCTGGAATTACACCGAAGTTTCACTTTAAGTACATTTCAGTTTTTGTTTTTGTTTTTTACTATCGCTAACAAGCATTAACCTCTAATACTTTTGCTTAAAACAGCAAAGTCCAGACAACACATATTTATCCCAAAAAATCGATTGTCTCTCCTTTTGCTTGGATTGCAGGGGCAAGAAAAGAGTGGTTCCTGGTCCCAGAGCTGTTAAAGCCAAGGTGTGTGTGTGTGTGTCAACTTGCTCTCCTAGTAGCAAATGACACTCCCAGTAGGCATTTACTTGTATTGTGTTGTAGCTTGATTGTTATCCCTCTTTTGTACTGTAAGTTACTTTGCGTAAATGTAAATGTGGTGTGTGTGTGTGTGTGTGTGTGTGTGTGTGTGTGTGTGTGTGTGTGTGTGTGTGTGTGTGTGTGTGTGTGTGTGTGTGTGTGTGCGTGAGGACTTGCAAACATTAACAGTATTCGTAAATATATTTCCATTGGGGTACCACTCCAAGTGCATTAGTATTGTGAGTTGTTTTAAACTTGAGTAATCTCCCCTTCACATTGCCTTGGAGTGTGACTGGGCTGATCAGAAGCTGGTGGTGGTGGTGTTTGTGACATGTTGTCGTCTTCTCCGTTTGATCCAGGAGGGCGCGTGGATCCCGAGGCCCGGTCTGGTGGGCGTGGGCGCGAGCCCCGTTCCCTCGGCGTCGGCACCGCTCGTGCGCCGCCCCCCCACCTCTCCTTCGGAGCCCATCTGCCTCTCCGACTCGCTGGACGAAGACCTGGCCACCAACTCGCTGGACTCCATCTCCCAGGCCCTGGCGCTCCTCAGCAACGCGGCCAAAGGCCTGACCCAGAGCAACGGTCCTCCCTCCCCCTCCCTCGCCAACATGGTCGCTGCCGCTGCCGCCGCCTCATCCTCCTCCACCGCGGGCCTCAACCTCAGCCACTTCGCCTCGCCGCTGTCACATTCCCTTCCCGCCAAACTGGAGAGTCCCGTCATGTCCCTGGCTAATATGAGCACGCTAACTACCTCTCCCTCCCTCTCCTCCTCCCCCCGCACGCCGACTATTACCTCATCCCCCGCCCCCTCCTCTCGGGGCGACGCCTACGGACTGCTGAAGGACGGCGGTGGCGGGGTGCTGGCGCAGGTGGCTCAGAGACACGTCATGACGCCCACTCACAGGTCCGGCGTGGGGCTGAACTCTCCCTCTCCCCCCAAACCGCGGCCCCCTCCCACCGCCTCCCCTCTCCTACCCCCCCAGCAGAAGCCCTTCTGCCCCCCGGGCATCAAGCCCGGTCAGGCCACCCCCCCGCCTGGACTGGCCAAGAGCTCCTCCGGTAAAGTGGCGGGTGGGAACGGTAGCGGTGTCGTTGTCGGTACTGGCAGCACTCAGCAGGCCCGTGTGAACTCTCACCCCTCTCAGCTCAACCCTAAGAGCCCGCAGCAGCCCCCACGGGTGCCCGGCTCTCCCTCCCCAGCACCTTCCCCACCCACCTCCTCCCACTCCGCACCCAAAACCCCCCACCCCCACCCCCAGTCCAACTTCATCACCCCCATGCAGGCCACCCTCACCAAGTCCTCCCACAGCAGCAGCTCGCCCATCATCAAGCTGACCCCACGACCCCCAGCCCCTACCCCCCCACCCTCTTCCTCCCCCTCTGCCTCCTCCTCTTCCTCCTCCGCCTCTTCCTCCCCCTCCTCCCTCTCCCACTCCCGGCCTCAGATGATGGCCAACTCGCACCAGTACAGTGCCAAGGCCTCGGGCTTCCGCCCTCCCTTCACTGCGCAGGCAGGAGGCTCGTCTGGCAAAGCCACCCAGGGGAGCTACGTCTATGGGGCAGCAGCAGCAGCAGTGGCGGGGGGGTCCCAGAAGCCCTCCTCCTCTTCCTCTTCCTCCAATCTGAGCGGAGTCGCAGGAAACCCCGCCCCCAGTCCCATAGGCACCCCACCTTCCAGTAGCAGTCAGCAGGATGGCAGCCCCTCCCCTTCTATCATCACCGCCAATCACGGACAGAGGCAGAGGACTGTGGGCGGATCCGGTCAGAGTGCCAAAGCTGGGACCAGTCGGGCGTCGGCTTCAACGCTGCCCTCGCCATCTGTCACTTCACACCTGTCACAGGTGAGCCCGCCGCAGAGTAGATGAGTCGCAGCTTGGGATGGAACAAGAGCGTTGACATAAAGTCTATTTTTATTGATCAATATTCTATTTTTATTGATCAATATTCTATTTTATTCAATATCCCATTGGAGATGCCCCCCTCTAGCTGCAATGTGCCATGACGCCCACTAGGGGGAGACTCTGCAGGCAGGATGTAGATTGGAATCAGGAGGAAATTGAACTGTGCTTGAAATGTAACGGTGTCCTAGGGTGGCCACAGACCAAAGATCCGTGACGAGATGGGCTGCGACGCTCTAAACTTTGAAACAGCGATTTGCGACAGCTTGCAATTGCTTGCAACAACCTGCAACAATTGATTCACACTGCTGCAACTCCTCTCTAAAACCGTCTCATCTCGTCGCGGATCTTCAGTCTGAATTGGGCTTTAAACAACCTTGACTACAGTTACATGCAGGGTTATTCCAGTTTAAAACCGAATATTAGCGATATTCACTTACAGTCTGGTACCTTAATATAGCCAAGCTGACTGATGTAAATCTGAGCTTACATGACTCCTGTGCAAACTGAATGTCGCCAATATTCCTTTTCAAACCGGAATAGTCCCTGCATGTACCTGTGGTCATTGTTGTTTAAGACACTTAAACAATACTGGTATGATTCATGTTATGGTGACACTATGGCAATGTTGGATATTATCCATAGGACAGTTGGGTCTGGTTGACTATAATTAATTTATATGAGACACATCCCTCTCATTTTAATGGGGAATATGAAAGGACGTGGGTGTGGACTCTACTACACAGCTAACGATCTCGTTGTGATATAATTTTCATTGCTCTTTTTCTCACTCTCCACAGAACTAACATTTGACTTCCAGATTATAATTCCAGATTAGGATTGCGATTTAGTCTGTGTCTGAGTCGGTGTTCCCCGCTGATGTGTTCTCAGGTGTCCCCAGCAGGCTCCAACCTGCTGGGCTCCGTGCCGCCCTCTCTGCCCCTGGGCTTCGGCATGCTGGGCGGTCTGGTGCCCGTCTCCCTGCCCTTCCAGTTCCCCCCGCTGCTCAACTTCACCCCGCCCAGCGCCCCTGGCACCCTGGGCACCTCCACCGCCACCAACTCAGGATACACCGCCCTGGCACAGAGTAAGTCACCCACCACTCGCACTCGCCGCCTTTAAGGCCTAGCAGCCAGTGGTAGTCTAGTGGAGCGTTTAAAGGAATATTCCACCTTTTTATGAATTTGGGTTATTCATCGTCTTACCTAGAGTTACATATGTGGGTAAAAGCATTTTGGTCTCGGCATGCGTTTTGTTAGTCCGGAAACCCAAACTTTAGCTTTGGCTACATTACATTCCACCATTTATGCCGAGCTAAAGAGCTGCTATCTGCCTACTTTACATTTCAGCACCTATGCTAAGCTAAGGCTACAAAAAAGGCTAAAATTGAGGTTGCCAGACCAGGAGAATGCATGCACTGAGACCAAAATGTTTTTACCCACATACTGTATGTAACTCCAGGTAATTGGGTTAATCCTTTTGCATGAAAATGTGAAGTATTCCTTTAAAGGAGACATCTGGTGTGGTGAGAACTGCAAGTATATTGCAACACCATGAAAAGTTTGTTGGGGAGCAGAATGTTGAAATGGCCGGAGAAAACTGGGTTTGAGAAGACCGGGTGCAATGGCTTGGTGTAAATGGCCAAATTGCTGTTTTAAACCATAGAAAGGCTCAAAGTAGCCCCACACAAATAATTACACTTCCAATATTTAAAACGAGGCTTTGAAAACTTAGTAATTGTACAGGTACAGTAGCTACTTCCCACCTAGCAATACACACCAGGAAGCACCAACTAGCAAGCAGTCTCAACATTCTGCTCCCTGGCAAACATTAAAACTTTTAATGATGTTGCAATATACTTGCGGTCCTTATCACACCAGATTTCTCCTTTAAAAAGGAATTATCTGGAATGAATCAACACGTAGACTGCTGTTTTATAGTGGCAAGCGCTAACGATAGCCACTTCAATGACTGAATGTCGTGCAACACAGACTTGAGATAGTGAAACGGCAGCTAACGGTAACAGAATGGGGCATGTCAAAACAAAACCAAATCGATTAGGTTAGCTGCCATTTCGCAAACTCTTGTCTACGTTGCACGAAATTCAATCATTGAGGTGGCCATCAATAGCGCTTAGCACTATAAAACAGCAGGGTTAAGTGTTGATTCATTCTGGATAATACCTTTAAAGGAACCTGACTCACTGGGCCAGTAGTCTGGATGGAAAGTGTGGGTTCAGATTCCCGCTGCCACCATTGTGCCCTTGAGCAAGGCACTTAACCCTAAGTTGCTCTAGGCGAGACTGACTCTGTAGTACAGTAATTGATAGCTGATAAATGTGAGTTGCTTTAGATAAAAGTTTCGCATAAATGAAAATGTTAGAAATGTCTTACAAAATTCTTTAGATTCTGCTACCTAATGCACTTGGCACGCTTACAATAGGGTTATGACTGGAATTACGCTCAACTGTGGTGATCTTATCGCTCACTTTTAAATAAAGAAACCTTTCCATCAGTTAACCAATAGATATTTATTGTTATTGTCAAATTAAGTACCAGTACATCCATTTGTGATGTGTACCGTGTGACTGTGATCATCTGGTGCTGTCTGTGTTCATTGTGTGTGTGTGTGTGTGTGTGTGTGTGTGTATATACACTATATATGTGTTATCAGTAGACAAATGATGGTGCTATTGTCCCGTGGTGTGCATACAATCCAGTCTCTAGCTGTTATTTTCTGTCCTGTAACCTTGCCCTCTGTTGACCTCTCCACCACTCCTCCACCATCCTCTCTTCTCTTCTCCATCCCTGCTGCTTCTATTCCTCCTTTCATATTGCCTCTCTGCTTCTCTTCCCCTTTCTTTCTCTCTGGACTCCTGCTCTCTCCTCAGATCTGTTTAAGAGCCTCCAGTCAGGGTCTCAGGCTGCTCTACCTCCTCACTTGCAGCTTGCTTTCTCAGGTAAACTTCTGCTCCTCCTCCTGCTCCTCCTCCCTCCCCTCTCCTCTGGTCCCCTCTGCCCTCTCTTCCCCACGGTCTGCTGCCTCAGTTGTTGGCTTGCTTGTGCTCTCTACTGTCTGACTTGCACCTTGTTTGCTATGGCTGCTATTTTGTTTTTTTCTTTTCACCCATTATTGTGTCATTGTGAGTGTGTGTGTGTGTTTGTGTGTGTGTGTTTTGACTAATAAACCATCTCAGTGTTGTTTTTTTCATTACCATAGAAAACAAACTGCAGTGCATGATCTGTGGTGCGTGTGCGTGCGTGTGTGTGTGTGTGCGTGGTGTGTCCTTGATGACTGTTGTAATGGCCGTGTGTGTGTGTGTGGTGCCCCTCAGATACAAACCAAAGCCAGGGTGGTGACGTGAAGAGGAAGTCCCACTAAAGTCCTGCTGAAAAGAAGAGACGCCTGCATCACCTGCTGGGGGACTCCTGCACAGCTCTGACTAACCCAGCAGTGGGACACTACAAAAGGATACAACCCTTTGTTTTTTTTTTGTTTTGTTTTTTGTTCTTATTGATGGACCTAACGTATTAATGACCCTCATTCTAATTATTGTCATTCTATTTTTAATTGATTACTGTTTTGGAATGCTAGAAAGGGTGACTGTTTTTTTTGTTTGTTTGTTTTGTTTTGATTTGTTTTTTATTTTATTTTTTGTCAACATGTTTACATGACAGACCTTTATCACTGTGGAGAGAGAGGGGGAGTGTTAGTAGGAGAATAGAAGCTATATAATTTAATTTGTATTTAAGTCAGCGTTGGCCGGACTTTCCTGTGTAAAGAGTTGTTGAATAGGACTTCTATCTTTTTCTCTCTCTTTTTTTTTTTAATTATTATTTTTATTTTGTAGATAAATGACTCCCTCTCTCCGTCTGTGGGATGGAAGTCCTCTGTTCTGTTGCCCTTTCCTACAAACAGACTGTTAATACAGTAGCTATTACTATGGATAAATTATTTATAATTTTCTCACAGGGACATATAATTATGTGTAGGAGTGTGTGAGTGGGTTCATATGGGTGTATGTATATAAATATACATATATATATATATATATAAATATAATATGCTCTATTTTATTTCCAGGTCCGTATGATTGTGTGTGTGTGTGTGTGTGTGTGTGTGTGTGTGTTTGTGTGCGCGTGCTCATACCCCCCTCTCTTACACAGTGTCTTTGGTGCTGTACATCACACTGGACCTTGAAATGGAAAAAAAAAGAAACTTGAAATGATGAAATGGCTCTTTTTTTTTGTTGGGAAATTGAGCAAGATGCTTCTGTAGGAAGTGTGTGTGTGGTGTGTATGTGTGTGTGTGTGTGTGTTTGTCACAGGTGAAGAAATTGTCTGTAGTCTACTTGAACTTTTAATTTCTAAATATTTCATTGCTTATCAGTACAAAAAAACTCCAATACTCAATACAACAGATCGCCTTAGTTTGTACGTTTGGAACTATGCAGGACTGTTTTCGGGCTCATGCACAAAGTCCAGCCTCACGCCTCAGCTACTACTGCGCTCTGCTCCTCCCTGCCCGCCTGCGGCTGCTCCGCTCAGCTCAGCTCGGCTCGCTGGAGGAGGACTTGCTCGGTTTCTTTTTCTGTGCAGGGCATCTTTTTCAGACTTAACATTTTTCTCTTTCAGCTGTCGCTGACATACCTCTTGTGGAAACTCAGTTCTTCCTACATTGAAGCCCCTCATCCTCATCTTCCTCATCTCCTCCTCCTCCTGAGTCCTCTTCCTCTTCCTCTCTAGTTCTATATAAGCATTAATCACTCCCGTGGGGGTCGGACCCATTGAATGAAACGTGGCGCCAAAGAAAAGGTGGAGGATGGCTCTGTCGGTCAGCTCACAAGTTTGCAAGAGAGTGTGTGTGTGTGTGTGTGTGTGTGTGTGTTCATGTCTGTGCGTGTGTGCAAGCGAAAGTCTGTGTAATTGTGCTCATTTGATCATATTCTTGAAAAAGATGTACTTAAGTGTTTTCTCAGTGGTTTGTCTGGATGTTGTGAAAGGATTTTTTTTTTTTTTTTAAAGCCACATAGGTTGAGAACACTTTGGAGTCGCATTCTGACAATATTACATTTCACTGTCTTTGACTCCTTATTTTTATCTTTTTATTTTGTAGATTATTTTTGTGTGTTGATTCTAAAAATAAAAACATGCTGTCAGTTTTTTGGTATGAGTCTTGTGTCAGGCCACTCATCTTCATTTATTGCTGTTTACAAGTTTTAAGTGTAAGGTGTTTAAAGATTTGTTGCCATTTTCCACTTTTGTAGACAGACTCTCTATGACTGTTTTTGCATTGGAAAGAAAGTGCTCATCTCCCAACAGGGAGGTACAACTCAAAGGTCTGGGTTATAAGATCTGCACAAGTTGTTGTTGCTGCTTCCTTGTAGATTTTGCTTGATGTTTAAAATATTGAGATTAATGGGAAATTTAAAAATTTTATATATAATGTAAACCTCATAAGTTAGTGTGGAATTTATAGTATCTACAAGATGTAATCTCTCTGGACAGATTCTAGTTCCCATCGTTGGAGCTTCATTTGTTGCTGTGTGTGGAACGATGAGCCTAACTTTTCAAATTAGGTTTCATGTTCATCATGTTCAACTTTATAGCAGGTTTTCCAAAAAGACATGGAACATGGAAAAAAAAAGTAATAAATCACATTCCTTCTACAATGAATATGTTTTTATTTTCCTTTACAAAAATCACTGTCTAGAAATACAGGTATACAAGAAATAAAAGGAGATATTTGCAGTTGAACTCCTGGTTGTCAACAGCCAGTCCAATAATAATAATAATAATAATAATAATAGTAGTAATAACAATAATGAGGCTCGTAATAATTATAACTAGATCATGGATGATAAAGCTTTGAACCAAATGAAATCACACATTCTGCTGGAGTGGCAGCAGAAGGCTCCTCGTTTCATAATAACACTGATTCTGGCCCATGGGCTACTGATGAGGGTTCTTACTAAAGGGTGCTGGGGGCGGGGTCACACACATACAGGATATGATATGAAGGACAGGAGGAGGAGCCACACCGAGAGTGGGCGTGGCTATCTAGTGAATAGTTTCCAGTCTGCCAGTTTTGTCTTGGATCTTTTTTTTTTTCTTTTTCAATTATTATCTTAGCACGAGTACACATCAGTGTCACGGACGCAACAGGTACGCTTTTTTACCCACTGACGCTTTCATAACTAGTGTCTAAGGCACTTCTTAAAGAGAAATTATCATGACGTATATTCCAGATCCTCTCCCGTCTTTTCCATACTGATTTGAACACAGAGATAGCAATGGAAGGTTGATGGGAGATATGGAGAATCCAGCAGCACCCCCACACCCCCCGATCTATCAGCAGCTCTGTTCACTGTCTCATCACCCAGCCTGGAGATGCTTCCCCCGTCAGCGTTCCGCTAACTCACCTCCACCTGCAGCTCTCCAGGCCAGTCGGATTTCTGACTGATTTTTCAAGTTAGCTGATGGGAAAGGCAAGTCTCCCTGGTAATGTACTACATGTGTTTATTTATTTATTTATGTGTGTGACTTCCTTCACTTGCCACTAATACTGGGGCACGCCAGGAGAGCATGAAGGGGGAAAAACAGTTTTAGTGGCTTCCGATGCAAACATTCAGACGCAAACGTCTCATTTAGCAACCCTTACAGGACCCCCTTAAGGCATCTCCCCTTTACTGGTTACACCAATGAAAAGTACATCTTCTGTATCTTTAGTCCAGTCAGTTATTCATTTCCAGTCAGTTTCTTTATTGGTTTACTTACTTACTTAGAATGGAACGTAGGGCAACACGACACCTACCTCACGCACTAGACAAGTGTCAATTCCAAATATTTACAAGCTATTTGTGAACCCTTCAAAAGATGATGCTCTGAGGTGAAGTACCAACTCATCCTGTACCACCTCCATTTTAGTCATCAACGAGTACAAGAACAATTCAAGAGAGAAATCCTAAGTGCCTGTTGGCAAAAATTCCAGTTGGGGCCACCCATCGTCACGGCGAGAGGCATGCAAACTCTCTTTGTGTGTGTGTGTGTGTGTGTGTGTGTGTGTGTGTGTGTGTGTGTGTGTGTGTGTGTGTGTGTGTGTGTGTGTGTGGTCATTAGTCCTTCACTGAATCAAGCAGTCTTCATTTGGTTTTTAAGCGCCATCAATATTAGTGTATGGATCAAGAGGAAGTGTTCGGGTACTGTACCTTACCCTCCACTGTCAGTTGGATTCAGATTTCTAGGGTTACAAATACCTTGTAGTGCATCTTCACGAGAGGGGAGAGGGGGAGTAGGGAGTGGGGTGGGGGTTGGTTGGGGGAAGTCGCCTCTCCTTCCAGTTTAAACATCCAAATTCTGTGCAGTATTGAGCAAAATGGGAAGTTACAATACATCCACTACAATCGGTTAGAGCTTGACCAGCCTGACCCCCCTGATAACCTGGCCACCATCTTGGTTTCCTCAATACAATACGGGGCTAGTTTAGGTCTAGCTAATCAGCTAATCTTAGGACATAGTCTTTACTCAGGTGCTACCTTGCCAAAACAAGAGAAAAGTGGTCCAGTTGGTCAAAACATAGAAAGATATAATATATAAAAAAGGAGGAAAACCAAAACAAAGAAAGCAATAAAAAAGTTAATTCAATAACCAGTAAGTTCCGGAAGCTCCCCCTCCTCCCCCACACAAGTGTTAAATATGCCATTAAATGGTATGGAAAGTATGTAGTGGCAGGTTGCAATTTCACAGTTATCTTTTTTTTTTCCCCATTCTTTCTTCATTCTCCTCGCTGTGTTTCCAGTCCATGTCCAAGCAGGAAGCTGAGTAGACGACAAATCACAGAGATGCCTTCACAGATTTTGAGTACTGACGAGCAGCAGCAGTCCACGTCAGCAAAAAGGAAAGCAGTGGGGGCCAGGCTCTGTGTGTGTGTGTGTGTGTGTGTGTGTGTGTGTGTGTGTGTGTGTGTGTGTGTGTGTGTGTGTGTGTGTGTGTGTGTGTGTGTTTTAACAGAGCCTGCTGGGCGGCCGGCCTGGATGCCTTCATCAGTGGAGTGTTGTGTGGGGCTGAGAGTTCGAGTCTGGGGGTGATGGTGGGCACATGTGACCTGGCGTGGTGTGCAGGAACATACATGTGCCTCTTCATGTGCACACACTTACACACACACACACACACACACAGTTTATACGGGAAGAGAATGTACTTGTACCTAGAGAAGCGCTTTTCTTTTTTTGTTTTTTGTTTGTATATTTTTTTTTAAGTTTGTCCCTTCGTCGTCGTAAGCAGAATAATGTTGGCGTTCCAAAGGCTGGGGGATGATGATGCTTGCAGCGCTGAGGTGCTGCTTGGCTTCGAAGCTTGCCAGAGTAGAATAAGGCAGAGTTGCAGATCCCCTGGGAGTCTCACATGTGATTGTGTGTGTGTATGTGTGTGTGTGTGTGTGTGTATGGAACAGAGCGCAGAGGTAAATGCATGTATATTTGTGATGCTTGAGCATGTATGTGACGTGTGTGTGTGTGTGTGTGTGTGTGTGTGTGTGTGTAGAGTTGGGGAGTGGGGTGGTAGTGCTGAGTTGCATACTGGCTCGCAGGCTGAGAAGCGCTGATTGGTGGAGTGGGCGTGGGCCCCCATTGGCCAGTGGCCGGACCGCACTACTCAGCCTGGGCGGCTTGTGTCTCGTTGTGGTCACTCGCACGGCTGTCCGCGTCGTCGTCCGAGATCTCGCCCTCCATCTGCAGCTGGCGTCGCCCCGAACGGCCAGATGGGAAGCTGACAGGACCGCCGCGCCTAGATAAGAGGTCAGAGGTCGTCAGATGTTTAAGAGGTTTAGGCCGCCTGCCTCAATCATCCTCACAGGTCCAACCCCTCCCCCTCCTCCCCAAGATTGAAGAGCATTTCCTGCTGCCTGTCCCGTACCCCTAGCCTGCCCTGGGCCCGCCCAGAATTCCTGTCCCTGTTAGAAATTTCGCAATCTTGTCAGTATGGCCAAGGAGGCAATTTCCTCAACTCTTGAGCCCAGAAAAATCAGGAACCAATGAGAAACGAGCAGGCTGAAGGAGGCGAGCTTACGATGACTGTCCCATAACATTGATAGAAATTTAAGTTGCCCAAATAGACTTTATTGTAAAAATGAATTTTCTCACTGCGTCTGTGCAAACTTAAACGATTTAGTGAGTGATGGATCTCCTCCTTTAATAGTCTCTGACTGCACCGACCCGCTGTGCCGCCACTCAAGTGCCCCACTGGCCCACGCTGCCCACAAGCCTGTAGCAGGTGTGGTTGCCCGTGTGGGAAGCTCTCGATGGAGGACTTGGTGGATGTGGGATGATGAGAGAGACTGAAGCTGATGGCCCTTAGAAACTAGGCCAGTGTAGCATTAGCATTAGCCCTGTCTCTCTGAGTGGGTCTGCATCAGGTTGGGCAGCACGGAATTAAAGCAGATTACTGCACTTCTATACGGTTAGGGAATAATCACAATCCATAATCACAGACTAGGGGATTGTTTTAAGAGTAAATCTGTGGGGAAACGGGGTGTGGCACTGGTTTGTGACTATATCACGGCTGCATGCCAATGTCCGCACTAAAACCTTAGCTCTGAATCCTCATGGACTAAACTGAAATGAAACTGCTTCATGACTGACTGCTTCATGTCACTTCTTTGAGCCGAATCTTTAAGGGTTCAAACCTTGGGGTTGGGGGGACAGCCATTGTGTGTGTGTGTGTGTGTGTGTGTGTGTGTGTGTGTGGTACCTGAGGCGGTTCTTGAGGGAGTTGACCTCTCGGCTGAGTCCTTCGCTGGCCTCGGTGGCGTCGTCCAGCTCTCTCTGTAACTTCCTGCGGGAGGCGTTGGCGCGCGTGGCCTCCTCCTCCGCCTCCTCCAGCTGACGCTTCAGCTGCTTCATGCGCGAGTTGGCCTTCTCCATCTGAAAGACACACACACACACACACACACACACACACACACACACACACACACACACAAATGTGAGGCTCAAAGCCCAAGCTTATGTGTTTGAACACTACACAGGGTGTTCATTTAAAGCTGCTGTGTGAATACTACAGTAGATGTTTCAACTCTTGAATGCGATTAGAATTGCACTGCATTCAATTCATTGGCCGCACAGTACAAGGTGACATTAGAAGAAAAGCAGCCTGATGCTAGCCAATGTGCATACCAACTTAAGGGCAACATGGTCAGGGCAACATGGTGCATTTGCAATACTACATCTTTCTTCACACTCTGTTGCCCTTTCTAGATCATTATGGGATGCATAAACTGTACTGTGCATGGCTTGATTAGGCCACTCTGGAGAACCTGTTTGAACCTTAAATTGCTCCAGATGTCTTGATTAGGTCAGAGTGAGGCTGCTCTTACCTGTTCCTTGTACTGGTCGGCATGGCGACGCTCATCCTCCACCTGCATGAACACTTCCTTCAGCTTCTTCTCTGTGCGCCGCACTATCTTGTTGGCCGCTGCTCTCTCCCTGCACACACACACACACACACACACACACACACACACACACACACACACACACACACACACACACACACACACACACACACACACACGTCAAGAGACTCACTTACTTTCCTCCCCAGACAGGACACTTCCACTAGCCAATCAGAAGGCTGGAGCTCATTATTAGCCAATGAGATTGTTCCATGAATGAGCGCGTGATGCTAATGATGCTGCTACAGTACTCACTTGGCCTCCTGCTCCAGCTGCTCCTCCAGCTGCACAATCTTGGCCTCCAGGGCGGCGATAGAGGCCTTGAACTTGGACTTGACGGCTCCTTCCAGCTCCTGCAGCTTGGCCTTCAGCTCCTTATTCTGCCGCTCCATCTGCTGCCGGGCGTTCTCGCTCTTCTGCGCTGCGCTTCGCTCAGCCGCCAGCTCCGTGTTCAGGGTGTCCACCTGCAGGGAGAGAGGGAGGAAGTAGCCTGATGACGCCATCCTGCCTACTTACGGCAAAAATTTTCGGTCTAGTACATAGTCTGACCCAACCCACATGTTCGATTTGCATGCAGTTTAGCCAATCAGCAAAACAGTTTACAACGGTGTCCCAGAACTTGCCTGCCGAGTTGTTTATAATTCAGCAGCTTGTAGTTCAACAGCATAGGAACGCGTTCGTTATTCTCCCCCCTACTTTTGAATTATATTTTACAAAACTGGCTACGGTCCAAAAAAAGACATCTGAGGTTTAGTTTATTCAAAATTTAACTTCAAATTGCAGGACTTTTAACAGGCTCCACAGGGACCCTGTGCATGACCCAACAGATGTAGAGGTGGGTGGGTTGCTTGGGCTGGGCATCACTGGGGGCATGTGGGTGCCCTGCCTGGTGGAGGCCTCTGTGCCTACTGTACCTGCATGTTGGTCTTGCGGAAGCGATCGTTGAGCAGCTCCATACTGCTCTGCTCCTCCTCCAGTTCCTCCTCCAGCTGGGCGATACGAGCCTCCAGCCTTCGCTTCTCATCCAGCAAGGCCGACCTGACACACACACACACACACACACACACACACACACACACACACACACACACACACACACACACTTTAGTACAATGCCTATGTAGCCGGAGACGTTCTCACCACGTACAGCTCTCGAACTTGTCACCCCGTCAAGTACAACTAACCCACGGCACGGGAGTCGATACCCTCTAACCACTGAGCTAAAAGCCCAGTCTTCCAACTCAGCAGTTAGAAGCATTCTTCAAGGACTAGGGAATATGAGGATTTACACGTACTGCCACCAGCTAGCCGAGTTGTTGGCACTCATTACTTATATATATTAAAACTATACTATACTTAACCTATACTTACTGTACATGTAACTATACTAAAACTATACTAAATATCATGTTGTGTGTGAGTTTGCAGGCCACTCACTTGCCCGACGCGCTGTTAGAGATCTCGTCAGCCAGCTCGTCTCTCTCCTGCTCCGCGTGTCGGCGTGCCCTCTCAGATGCCGCCAGATCCTAAGCACACAGGTCAAAAGGTCAGATGAAAATAATGCCCAGGTGCGCCCACTAGTGCCTGACCATCGAAAAGCCCCCAAAAGTGTAAGAGTATGAAGGACTTTTGAAGTTCATTCATGAATTTACTGTTGTAAAAACTTGTTGACTCAAAAGTCTGTATAAAGAGTTTGATTCAGAATAAATGTGACATAAAAATGAGAAATCGAGGCCCTGACCTCTTGCAGCTGGAGGATCTCCGCCTCCAGGCTCTTGAGCTTCTTCTCGTTCTCCTTGGACTGGGCAAAGATCTCGTCTCGGGACGCACGGGCCTCCTCCAGCTCCCTCTGATAGTCCTTCATCTGGGCCTGGGATTAGGGCAGAGAATGGAGTCACGACTACCAGACGTGTGCATTTCAGTAATGGAGAACCACTCCAAGTCACAGTGAGATGTGCTCATGTTGATATGCCGGGTTAGACACCTTCAAATGTGTTCCTGGTATTTTGTAGACTGATTGTTCCTGACAATCACATTCTGCTCAGTGGGATTACTTGGATGACATGCAGTATGTGAGTGTGAGGTGTGCCGTTTCTATACCAGGAGTTTGCGTAGCGGGGTGACATGCAGTGAGTGTGTGAGTGTGAGGTGTGCTGTTTCTGTACCTGGAGTTTGCGTAGCTGCTTGATGGCCTCGTCGCGGCCCTTGTTGGCTGCGTCTATCTGAGCCTCCAGGTCCTTGAGGTCCATCTCCAGCTTCTTCTTGGCGGCCACGGCCAGAGCGCGCTGCTTACGCTCGTCCTCCAGCTCCGCCTCCATCTCCCGCACCTGAGGGGGCAAAGGGGGAGGAGCTGGGTGGTGAGGAACTGGGTGTCTATCGCTCAAGACAACGGGCACCTCAATGCTTGGGTCTCAATTCATTCGCGTGAAGACAGACCTACATTATCATTTGTCAGTATGGACAGAAATATCTTTATAGTTACAGTTATCTTTATATTAGGTTATTGTCCCAGATGCGAAGAGACGTTAAGTTTCCATGATGCTTAATTTCACACCATTTCTCAGAGATAGTGACTGTCCAAAGTTTCTAATGGTCAGACTTTAAGGAATTAGGCTGCCTTAAGTGCGCAAGGGAGGAAAAAAAAAGAAAAAAAAAAAGGTCATCAAGGTTATATCCTGGTTTCCTTTGACCAAGATAGCTCAAAAGCTTCTCCAGCAGAATACAACTAATAGAGTAACAATCTTGTATTTGGGACAGCAAGCACCAGAGTGGACCTACATCCTGACGGTGTTTGCATAGCCTTTATTCTATTACCACATCAACAATAGGAAATCATCCTGCAGATTGGAACTGATTCCCAACTGATGCCAACACTCCGAAACCTTTCAATGGATTCCTTTTTCCTCACCCCCAATCATTTTCGGAGAAAGACAACTAGAAACCAAACTGCAATCGACACCTTCTGCTGAGCAGTCTTCATCCCTCAGCGCCCCTCACCTGTTTGACCAGCTGCCTCCTCTTCTCCTCTCCCTGCTCGTCTTTAGCCTGCAGGTCCCTCTCAAACTGGGCCTTCATGGCCTGCATGTTGACCTCCAGGCGCAGCTTGGCGTCTTCTGTGGCCTGCAGCTCGTCCTCCAGCTCCTCCAGCTGGGTCCGCATCTCCTCCACCTGCTGCTCCAGGGTCCGCTTGGACTTCTCCAGCTCATGGACCTGCAACGCAATCACAACAGGCTTAGACTGACCTGTGCTGAACCAAGAGTAGCATTAGGCTCATCGGAGTCGTAGTTAAAGGAGAGTACCAGAGTGAATTCAAGCATAGCCCCGTAGAAAGAGCTTGCTAAATGCGCTAGTTAGCGAGTGGAACAAAATAATTTGGTACAGCACAGACCGGACGCGAACACAGAAGCGAACAGGCACTTTACACTGAATCAATGGGACCTGACTGTCGGAAACCGAAAGTAAGATCTCAGGTTACATTGACTCAATGTTAAGTGTTTCGCGTTCGGGTTAGGTCTGTGCTGTTCGAAAATCTTTCATCTCATGCAAAATATATTGCTGTTAGAAGGCTTGTGCAGCAGGACTATGCTTAAACTTACTCTGGTATATTGCTTTAATCAAATGCAATGTTTGCATCAAGCTATGGAAGGACTGCCCCGATGCAACCTTACCTTGCATAGCAGTTGTTGTTTTTTAACGCTAGCAATGCATTTTTTCATACCATGGAAGGCTATGACAGTGTAACAAACGACCAGGGAAACAAAGGAAATGATGGTTACGTATGTAACCACAGTTCTATGAATTGAGGATGACCGCCAGAGATGATGGTTTAAGCACCTGGATGTGCAAGTGATGAACATCCAGGTGCTTGAAGCACCGCCTCTGGTGGTCAGAAGCAATGAAATAGAACTCACGTTCTTGCCCACGTCGTCCTTGGAGCTGATCAGGTCCTCCATCTCTGTGCGCAGTTGCTTGTTGAGCCGCTCAAACTCCTCCTTGGCGTCCAGAGCCTCCTCCAGTGCTCGGGCCATGGACAGAGCTTTGGTGTCCTTCTCCCGAGCCTCCGCCTCCGCACGGTCACGCTCCTCAGCGTAGCGGGCCGACACCGTTTTCTCCTCCGCTAGCATCTACAACACAGACCGCAGGTTCCTCTGAAGTTCCAGAAGGTTCTACTTGTTTTTTTTTTGCTCCTTTAAAAGATCCTGCACATTTGGCTAGGCCTACAGAATCTCAATGTTAAGATATTCTTTCATGATGACCCAGCCAAAGCACTTCCTCCCAAATTCTAGAAGCGTCTATTTACCTGGTCAAACTTCTTCTGCTTCTTCTCCAGGTTGGAGACGATCTGCCTCTGGTGGTCCAGATCCACCATCAGGTCATCCAGCTCCTGCTGCAGCCTGTTCTTGGTCTTCTCCATCTTGTCGAAGGCCATGGCCTTCTCCTCCAGCCTCTGGCTGGTGCACTCCATGTCCTTCTGCAGCTTGCGCTTCACCTCCTCCAGGCACTCCAGGGCCCCCACGTCATCCTCCAGCTTCTTCTTGGAGTCCACCAGCTGGGGGCACAAACACTCTCCACATCAGATACTCTCCATGGATAAAGTCTGTCACATTCCAATAGTGTGTGTGTGTGTGTGTGTGTGTGTGTGCGTGTGCGTGTGTGTACCTGGCCTGTAGGGTGGCCTGGTTTGTTTCTCCTGGCTCTTACGCGCATCTCCACGGCTAAAGTCTGTCACATTCCACTCGTGTGTCTCTCTGTGTGTGTCTCTCTACTGTGTGTGTGTGTGTGTGTGTGTGTGTGTGTGTGTGTGTGTGTCTGTCTCCCTATCTCTCTGTCTCTCTCTATGTGTGTGTGTGTGTGTGTGTGTGTGTGTGTGTGTGTGTGTGTGTACCTGGGCCTGTAGAGTGGCCAGCTGTTTCTCCAGGTTCTTGCGCGCCTCTTCCTCCTCCTCCTGCTGCTCCAGCAGCGTGTTCTTCTCCTCCTCCAGCTGACGGATGCGGCTGCTCAGGTTCAGCTTCTGACGCGTCTCCTCTTGGAGCAGCTCCTACACACACACACACACACGCACACACACACACACACACACACACACACACACACACACACACACACACACACAAATCATGTGCAGATATGTAAGTGGTTGACATCTTCCATTGTGCCAAAACAACACTGGCATTTCTAAATTGTCTGTATCTGCAAAAGGTGAAAAACTTCCCCCAGGGCTACAGTAAATCTATCTGTCTGTGAGAACTTAGGGTACCTGCGTGTCCTGCAGCTGGCTCTCCAGGCTGGAGGCGTCCTTAGCCAGTTTGATTCCCTTCTTCTCCGCATCCTCCAGCAATGCAGAGACATTGTCCAGTTCCGTCTGCAAAGCACACAAACACAGGGTGGGTTCATGAGCCATCAGGCATAAGGTACACTCACATACACACCAGGCGTACGATACACTCACACACACACACGTCACGTCAAACTTCCCCCCACACCATCATCTCCTTTCTTTCTCCCCTGGTTCAAACACACACAGTGGAGATGAAGCTAAAGAGTCCCAGTGCCCTTGTCCCAGTTTCTGCCCCCTTCAGCCATGCACTTCTCCAGTAGCCTAGAACACTAGACGTACTCGGTAGCAAACTGAATTTACTCAGCGAGTACGTCTAGCCATCAGCCATACTGTAGGTTGCACTCAGACATCAGTGGTGTCTGAGCTGTTCATCCAATCACAACGCTCTAGGTTGTATTTAGACGTTGTGGTGTTTAGCCAATCACAACGTTCTATCTGGACAGGGAGTCATTGGGCAGGCTTAGCGTTGTTTGAATCGGCTTGTTAGTTACGCTGATTGGTTTTCTGAGCTTACTCGGAGGTCTATCCCTCATCGCCAGACTATACATTTTACGTGATAGTCTGGCTTGTCTGGCTACTTCTCCAGGCCACTGACCTGCAGTTTGTGCGAGCGGTCGGCCAGTTCGACTTTGGCGCGGTCGCCCTCGGTGACACGCCCCATGACTTCCTGCAGCTGCGCCTCCAGCTTCTTCCTCTTGTGGTCCGACTCGGCCTTGGCCTGCTGCAGCCCCTTCAGCTCGCTGCCCAGCTCCCGGTTGTCGGTCTCCAGCGTCTGCTTGTTCTTCTCCAGGTTGGCCTTGAACTGTGCGCCACAGGAAAAGAGGACAGTCAGTCAGCAGGAGTGAGTGTGTGTGTGGAGGTGTCGAGAGATGCTAGTTGGCTTCAATGCCCTGAACCTTTCAATGGGCCTCATTCACCAACCATTCTTACGAAGAAATTTGTTCTTAAATCCCACTTACGCAGTTTTGTATTCACCAATATAGGTTCAATGGGAGCTTAAGGACAAATTTAAGAAAATTCTTAAGAAGATATTGGAGAATGAGGCCACAGTTTTTAAGAAGTTTTTACACAGTTTTTAAGAAGATTTGTATTCACCAATATAGGCTTTTCTATTGGAGCTTAAGAACAAATAGATATTGGGGAAAGATATTGGTGAACGTGGCCCAATGTCAACTAAACAAGGTATCTCTCTCTCCTATACTCATGGGTCCTCCCAGTAAAGCCCCACAAAGCACCTGTATTGTATCTGGCGCTCTACAAATTATAAAAATGAATTGAATCTTTCAAAACTACATGATGGTAACTATTTGCTGGCCTGGAACCCTCAGATTTATATGTGAATAACAAAAACCATTTCTTCTAATCCATTTTTCATTTTCTTAACACTAAAATGGGTACCAAAAGTAATAAGATTGCTATGATCAAGCACCAGCAGAAAGGTGCATTTGGAACTGTCTAACAGTTATCAGGCTAGAGCAGGTTAGTTAACGGCAAGTGGTGTGTGTATATGCGTGTGTGTGTGTGTGTGTGTGTGTGTGTGTGTGTGTGTGTGTGTGTGTGTGTGTGTGTGTGTGTGTGTAGAGCAGACTGACTCGTTTGGCCTGCTCCAGCTGCTCAGAGAGCTCCTCCAGGGCTGTGCCATGCCTCTGCCTCATCTCCTGGATCTGGGCCTCGTGGTTCTTGGCCTCCTCATCGATAGCCTTCTTCAGCTCCGCCACCTCCTGCTCACGCTTGGTCCTGCGCACACACACACACACACACACACACACACACACACACACACAAACAAACACACAATGTAGAATTATTTGCATACCCTCTAAGCTTCTACAGTCTGTGAGTGTGTGTGTATGTATGTATGTATGTATGTATGTATGTATGTATGTGTGTGTGTGTGTGTGTGTGTGTGTGTGTGTATTACCTGAGCTCCTGCTGGGCTGCAGTGGTGTCCAGCGTGTCCTCCAGTTCGGTCTTGAGGGCCTCCAGCTCCTCGCTCAGGTCCCTCTTGTGTTTCTCGGCCTTGTTGCGGGAGATGCGCTCAGACTCCAGGTCCTCCTGCAGCTCGGCCAGCTGAGCCTGCAGCTCCCGCACCTGCTTCAGGGCGTTGTTCTTATGGGCCAGCTCTTCATCACTCCTGCAGCACACACACACACACACACACACACACACACACACACACACGCACACACACACACACACACACACACACACACACACACACACACATTATATGAAATTCAGATATATACCGGTACACATACACAATTTTACATTTGCCTAACACCATATCCTAACTGAAAGCGACTGTCGGGTTGTCTTGTAGCAATGACTGTTCACTGTCTACATAGAGTCCATTAAATATGGTGTTCTATTCGATCAGATTCGGCATTCAATCTGGTCGAACAACGCAACTTGCACGACTAAAATAGGAATGGATTGAGCGACCAAAAATCTTTTTAAAAATGTGCGTAGCAATGCGACTAGTCACGCTGCATCGCGTTGCATTCAGTGAGGACATTCCAAAACAAAGTGATGGAACTCTTTTTGTCACACACATGCAGTCGTGACACGTTCAGTTAGGACGCAGTGTAAGACATACTAATAATTTTCCACTTGCATTATCCCATTGTGGGTTAACCTTTTTTAACCTTTAACTATTTTTTACCCAAGCATCTGCAGCTAATGGTCCCTAAATTACTGAGCCTTGTCTTAAATGCCCTGTTTCAACCCTCTTTTGGCACCATTGTATTTTTATGTTAAATTAAAATCAAATCCTTCCCATTCGGGCGGTGCCCATCACCTTTTCCCTAACCCTAGGCCACATGACTGCACAGAGCAGTATGGCTACGTTGGTGGGTTTGTCCTCTGGTAGCCCCATGTGTATTTTTATGTACCCACTCTTTAACATTACTTAAGTCTTGCTGCATGGTTGATGATCCTTTGGATTCGACAGTCAAGCACAAAGGCTGGAAGGGACACTCCCATACAATACATGATAAAACCAGCAAGACCACTAGGTGGCAGTAGAACACATCATCCATGAGACGTACAAAGAAATGTGTGTGTGTGTGTGTGTGTGTGTGTGTGTGTGTGTGTGTGTTTCCTCGGATGAAGTTCAATTGCAAAACCATAATGAGATTGAATCACTGTTGTTGCTGCTCATGAAGGCTGGCTTGAGGCCTGCCTGCATTCCATTCAAATTCCTCTGTGCTCAGAGTCCTCTAGGTAAACAACAACTCCGCCGCCACAACCAACACATGGCTGTTATAAACCACTGGAAGGCTTACAAATTATACCACAATCTCCCAAAACTTATATTTTTCCTGTGATTATAATCATATTATCATCATATGATGATTATCACTCCATCTCCTTGCCATCATATGCACCCCCCCCATCATTAGCCCACTTAGCCTTGGATCTGCCCAAGGTTTCTTCCTTAGGTAAGGGAGTTTTTCCTTGCCCCTGTTGCCCTCCTTTGCACAAATAGGCTGACACCAGACATAATGTTGCTGCATTTCTTATTCCAGTAACCTTATGCATGCAACAAATAAAATTCCTTGATTCCCTGCCTTTTATTTGTGAATAACTAAATATATAACAAAGCATTACATCCAAACTTGTACAACCATTTTATGTGTGTGGTCACTGAAAACAAACACAGCATTTAACTGTGCCACCAAAAGCACTTTCTTACAGGCCCCCAGGGACTAGCAGACATCTGTCAGTTACAGTAACCGTGGCAGCAACACTTATTGTCCACAGTGGCAGCACCAGTAGTGGGGGTGTGGGTGGATCTGTGAGACAGCAAGGGGAGGGGTCTCACCTGGCCAATGCTGCCTGCAGCTCCTCCTCCTTCTTGGCCAGCTGGATCTTGAGCTCATCGATCTGGGCCTGCAGCTCTGCGATCTGGTCCTGCAGGTCGGTGGTCTCGCTGTCCAGCTTCCGCTTGGCCTTCTCCAGCTCCTGCCTCGTCTTCTCCTCCTTCTTCAGACGCTCTACAGACACACATGTGCACAAGCGTGTGAGGATCTCCCTCGCATCTCATCACCAAGACAACAACCAGATGTTTATATAGGTGGACACAAGGCCCTTATTTCCCTCACCTTCCAGGTCCACCATCATCATCTCCTGCTTGTTCTTCAGCTTGCCGAGGGTCTTGGCCTTCTCCTCTTCCTCGGCCAGCTGGGAGGTCATCTCACTCACACGGTCCTCCAGCAGTTTCTTTTCCTAATTCCACACAGAAGGTTGAAAAGGGATTTTAGACTTAGATTTTATTACAATGTCAAGCGACATTGACATGTCTTTGGAGGAATGCTGTACCGTGGCATCTGTCATCACTGAGCTCACCTTAAGGAACTTGGAGTTCTGGTCCTCCAGCAGTAGAATGTCCTCCTCCATCTTCTTGATCTTGGCCTCAGCCGTCACCTTCTCCAGCTGCAGCTTCTGCCTGGCCGCCTCCTCTTCATCCAGCTGCTCCTCCAGGTCCTAGCAACACACACACACACACACACACACACACACACACACACACACACACACACACACACACACACACACACACACACACACACACACACACACACCAGTTAGAGACCCATTCACACCTCTCTCATACAGTGTTGCTGATCAACAGTTCCAACAATCCAATTCTGTGCCAGTACCTGGATGTGCGACTGCATCTTCTTCTTCTCGTTGGTGAGGGCCTGGTTGCGTTCTTCCTCCTCCTCAACGCGGGACTCCAGATCGTGCAGGATCTCCTCCAGCTCCTGCTTCTTGGCCACGAGACGAGCGCGGATCTCTTCGGCCTCGGCGAACAACTCCGTCTCCGCCTGAAGCTGCTCTGCCAGAATGTTCTTCTCCTCCAAGAGCTAGAGACACCAAAATGAATCAATAGATAAAGACATCATCCAGATAGACACATAGTTAACTATGTAGTAGAGGGCATGTGCTCCATGCTGAGGTCTCTGACCTGCTGATGTTTCCTCTCCATCTCCACCAGCTCGTTCTCCACTTTGCTCTGCCGCTCCTTCACCTTCACCAGCTCCTCCTCTTTGGCCTGCATCTCCTCTTCCTGCCTGGTCACCTGCAGCAGGGGCTTCACCTGCAGGACCAGGTAAACATGGGTTACACTCTTCAACACACACACACACCCACACCCACACCCACACCCACATCCACACACAGAAAGGTGTACCCACCTTAGTGAACAGTCTCCACCATTGCCAGTGACGCAGTTTCAGGTAGGCTGCACAATTCCTCTGCAGAACCTTGAGAGCGCTAAGTTGCTGTTGCTTTTTGGCAAAGGCCCTGAGAGAGAAAGGACCAGCAGAGATGTTAAGTGCAACTGCCACACTTCAACCCACGTACTGCACGACAGTATTGTGAGTGTATCAAACAGTGATCGTACTAAATAACGAACTGACTGTGTTGCTACATGGCTGCATGGTGCCCAGCCAAACTCACTTGCGTGCAATATATCCTCTGCAGACAGACTGGAAGTAGATGATGATGTCTGTGATCTTCAAATCTCTCTCCTCCTCAAGATGGGCCAGAACTCCAGTCCTGAAGAAGATCTTGCTCTGTCCAATCCGATACAGGTTAGGGTCCAGTTCCAAGGCTCGGATCTACGGAAGAAAAAACACACACACACACACACGAGACAAAGTGAAACATCATCCTTAAAAACTGTACATGGTCCCCTACAAATAAAATGACAAAATAAAATAAATATACGCATCAAGGACTAGAAGGAAGGACAAATAGATGGCTTACCATCCTCTCACAAGCTTGTTTTCCATCCATAAAGCCCTTGGGTATGGCATTGGGTGTGAGGATCTCGTATCTGTTATGCATGAGAGAAAAAAAAGTGTCACCATTTCAACAAAAATACAGCCACCCTGCACATAAAATTCTCTAAGAGACTGAGGTGTTTTTATGTGCATGTACCTCTGTCTGAACTCCTGGAAGACGATGCGATTTGGGAAGCCCTGCCTGCAGATACGGATGCCCTCCAGCACACCGTTGCATCTCAGCTGATCCAGCACCAGATGAGGGTCGAGTTTTCCAGCCTAACAGCGAGTAGGATGTTGGGAAGATGGCAGAGGTATGTAAGTGTTACAAAAGTCATATAAAGGAAATGTACGTAAAGAATATGTATTTATTCTTCCACTTACTCTTTTCTCGTGGTTGGGAATGATGCATCGGACAAAATTGGGGTTTGTGTTCCTAAGTGTGGCCATTAGTTTGGTTAGGGACTCTTTATAGAGCTGACCCACTGTGCGGAACATGCCCTTCTTGGTCTTGTACGTAGCACCAAACGCCGTTTCATTCATGCCCGCTACCTGGTCCAGACCCACGATCCGATCCACTACATCAGTAAATGAAGACAAGAGAGGAGGGATAAAAGAGAGAATGCAGCGGTTAGAAAATTATGGCACCGGGTCATTATTGCTCAGATTGCCTTTCAGTGCAGATCTAGGGCAAGTGGTGCCTTACGGGCTCTAATAGTAACAAGTAAAAAGCTATATATGGAAAAAGAATCTATTCCTGGATCTGCACTTGATGGCTTTGTTTTCCCTCAGAGTGCTTTAAAGAGGCAGCGCTAGAGAAGCCAGTGGGGCCAGGTCTGGATGAGAGGATGGAATCTAGGATGCAATTCCTACTGGACATGACTAACTCTGCCCTTAACAAGTGATCTGGGATCTGTTGTCATCAAAAACCTTCCCTAACCTCAGGATGGTATCCTGTTTTAACAATGAGCAAACCAGTCGAGGTGATCCGGTTACAGTTGTTAAGGGCATTCGCTGATGGAATGATGGACAAACCAAAAAGGAGGCGTGAGGATGAAAGGCGACCTGGGATGGACTAGATTTCAAAGGAGCCAGGCTAAAGCTACATGAGCTTATGGGGTTTATGAACTGGAAACCCGGATTCACCAGCCATCAAGCCTGACAAGGCATATAAGCAATGATATGTAAATTCACCAACTGACAGAATTGGCAGGAATCTGATTTACAAGCAAAATACAACTCTGTGCTAAATGAATGTCTTTTCCAATACACCTACTGATACTACCAATGATTTCTGCTGTTCTAATTCTTGAACAATTCAACACTTTTTGCTTCCTTTCAGCAAATCTTCCTTTGAGCAAATGAAACTGATTCCATCTGTGATTGTTGCTAATTATCACATTATTACTGCTGCTCCAATTAAATTCGGCCTAAACCTACTGGCCACAGGACTACAAACAGTTGTTTTCCTGAGAGCCAAGATAGATAGTGCGGAACAAAGAAGATAAATCCAGGATAATCCACGACTGGGGCACTCCATAGGCAGACTGCGACCTGGATAGAGACTCAAATAAGGTTTCATCCAGACCCAGACCTAACCACTCCTGTGGTAATAATCTGTGAGCTACATATCCATTATCTATATGATATTTTCATGGGCCACAGATTGATTCCCATCACTCCACGTTCTCTATTCCATCTGTGACTGTAGCTGCATCAAAGACAATGTTCAAGTCTGATATCGTCAATTTATATATTGTGTTTAATAAATCATCGGTAAGCATGCTGTAAGAGTAAGTTCATTCACCATGAATTACGTATGAAAGGTCTACTTAGTTTGTCTCCAGCATCTCCACACACATTTTGTTGTCAGTGTTTTGATGGACAGCTCAGAACAAATTGAGACTAAAGCCTAGAATCGTTGGTGTGTGGACCCACTAGGCCCACTAGTTTTTGAACACCCTGGGCCCTGATATATTATAGAATCCAGAGTGCAAAGCAGTTTCCCATAGTTTTGGTCAGAGCTGGTTAACTGTATTTGCATTTATCTTAAAATGATTTGACAGATGGGGTAGTGTGTGTGTCACTGGATGGATTTAACAGACACTGGGCTGAATGTTACAATATGTCAAGTGTTCAGTCAAACTGTGAGTTAATCCTTGTGTGTTAGACTATCCTGGCAAGGGCAAAGGTATGAAACTGAAGAAGGTTTAATGAAATACATGGGAAATGAATTTTTGGATCCAAGTTCTATTTCTCTTTTTCATATTAAATGGTCTCCCTACGTCACTGGACAAAAATAGGATTGAGAATTAACTCCAGATTGAAAGGACGGAAAACCATGGAATGCAAGCATGGCCTGGAATCTGGATGGGCAAGTCCCAGTGATCTAAAAAGATAAGTGTTCCAAATTTAGATAGCAGTCTTCTTCCACACTTTTCTGCAATGAATAGTTCTAGTTTACAAGAAACTGCTGACCCATCATGGCTTGAAGTTGGCACAGTATGTAGACACACTGGCTCAGTCTGTCTTTAGCCAACAAAGCTACCAGTAAAAAAAATCAAGAAACAAACAAATACATAAATAAATAGATAAAATAAATAAACAAAACATTTAAATAATAGAAAGATCCCACACTTGGTGAATTATTCCTGTGATATCACTCAACCTATCAAATTGGACCTCTCCACCATCAGCCATCTGGCTTATCTTGTGTTTTTCTCTAATGAATAAAACCAGATAAAAGAATTGGTTTAACGGTTCACTGCCTGACCTGCCCTGCCCCTTACGAGACGCTTTTGGTACACTGGGGCTGCCTGAGGAGTCTGAGGGGTCGTCTGAATTCCGATGGAACAAGACGCTTATTGTTGGGCTCGGCGTGCTCAGCGAGACACTATGGAATTCTTCCTCCCCTCACTCTCTACTCGGAGTGGTCTCCCTTCTGCTGCTGCTAGGGCAGCAAAATGCGGTCTGACATTTGTTGCAAACGCGCCGCTGCGTAAGCAGGCACGGACAGGGAAGAGCTACATTAAGAGGCCAAACCTCAGAGTGAAAGTGACCATGGTGGCAGCAGCAGTCAGATGTCCTCAGACATCAACCAGCCTAGTTCACGTCTGGGTCGTGAACCGAAGGGGCTTTGAAGTTTGGTTTTGTTTGGTTATACTAAACATGTATTTATCTACACAAAACCCTAAATCAGACACATGTGTTATGTTTCAAGCGCAGCTTTGATGACTGAGTGGCTTTGCCCTTTCTGCAGAGAAAACAAGAAAATTTCCCTCTTTCTTCCCCACCCGGGAGAATTGCTGAAAGGTGCAGGCTTCAGCTCTCTACGGAGGTCATAGAGAGGGACATGGAGGGAGGGGGGAAGGGAGGACGACATGCAGGCCTAGGGGCACACAGGGCATCTGAGGGGACACAATGCGCTGGTAAGCAGACACCTACAGCAGAGTCCACATTCACCTGGAGCCTCAGGAAGGCTAGAGACATCATAGAATGACGCTCTTTGCATATTCTGAATCTCTATGGTTGACATACAGGTGGGCAAGGAAAAAAAATACAAAAAAAGAACATGATAATAGAAAAAATATAGAGAGACACAAAATAGAGAAGACATACATAGACATCAGATGGCAGAAGTTAGCACAAAGCTGAACATTGGCACATAACCTACAATGTTAACTTGTTATTATTTAGGATTCAAATGTTAAGATTTTATTTTTGTCTGTAGCTAGTGTCAGCTCTTCATGGAGAATCAGCTCTGTATGCCTTGGTCATCAGCTTCTAATAATACACAGTTGTACCATTGAGGCCACTTTGTCAATTTACACAAACAGAATGAAATTACAATCTTGGAGATGGTTGACCGTTTAGAACACAGAGCTGGGATTCACAGAAGCAGGAAAGGAACTTTGATTGCTAATAATTCTAATCGCTGAGGGGAAGAGACTAAGTCAATTCAGCCATTGACATGAGCAGACATTGACCCAGTGATACATCTGACATGTCAGACAGGACAGACAGACAGACAGACAAACAGATGGTGCACGTGGGCAGACAACAGCCTCTTTCTTTCTCTTGGAAGGAGGCAGCGGCTACTTGATGGTTCACGTGTTTGTGAGTGCGAGAGGTGTGTGTGTGTAGGACCTACCATCTTTCCACAACTCAGCCACAAATTTGTCGGTGGACTGGTGCAGCAGCGTGGCCACGTTGTCGTTCAGAGGGTCCATGTTCTTCATCAGCCACTCATCAGCCTTGTAGTCCACCTGGGAGACAGCAGGTGAATACAGCTCATGAGGAAGACAGCACTGAGAGTAAGGAGTCACAACTATGATGTACTAAAAATAATTGGGAAAATATAGATGCCCTCAAGTGATTTAGAATAAGGTAAGGTAAGAACTTAAATGGAGAAAGACCATACAACTACAACAACAACAACAACAACAACAGCAACCACAACAACACACATCACATTTCCTGTATCACTCATTGTAATAGTTTAGCAGGAAGAGGTCCACAGAAAAGACAAATAGGTGTGGACCAGAAACCGTGTCCGATGTGATGAAAACAAGCACAAACACAATTCATAATCCTATAAAAATAGGAAAAACAATGATATGGTTTACAATAAAAAAGCTGGACTATTTTCCTGCTCACATGAAGTTTCCTCTCTAATTTATCATGTATCCAAACATCTCTCAGTGGGAGGTCTGGTCGACCGAAAGCCAAACTGGGTGTGGAGGACCGATGAGAGCTCTTCGCCAAACTCGACAGAAACGCGCCGCCACGGTCCACTCAGTCCTCACCCGCACAGGACCTCCCAAGGTCCCTCTTTTATACAATATCGTGTTTCTATAGTGGAGTACCTGATCAACACCAGATGTGAGCCCTGGTGACCGTGATCAACAGCCTGATCTCTGAGCTGTTGCGTAAGGGGACGCGGAGATAGCCAAAAACAGGACAACATTCCATTTTTGTGGTGTGTGTGTGTGTGTGTGTTTGTGTGTGTGTGTGGGATTAAAGGTCTGACATTCTACAACAAACTAAAGACACTTAAACTGGAGAGGAACTCATGTGGAACTGAACAGACTATTCAATCTTTCTTCAGATACGTACCACCTGTTGAGTTCTAAGAAAGAAAAAAAAGGGCTTGAAATGCACTACGGAATACTTAAATGCCTCTGTGCACATTCCAGGACATCTGTATAACATAAGGACTGCGAGACGCTTTCAGCAGATGTTCAGGGGACATATAGCAAGATATCCAGAGAGATGTTGTTCCAGGTCCAGGTATCGTTCCAACTTACACCTCAACATGACGAATGTGTCTGAGCGAACTGTGACGTGGTGGGGGGGGGGTCTTCTCATAGCTTACCCGGCCTGCGTAGTGGATGATGCTGAAGTCGGCCTTATCCTTGAGCTGTTTGGGCTTCTGGAACTTGGTGTGAGTGCCCTGCTCCTGCATCAGCTTGTCCACAAACGTCTTGTCCGTGGCCTTGGGGAACCAGCACTCCTCATCCAGCAGGGCCAGAACGCCAGGAGGGTTCGCCTGTGGGAGAGCCATCAGTCAACCACGGGACCATACAGTGCCAAACAGTCTTACTACTGGTATATGTCATTTGGACCATACAGTGCTAAACAGTCTTACTACTGGTATGTCATTTGGACCATACAGTGCTAAACAGTCTTACTACTGGTATATGTCATTTGGACCATACAGTGCTGAACAGTCTTACAATAGGTAATTTGGCCCATACAGTGCTAAACTGTCTTACTATAGGTCATTTGTTATTCATTGATAATGGAATTAGTCAGGATGATCCAGAGTGACGACTCCAAATTGTGCTAAATCACTTACAGGTCTCTCGATGAGGTCAATGCAAGGCTGCAGGTCCAGGCCGAAGTCGATGAAGTTCCACTCGATGCCCTCCCTCTGGTACTCCTCCTGCTCCAGGATGAACATGGTGTGGTTGAACAGCTGCTGCAGCTTCTCGTTGGTGTAGTTGATGCAGAGCTGCTCGAAGGAGTTCAGCTGTAAAAAGACGAAACCCTAATGAAAAAGACTGACGGGCCAGGTGTGACTTGGCTGGTGGATACACAAAGGATGAGATGCAGCTGTTACTCAAATGAACATACAGTATATAACGTTAGCCAAATACCGAACTCAAATGAAACATTAGCTTTCATACGGTTGTGACCAAGGGGTTTGGGTTACACTTTATTTGAAGGTACCGTCATAAGACTGACATGACAATGACATTAACCATGACATGACATTGTCATGAATCTGTCATAAACTCAATACACCTGTCATTACTTCTGTCATTAAGTGTCACCCAGTATTTGTCATTGTTAGGGTTAGGTGAAGGGTTAGGGTTAGAGTATGTCAGAAGTCATGACAGGTGAATAAAGTTTATGACCAATTCATGACAACGTCATGACATAGCTAATGACAGTGTTATGTCAGTCTTATGACACCTTCAAATAAAGTGTTACCAGGGTTTGTCTGTCAAGATAGTTAATCCCAGACTGGGGGCTTAGTTCAAAAAGATCTCTATACTTGATCTGGGCCATATCAAGAGTCATCAGTAAAACATACATCTGTGTTCAGTTCTTCACCACATAGCCTAAACTGTTCTTCCGACTTCCCTTCCCTTCCCGCCATGAAGTGTTGAGCTGTCAGCAGTTCTCTTTAAGTGTTTGTCTTAAATAATATTGCAAGATTTCATTTCTAATCTCATCTTGCATCAAAACTCATCAGCAGATCTGCTCCAACTGAACAAGCTGAAAGTGTTCCCAAGCAACCCAACATTATCCCACACATACCCCACAGGACAGATTACACAAAAATAATCAAAAACCTTTTTATATATTAAAATATTTGCAGTAATCTCATAGCAATTTCCTGAAAGTACCTTATCAAAGAATGTGAATGTAACAGTATACTGAGAAAGCAATACAGTAAGAACAGATGTTTACCACTCTAATTCTTCAACATTTTCTCAAGTCAGAGGCAATTTCCCCTCTCATACAATTGATGGTGATTATGTCTAATTTGTTTTCATTACTCGATTCCTGCCACTTGGATTTGCTTTTTTGTTCTTTTGGCTCCGATAACGTAAACAACCAGAGCAGGCAGAGTTAAGCCTGCAGGCAACCCAGAGAGAAAAAAACATCCACCCCACTGCAGCTCTGTACTGCAGAGTTTCACTTGTCCACTCATATGGTTTTATGAGAGAAAACCATACAGTGAGTGTTTCTCAAAGTCGAGGAAGCATGCTTGGAAGGCTGCGTTTTCGAGCATTCCACGTCATTGTCTGTCGCCAAGTACTGTTCCATTGTCAAGGATCCTTCTAAATTCTAGCGAGGGCAGAGGCCTTCTATTTATAGATTTTTCAAGGATGCACTGATGGAACCTCGTCTTTGAAGTGTACGGCTTCTAAGGCAAGTGTGCTTCCTAGGAAGCATTCTCGACTTTGAGAAACACCCAGTAAGCACCTATAAGTCTGCTCCTATCAGATATGCCTCCTGATTCAGAGAGTGGACCCTTGTCTTATTAAACAGATCTGATCTCAGTTCAGAATTAGCACATGGACCTGACACAGCAGCTTTGCTCTGCCTGCTCAGATGAGACACGGCCACAGTCCTGAAATTCCATCCTGTCTTCCTGTGCCAATCACTTTAGCCTCAATCAGGCCAATCAAAACCCGGGGATCAATCATCAGAACGTTGAGCATCCAAAACCAACACTGCACTCACGAGGGCATCAAGCGCACTTGGCACTGTGAGGAGAATGACATACAATTGTCTTAATCTGAAAAGACAAACCTGGAAAATCTCAAAGCCGGCGATGTCCAGGATGCCAATGAAGGAGGCGCCCTGGCGTTTGGTCCTGTCCAGGGCTTTGTTGATACGGTGGACGAGCCAGCGGAACAACCGCTCATACGTGGCTTTGGCAAGGGCCTCCACTGCGAAATCCGCCTGAATAACACGCACACAAACACACACACACACACACACACACACACACACACACACACACACACACACAGAGAGTAATTCATTAACTGGGAAAGAGAGTAAGTAAGTGACTACTGATTATGATGAAAGAGTGGTTAAAAATGAATGATTCGTCATGATTCATGATAAATATCAAGCAATAAAGTCATAGTACATGTATGAGTCAGAATTAAAAAAAATACATATATATATCACAGGAGAAAAAATAAACCTCGTAAAAACAGCATTAGTGATGGGAAGAAAACCAAGATGTGTGAGGGCTGAGCTATGTGTGAAAGAGCTAGAGGGAGAGGGAGAAGGAGAGGGAGAGTCTTGACAGATGGGGCCTGGCGTAGCCAAAGCCATGAGGACTGGTTCAGTTCCGCTCCACTGTGCTCCAGTCATTTGTGAACTCTCATTAGGGTCACTGGGATGTCTGACACTCGCTGGGAAACTCACATATAAAAATATACACATAGGACTTCAGAGGAAAAGACTTCAGAGGCCAACTGTAATGGCCGGTTGAGTGATACAACACAGACTTGAATATACTGTATAATACACTGGAATCTGCAATTCGCTTTTTAGACTCAGAAACAAGACAGGACTGGAAAGTGGAGGAAACACTCGTGAGACAGGGGAGAGTGGGAAGAAAACTGGATGGTGCTTGTGAGGATCATGAGTGTAGAGATTGAAATTGAATAGTTAAGGCATTACGGTGTAAAGGCAGGTGATGACGTGAGATTTAGCAGCATGCTGGTGAGCTCTACATTATTTAGTGGGGTGAGGTGACCATACCTGTTCTTTCGTCTGAGCCTTCTGAACATAGTCCCTGCCCACCTTAATCCTGGGGGACAGGATGGCACGGGTGAACTCCATCACGTTCATGCCGAGCAAGTGACAGAGCTTTTGAGCAGCTGACAGGGGAGAAGAGAAGACATGACAGTAAGGGGTGAGGAAAAAGAAGCTTAGAGTGCTGAAAAGTGCCCACAGACCGCAAGGTGCAAATATGATTTGACCCTAACTTGACCCTGTTTTTTTACCCTGACAGGTAAAAAAACAACCGAGAAACCTTTTGTTTGAATTTTTTTTGGATTAGGTGTTTTTTTTTCATATATGCACCCGCCTACTGGGTCCACACTGGTTTATTTAGTAAAGACCATTTACGCATCGTGCTGCCAATATTAAAGGAATACTCCAACCTGCATTTTCCTAGTGTGGCAACCTAAATTTCAGCTCTTTTTTAACTTTAGCTTATCATAGGTGCTGGAATCTAAAGTAGCCGGATAGCAACTCTTTGGCAATTAGATTCCAGCGCCTATGCTAAGCTTAAATTGGAGTTACTGGACTAGGAAAATGCAAGCACTGAGACCAAAATGCTTTTACCAAACTATGTAACTCCAGGTAAGACGGTGAATACCCCAATTTCATAAAAAGATGGAATATTCCTTTAACTTCAAAATCTGCATATTCAGTGCCAAATACAAGACAATTGCCCTCTGGTGCTTCATAGACAGTATGAGGAGCACCCATGAGTGACAGGGGCAAGGAAAAACTCCCTTCTATTTGAAGCAATTCTTTTATGGATCTTGAAAGAAAAAATATAAACTTTATCAGAGGTGGTATATTTGCAAAATGATCATCAAACTAGGTTGTGGAAGTGGTGTGGAAACCTTTCAAATAGTACTTTTGCAACCCCCTTTAAAATACACAGCCTTGGTGTACAGTAGGTAGCTTCCAGAGTGTGTCTCCCACTGGAGAGGGAGAGAGAGAGAGAGAGAGAGAGAGAGAGAGAGAGGGAGAGGGAGAGAGAGAGGGAGAGAGAGAGAGAGAGACAGACCACCAGACCAGCAAGCACTCCACAGCCTTAACAGCTTAAACAGCTCTCCCACCGACAGCATCACCTTCGAGTCTAACGTTAAAGGTGGTTGCGCGTGCGGGGATAATTCCTCCTGCCGGCTGAGTAAGCCATGCGGAATGCGAGGGGGAAGGCTAAGCGCCGGCTGTTTACGGCACCCAGAGGGGCAGCGCAGCTGATTTAAGGGGAGATTTCTCTTCTACCTCCACCACCTCCCGTGACGAGACGAAGCCAGCGAGAAGTCAGGCCTGTCATCACAGACATGGAGGACCGCGCTGACAGAGAGGGTTGAAGCTCAGTATTCCATGATCTTTGGCACCGACTCGCAGAGTCCAAATGGTTAAGAGCAAGGGCTGCTAGGTGACATCTGGAGCTGTGAGTGTCAGTGCTTTGGGTCGTCAGGCCTGCAACCTACTAGTAGGGACCTGCACTCACATGTCCACCATCAGACGGAGGTGACACTTCAGTATTAGGCATTCAAGAATAATTTGGCATTTCAGCTCAAATTCAAATTCAAGTCAGTCACTGTTAGTAGGGTGGTGTTCGCAGGAGTGTGACACCTTAGGTGTCTGGCTCGGTCCCCACCTAGTCAGGCCGTCTGCTTCATTAGATCTCCTGCTGTGAATTGTGATGCATCAGAGTCTCTTGCTCACACTGCAGCCAAAAAGGGTGAAGAGGACACAACTCATTCACATTTGTTCTGAAAGCCAAAACTGGATGGCTATAGCAAATCAAAGGCGACGCCAGCAGCACTCAACAAATCCGTTTAAACGTTAATTTATTCTGACGACACCAACTGCTGATCACTAGACCTTTTGAAGCACTCAAGCATTTTCTTTCCAGTGCTTCCACCGAGTCTGATTCTGACTCTTGGGTTTGGTCCAGCCGTGTGTGGTGCCAGAGGAAGGTGCAAGTGAGGCCAGCGGTGGCTGCTTCCTGGATGAGAGGAGATAGATCATCCCCACTTGATGGGGCCTTCCTGGACATCAGACTGACGGTATGCACGCTCAACACGCTGTCCACAATCCTGAGATATTTATGAGCGCAGACAACGTGAAATGGGTTCATAACTCAAAGGAAAAAGTGGATGTCTCCAGCGCCTCATGGAATTTGAGAACATTCAGATACAGATACTGGCCCAACTTTAGCAGATGATGAGTGTTAGGAGAGAGCAGGCCAAATACGATAGCGTACCTGTGTTTTCAGGCATGTGTGACAGCATACCTGTGTTTTCAGTGTACGATAGCGTACATGTGTATTCAGTGCATGATGCCTGCTGTACCTGTGTATTCAGTGTACTACAGCATACCACTGTTTTCAGTGTAGGATAGTATGCCTGTATTTTCATGCATGTATGGTAGCGTACCTGTGTATTCAGTGCACAATGCGTACCTGTGTATTCAGTGTACTATAGCGTACCTGTGTATTCAGGCATGTGTTACAGCGTACCTGTGTTTTCAGGCATAGATGCCTGGTCCGTGTTCCTCTCCTTTTTGAAGCTGATGTTGCCAAACTGCAGCACTGAAGACACTACCTTCAGCATGGCTAAAAATACAGAAAAAGAGGCCATTAATTTCAGATGTTAATACATTGCTAAATTACATAATTAGATAAAATGTAAAATACATTCTGAAACAAATGAAGAGGAGATTTGTCAGTGTTGTTTGCACATATTTATTCATCTGTGTGTGTGTGTGTGTGTGTGTGTGTGTGTGTGTGTGTGTGTGTGTGTGTGTGTGTGTGCGCGCGTGTGTGTGTGTGTGTGCGTATGTGTGTGTGCGTGTGTGTGTGTGTGTGTGTGCGTATGTGTGTGTGCGTGTGTGTGTGTGTGTGTGTGTGTGTCTCCTTACACACAATCTCCTCATGATTGAAACTCATGATGCGCATGGCCTCCATGGTCTCCTGGAAGTTGTCCTTGTCCTGCTGGCCAGGAATCGGAATGTTGCCGTTGCAGAGGAATCGGTAGCTGTTGAAGCCCTCGAGGAGGAGATCAGCTGAGCAAGAGAAGACACATTTCATCAGAAACATGTTTATAAACTACCATCTAGCACAGGGGTGGGCAATTATTTTGGTCGAAGGGCCACATTGGCGTTTAGATTTTCACTAATGGGCCGGGTGTTAACCGTCAACCGTTCCATACCGGTAAATCTCAAACCAGTAGCCCCACTTTCTTCAGAGGACATGTTAACATACAGGGTTAAAAGGGGGGATTTGTATTTCATGACTACAACAAATTTGATAATTTAGGCCTATAATCTAAGTCTTGGCTAAAAGATAAATTATTCTACTTTGGGAAGGCTCCGCCAGATTAAATAGCTCAGCGGGCCGCATGTGAGCCCCGGGCCTTAGTTTGCTCAGGCCTGATCTAGCAGCACCAACACAACCCAACAAGTCATGGACAGAGAATTACTGTAAGTCATAACTCTGAGCTTTTAGCCATAAGTGTCCAGTAATGAGAACTGCAGCCATATTCCTGTCAGTGGACCAGAGGCAGACAGTGGGGAATGGGAGCCCCAGACGGACGGCCCAGTGAGGGGCCAGGCTGGACGGCGGCCGCCACTGCTACCACAGGACTGGGACTCACATTTGAGGTGCTCTCCAGCACCAGCCAGCAGCTGGTAGAAGATGTGGAAGGTGCGCTCGTCTTTGGCTTGGCGGATGGCTCTGGATTTTTCCAGAAGGTCTAAGTGGCAGGGTCAAGGAAGGCTTCAGTAGAAGGGAGGGAGGAAGAGAGGGAGGGAGGGGGAAAAGATCTGGAGCTCTAGGGGATGAAAGGGATACACTGGCGGGCAGCAGTGGTGGAAAAGAAGAGTTAGCGTTCTGTATATCAATACATCTTGTCTTTTATTGCCGAAGCAGGGGTCTTGCTTGTGGGATTATCACTTTTCTAGACGGTCTGGAATCATTCCTCTGCCTCACGCTGATCAAACAGATGAATTACATTATGTGCTGGAATGTGAATGCATAATATACTAGTGTAATAATACTCATGATAAGGAGGCCATATACTGTACCTCTTGCGTTAAAAAAAAGAGTTTTTTCCTAAAATAACACCACCAAGCTCATGTCTGTGAGAAGGCAAATTAAAACCATTGATCTGTCAAAGCTTCAAACCAGTAAAGAAAGAGAAACATTAAGCAGCATATTTTATGTCATCGTTCGCTACTAAAGCACCTGAGAACACAGTATGAAAAGATACAAGTCTCAATATTGGCCCCAACAATGTATCCAGTGACATCAAAGTTGATCCGGATGAACTTTCCCTGAGAGGAGAGATGAAATGAATAAAAAAGTTAGTTACTTTAACTAATAGCATTAAGTGCGCGGAGCATGACTACCTTCCTTTCCTTATGTTTGCTTTCTTACATCATCCTCCTGCACCTCCAACCTCAACACTCAAGGCCTCTCCTGTCCCTCTGAAGTCAGGACCGCTGGGATTCATAACTCTGCCGCCTTCTTAGCTCGCCTCATTACAGCTCACAGCAGAGAGAGCTGCGCAGCCACTCTTGTCTAAAATGGATCCAGGCCCAGAATGGCCATTAATGATCAGCAGACGCTCACATTCATGCGGAAAGCCCCCGCAATGACTATCTGAGGGGAAGGCCGGGATAATTGAATTCCGCCAACTCCAATCTGACGTGTGATCCTAAAAGCGCCCTGACGGCTGTTAATGCGGGCCAGCTACAAGCGAGATCACTGGAGGCCATTTTATTGAGGAGGAGGAAGAGACGGAGGTGCTGATCTACTGAACCACAGTCAAGGCTGTCTGGGGGATCTGCACATTATGTGCTTTCACACCAGATCAACTGTTATAAATTACAAGCTACATAATATACTCAGAATATAATATATATTTATAATATAGTCTAAGATATAGAAACATGATCTAAATGAAGCGGTTAACGCTGCATTTCTACAAGAGACCAGAGCAAGGCAGCCAAAGCGATACTGCCCAATACTGGTGGACTTACAAAGCGTGACGAGTTATCATTCTTGACTGTCTTGGCGTTGCCGAAGGACTCCAGGATTGGGTTGGCCTGTAGGAGCTGTCGTTCCAGCTCGCCCTGCGGACAGGAGGAGAGATGTTAGTCCGGACAAGACCCCGCTGTGGCCACACTGTCTCCCCTATGACATCACCGTGACAGAAGTAAGTCGGCTTCGATACAGACACCACCCCCCATTAGCCTACTGCACCTATAGTATAGTCATGCTCGGCCCACAGAGGTCACAGAAAGGTTGTGACTTATCAAGGCATCCAACGCCCAAGGAAAGCAACATGGAGACAGGAGAGAGAGAGAGAGAGAGAGAGAGAGAGAGAGAGAGAGAGAGAGAGAGAGAGAGAGAGAGAGAGAAAGAAAGACAGAAAGAAAGAGAAAGAGAAGAGAAAGAGAAAGAGAAAGAGATAGATAGAGAGAGAGAGAGAGAGAGAGAAGAGAGAGAGTGATAGAGAAAGAGAAAGAGTAAGACTAAGAATGGGAGAAAAGAGGAGAGGAGAGGAAAAAGGACACTGCTGCAAGGCAAAGTAAATCTGGAGCACACATGCACAATAAAGACTACAAGATTTGCACACGCTATTTAATGGACCCCATCAAATTCAGCAGTATAGATCTTATGCTTATGGTCTTTCCATGTTCAAACCACAGTGGGTGGTGCAATGCAATACTGTAAGTGAGTGGGCAGGAGAGCAATGGGGAAATATGAATGAAGCAAGAAAAGATTGAAGTCCTTCTTATTCAAGTACTCAAAGAGTATATTAAACACATAAAGTAATAATTTGAAGTAATAATTTTCAATATTTGTCCCTCAATCGCTGTCTACAGTGTCTAGTGGTTTCCCTACACTGATACGAGACAGACTCTGAATCTTCGATGCTGTCCAGGTATGCTGTTCTCTATTCTCAACTGACATACACAGTGACACTACTCACATCACAGACAGAATTTCATACTACCGGTACATCTTAGTGTAATCCTGTGTCTGATGCAGTTAAGACATAGGATGGTTAAAAAAAGGAGACTACGAGTGAAGAAGAAAGTCCGCACACCAAGTTGCTCCCAAAAGAATTTATTAACGTGACATTTCGGGTCACCTACCCCACATCACACGTCAAAAGGAGACCCCCACACCTACTACCCATGAAGCCACATCTAAAATCTGAGTAGCTGATGTCAGAGCCTTCTCCAAAAACCTGTTCATGCAACATCACTGCACACCTCACAAGAGCTGTGCCTCCGCTGCTCCAGAAACCAAAACCACTCCAGACATTTCCGCCACATGGCATATGGTTCACTTCATCAAATCATGTTCAGGCCAACACACATGGCCATCTGGATCATGGGCCTTTCTCTGCTCACCTCAAAGAGAGAGAAAGAGAGCGAGCAGTCTTTTGCAAATAAACCACGTCTCCACAGCAAATAGATTAACAAACCATGTGTTCTCCACACACCACCATTATTATTATGGCCCTTTGATACACAATCCAATATGGCACATATGGTAAACTCCCGACTGATAACTTGAAAATGACCGCAGCTTAGAAATAGGAAGGGTGACCCTTATTCTTATCGACCGCTATGTTATTGAGTGTTGCACAAGCTGACATTTACTGAACGAGAAGCCAAAGCCTGGGTTTCACCAAGCCAGCCAAAGACGCATCAAATCTATGACAGATCTATGACAGATCTATGACCATTGTCCCCATTGGCCTACTCAGGATGTGTCAATCCTCATACATCCCCATGAGGCAAAGCAGGCCTGTGTCTTCACTCACATCTCCAACGCGGACGCAAGCTCCAGGCCACAACAGCGCCGGCCGGGCCACTTGGGAGGAAATGTGGACAGGTGGTGTAATGTTCCTGTTCTCTGTCCACCAGCCACAGCGGTGGCTCAGCCCCAAGAGGCCCGTCACACAGGACAGAGTAGAGGGTTTCACCAAGCCAGCCAGAGACGCATCAAATCTATGACAGATCTATGACCATTGTCCCCATTGGCCAACTCAGGATGTGTCAATCCTCATACATCCCCAAGAGGCAACGCAGGCCTGTGTCTTCACTCACACCTCCAGTGCGGACGCTCGAATGAAGTTCCAGGCCACGACAGTGCCGGCCGGGCCACCTGGGCGGAAATCTGGACAGGTGGTGTAATGTTCCTGTTCTCTGTCCACCAGCCGCAGCAGTGGCTCAGCCCCAAGAGGGCCGTCACACAGGAGAGAGAGAGAGGAAGCCTGTGAGGCTTATTTTCCCCTTTGGGAAGCTCCAGTTGTATTAATGACTTTCCCATTACGTAAGGAAAAACCAGAAAGAATCTCCAATAGTCTTTTTTGCGAATGGGCTCCGGGAGATTTGTGGTTTCGGTCTGAAAATCCCCCATTTTGCTCACCCTTGAGGCCCAAACCTGGTAATCTTATTCTTGTGGGCCTAAGCTGCACTGCCTCCTCTTGTAGACTTTGACTGTAGAGGAAATTAAACAGGACGGCTACGAAAATCAAGGCAGAAATTGAATAAAAGTTGTCCCGCCATAAGCTAGAGCATTCAAGGGCTTCATTTAGCTTGACATTAACACTCAAGAGTGCTTATTCAGGCCAATGAAATAAACTTGAGGGAAGGGAAGGTCACATCAATATGCTTGACAGTTCCACAGAGACTTAATTAAGCACTGCAAATGGGCTACAAAACGTCTTTATGGGTCACATGGCATTGGAGCCAGTCCACACATTTTATAGTCTTTATTCCCACATTTTGTCCATCACTCACAACGCTCCCATCGGCTGTGATGCTGTTTTGTTTTTTGTTTTGTTTTTCCCCTTGTGTACTTACATTAGTGTAGACAGAAACACTGAGATTCTGTAGGCTGTTGGCACTTAATTCAGCACTCAGTCATCAAATGCCAAAAACACACAGGCTGGGTAGGGGGTATAAATGGGGTAAAAAATGGGGGGTTGACCACAAACAGCAGCAGGGGTCCAATTGACAGGCATTAGGAGCCTGACCCAGATGGCTCCGCGGTCTGAGCTGCCATAGTGATGCCCAGGCATCTCCTCCAAAGCAGCAGGCTAATTCACAGCTAATTCTGCCAGAAGAGAGGGAACTGTTTGAAAGCAAGCACAAGAGAAAGCATTTACCTCCTCTCCTTCAAGCAGTCCCAAAAATCACAAACAGCAGACCCATCTAAATCTATACCAGACTTATTCAGAGCTTATTCAATACTATAAAATAGTGACGAAAACACAGAGCAACATCAACTCCCATCATAAGGCTACCATTGAGAATCACTATCCACAACTTAAATGTCTATCCACATTAACCTTCCTGCCAACAAATTTACAAAAACAATAGATATGTAGGGTGCCATCCCACAGAGCTATATTAGTAAATGGCTTCCCTCATGAATGTCAGACACCAAAAACAATTGATGCATAAACTGGTAGCCACTGTCCCATAGTGATCTGAGAAGAGCCACTCACATGAAACTAACAAATACAGAAAATCTATAGAATCTCTCGAACAGATGAATTCTATAGAATGTCTCCAGAAATCCACCAAGGCTCACATGTGCACCACAGGCAGCAGTGGAAGTCTTAACACCAGATGCAGATGTGGTGCTGAGCAGCAGTGGGCAGAGACCAGCGGTCTACAGTTAGCGGAACAGGACTGTGACTCATTGCAGACTGTAGCGGAGATCTTTACACACACACACACACACACATACAGTAAAATCATCTCTCATCACTTTACGGAGAGATCAGACCACAATGACCGTATAGTACGGGGCCTCACAGAAAGAAAACGTAATAAAAAGTAAAGTATTTTATTTCACTGGAGAAACGGACCTGGAGGGTTCAACGTTTAACTTAAATTGAACCCTCGCCCTTAGAACTCTCGCTCACTCACAGTAGATCCAACCAAATGGAACCATTTATAGATTTCCTTTGTGATCAGCTTCAATTCAGGCCAATATATCGTACATGAAACTAGAACCTCTCTTACTCCTCTTTTTAAACCTATCCCCTCACATCACCTTCTTCTTTTTTACCCTAAGAGCCTGGGCTTTGTCTTCCTCTACATACCGTACAGGCAAAGTAACCTAAGACGTTGGTGACCACAGGATACAGCATTTCACAGAAAGCATATCCCCGACTGATCAGGACCCAGTCAGAAACCACACCATCTGGAGCAGATGAGCAAACTCATGACCAAGGGGACATCCTCATATGCCAACAAACATACGTGAAATGGCCTGGCCTACACCCTCCCATGAGCTGGAGCTCCATGCGGGTTTTGGTCCTTTTCCTTTCCTCGTCCTCTGATCCTCTTGGCTCTCCGGCCTCTCATCTCAGTCCCACTGTGGTTCCTCAGAGAGACTCTTAATAAAGTGGGATGTCTGGCAGGCCGCGGCCTCTAACAGAACCGATCTGATCTCCTGCGACATCTCCCCCCGAGCCAAACTGGAGCGCGAGAGACGAGGGGTGGACACGAGAGTCTCCATCTGTGCATCAGGCCACTGAGCACTGAAAGACTGCCAAAAGGCCATCGCCTTGGAATGCGGCTCTTCGGAGGAGGCAGTTCAAGCAGCGGGGAGGCTTCATAGTCATGTAGGCTAACAGTACAGTTGGAATCACAACACCCTGAACTGGCACTGCTATACTGACGTGAACATTGCAGTTGGAATCACAACACCCTGAACCGACACGGCTATACTGACGTGAACAGAACACACAGGCAACGCTTGACTATGGGGGTGAGACAAATGTTTTGGGACAGACACAAACACACAAACAAACAAAAAAAAACACAAAACACATTGGCCAAAATTGAAAACATTTCTAATATGCATGCAACAAAATGTGTCTAAAAGAAGCAGGACAAAAGGAGACATAGTGGTGACATAGTGGGCCCAGAGGCCAGCAGAAGATGGAAGACAGCAGTTCCCATGGATACACCCCCCCATCCCACCCCCTGCCCAGTTTAGCACAGTAGTGTACAGTGAGGTGTGTGAGATACGGAACAGGTTCTACATGCTACTCACATAAAAAAGGGATCCACTCTGTTGTCAGTGGGCAGTTTCAAATGTTATCATGGAAACAAACAAGTGTTAATGGTCATGGAAACACAAGTACATGAACACATGAACGTAAGAGAGGGAGAGAGAGAGAGAGAGACTACGGTGAGACGAGTGCACTGGGAAACAAAAGTGCATCTAGCTACCGGTACAGTAAAAGGGATCAGCAGGGTGCTATGTGGGAACAAGGGAGTCCACAGGTTTTCACCAAGACCACCTAAGCCACCTCTACTTCCACCTTCTCCCAAACGAACAGTACATACTTTTATCACATACTTTAGCACAAATATCCTACGCTCTTAGCAATCACATTTCCAAAACAAATACAATATCAACAAATACCAAATATATAACAAATACCTGACATTCTTAGACAGTTCATAAAAATAACTATTCGAGGGCTGACGAACCTAGAGGGTGTTAGTGACATTTCGGCAACTTTACAGGAGAGCCAAAACAAAAATGACTAGTTTGCTCTTAAGGCTACTTTCTGTATTGAATTCACCTACTCAAAGCACATCTATTAACACAGATGAATACCACAACACCACAATGGAATGAATTCAAGCATAACCCTGTTTAAAGAGCTTGCTAAATGCACTAGTTAGCGAGTGGAACAAAATAATTTGGTACAGCACAGACCGATATATTGATAATTTTTTATTTTGGCCAAAATGTCACTTGTAACCTCCAAGTTCTCACCCCTCGCATTGGTGTTGAGAGTCACCGCAGAGATTTTAAAGTCATCAAACAATACATAAATGTGAGAGAAAACATTTCCATTTAATGGCCATTTTAAATCATGAAATATTCAGTCAGTCAGTAGCACATATGCAATTAAATTATACAGAATACAGAATAAGCATTAAGGTTTTTATGGAATGCATGCAACGTTAAATCTGATTTTCTACCAATCACCAAAAAATGAGACCCCCAACAATGTCTTAAAATAGGTCAACACCAAATATGTGTTTGTCTTTGTTTTGTTGGCACAGATGGTTAAACTGCTTGATTCTTAAATTGAGCTCTACCCAGAAAAGGGACCCAGGACCAGATGTGCTTCCCCCATGCAAAGCAAACCTCTCTAAATATGAAGCAGTGCAAATATGAGGCAATACAAGCCACTAAATGTCTCTATGCAAGCCTAGGCTGAGAGAGAGAGAGAGAGTGCAGAAGTGCTTTCGGCATTAAACAAACACATCAAATTGACCCTTGTTTTGAACTAGAAAAGTTAGTAATGCATGCATATATAAATAGATTAACAGCATGAGGGGGGTTAAAAAAAGGGAAGAGACTTGCCTGTAGTTTGACTGCTTTTGGCGACTCTGGCTGTTTATTGCAAATAAACAGACATAAGTGTTAGAGGGCGTCTGCCAGAGCACAGTGAGTGGGGAGGAACGGGAGCCCACTCAGAGACTCAGCAACACAACAGCATCATCTACATATGAACAGCTTGAAAACGCTTGTGACACACGTTGGGCAACGATTAAATCGTTTTCTATGAAGAAGCGCCAAAAGCTGCCGCTTCGGTGTAGGCGTCGCACTGTGGCCGGTGTCCGCGTTTTTAACTTAACGTTCAAAGTTCAAACTGGTTGAACTTTGACCCTTTTGACGCTGGCCTTTCAGCGTTGAAGTAGTGTTTTTAGCATAAATAAACTAGCAGGCTATTTCATCTATCTTACAGCTCTCCTTGCCTCCGGTATATTAGTCAAATGCAGAATTAACATTTTGCATCAAGCGTCGCGTTAAGGGCGAGCTGAGCTTTTCAATGGTGGTCATGTGAAAACACCTTTATTGCCGCAGCCTTCCGAACCTCTAGTCTAACAGTCAAAGCACTTCTCCTAACATTACATTAAGTTAAATAGTTACATTTCTACAGCGATTTTCTACCCTTAGGTACTCAAAGCGCTTACAGTGGAAGGGGAGACCTCACTAACCCCCACCAACCACCACATCAGGTCAGTTAATACGGAGGTTCATCCTTTGCTGCTGTCCAACAGCTGATGAAGTGGTTTGCACTTGCCCGGTACATAAGAGACTTCACTACCGGCTGCTTTCAAGGGAGGGGAAGGCCCTGGTTCCATGGCTCACTGCAGTTTGCACATCTGCATTGCTGAGGGCGTCTTAACGGAGTTAAGACTTTAGGCTAGGTGATTATTTCATAATATGGCCTTTCCTGAGCCAAGCTTCTCCACTCCTGTAAAAACTGTAGTAGTGCCCCTGGCCATAGTGTACATCAGCGGCCGGTGGGCTAAGCTGTGGTGACGAGGTGGGCATACAGGCTGGGGATAGACAAAGATACTCACCGGAATGTGGTCTTTCCTTCCTTTGTGAGAGGAAGCGACATAGGCCAAATACTGGATAACCTTTTTGGTGTTTTCTGTCTTGCCTGCGCCGGATTCGCCCCTGTGTTAAGACACAAACAGATAACACAGACAGACACATTTCAGCACACCACACACTTTCATAATATTTTACAGGACGGGGGCCTAGTCATCCTAGCGTGTCTTCCCAAAGCCTCTTCCTACATAGAAAAGAGAGGAGGAACTAAAATAACAGGGTGAGGGAAAGGGGGCTCTGCCATGCAATGCTGAGGATGTGGCAGGGGCCTTGATGAATCCTTGTGTATTTGCCTTGTGTGCTGGGCCTGAGTCAGCAGCTGTGGTTTGGGGGTGAGGGAGTGTGTGTGTGTGTGTGTGTGTGTGTGTGTGTGTGTGTGTGTGTGTGTGTGTGTGGAGGGGGGGGGGGTCAGTGAATCACTGGCTCTGGGGTGATGACAGCTTGAGCCGAGGAAGACTGCGCCGCCAGGCACAATCTCTGTGACTGACACACAGAGTCAATGCGCTAAGAATTCCGACGAGAAACCCAATCTGCCGTGGTTAGCACACCACCACATTTGGCGCGGTGGTCATTGCCCTTCCTCTACACTAACTTACTAACTTACCCCAATCTGGTTCTGCTGAGGTGAGAACAGTGGGGATTATGTTGTGTCCACTATGAGGTTTGTTTAAATCAAGTCTCTTAAGTTTTCTCTTTATTGCTTCCTCCTCACAAGGGAGCACAGGTTACTACAGCAAATAATATATGCCTGTTAATAACCCAAAAGACTGCAGTATTCTCCAACAATTAAAAGGCAGCCGGATTTTTCCTTTAATACTGGCAAGACATTTCCTCGGGCACCACTGGGTTTGCCGTTTATCTATTTTGATGCTGCAGTCCTCTCAGGCACCAGCAAACATAAATGTGTCCTCAGAGACCAACAAACTGTTAACGCCAATTACCTGAAACATTTAGTGTACACACAACATGATATATGGTATGCATCACTGCCAGTGTGCAGAATGATGAGCGCCAATTTTTCACACGTCCGTAGTTTGCTAGTGGTCATCACTCAGACAGCAATTTCTAGTCTATGGGTCTTAGATGACCGGTCTGAGTTATGGGTGTTGGACTGGAGTGGAGGACTTTGGGTGTTCGCCTTGAACTTGCTGACGGTGAGCGTTTGTAGAGGCGGCGATCAGCTGATGAGCCCAAGGCCATGAGCTCACTCAGGGGCTCCATCTCCCCACAGGACATCCATCTTCTTCTCTTTCTCTCTCCCCTTCTTCTTCTCTCTCTCTCTCTCTCTCTCTCTCTCTCTCTCTCTCTCTCTCTCACGCTCTCTCTCTCTCCCCTTTCTTCCTTCTCTCTATCCACCTCCCGTTTTTCTTCTTTCTCTCTCTCCCTCTTCCTTCTCATTCTCTCTCTCTCTCTCTCCCCTCTTCCCTCTCTCTCTCTCTCAAGTCCAGGACGTTTGGATTCAAGTGACCTTGAGGTGCTCCCTCTCACAGCCTTCCCCTGGCTCATACTTGCACGTACACACACACACACACACACACACACACACACACACACACACACACACACACACACACACACAGGACATCATGTCCTTAATACATTGTGCTCCATCCAACAAAATAACTTTGTTGGCCTCGTTTTGTCTCTACCCGCAAGACACAGTTCCAACAAGACATGAGCCTCTGTCCTGTGCTAATGCTTGGTAGTGTGGTGCCCCAGTGTTTTGGGTTGGGGCCAAAGGTTGTTGGAGTGGCAGTTAGGTAGTTTGATATATTATTTGGTTTGAGACATAACGTGTTTGTTGTATGCTTTTGGTTTGGCAATAAAAAAAAAGGATTAGTCCAAGAAACCCTAAATATTCTTTCTTTCTTGGTTTCCCCTACTATGTAAATATGTTAATATCATCTAAAATTGGCATAGGGGAAAAAAATAACCTTGGGATTTTAATTTGTTGTCCTTTACACAGTCGGCTACACTTTAATTGACCTTCCCCCGTGTGCTTGGAGATTTTATGGCTATTTTTCCACATTAATAAGTGGTTGAAGTGGAGCTCAGTATTCCATGATCTTTGATAATACTGCCTGATGTGTCATCTGATGAATCCTGAAGTCATCGGGCATCGGAGTCCAAAAGGAGGTGGCAAAAATTCCCGCATTCAAAACGTCTCACACCAGCCACCCACTCCATCCACTGTTGGAACAGTTCGAGTCTGGCGTGCTTTCCTCTGCGTTCCTCATCAGCGAGCCGTAAATCAAACGCCGAGAGTTACACTTGAGGAAGCGTGCAGCAGCAGCAGCAGCAACCCCCGTCTGTATTTCTCCCGACCGGCCTGCCAGGAATTCTGATTTAGTAAAGCAACAAGCAGGATTTCTGCAGCTCTGTGAGTGAGTGTTACGCAACACAGATTGGCCCCTGGTGGTGCCAAAGCCCTGTCCAAAAAAAAGTCAGAGAGAAGGAGCGGTGAGTTCCAACACCGATCAGGCCGCGCTGACGGAGGCGCAACGTGGGGCTCTCATTTGCTCATGCAGACTTGGTGCACCACATCACAGATCGGGGCCACAGGCTGTAGCAATTTCAGCTCAACTCCGTGAGTGAGGTGGTACTGAAGTTTTCATTACAGCCCCAAGATGTAGTGCTCCGACAAGTCCTTGGTATTACACGGCCTGATGACTAAACCAGATGGAGACCGGCAGACAAGACTGATAGCATTTGTTGTGTTCCCTGACAGAAGGAGTACATATTGCTTCCATCTGGACAGACGGACGTATTTTAGAGGGGAAAAACAAATACTGTGAAGCACAACTCTATCTGAATGCATGTCATTTTATACGGCTATACAAACACACACACACACACAAAATAAGTCTGGCCAAAGTTGATGAATGCAGTGAAGAGGGTTTGGCAGGACACTAGCTCATTACCCCTCACTTATTAAGCACAGATATGCTGAACGAGTTACTTACGTGCAGAGAATTGATTGGTCCTCACGATCTATAGGAGAAAAAGAAAAAGGCAGCATTAGTAAACCCATTGCCTGCTCTGCACTGGCAAACTCTCAAGTCATCATCATCATCAACATTGGCATTTTCTGGGGGCGTCGTGGCTCAACTGGCTAAGGCACCATACTATAAATCCGGGGACCCGGGTCCGATTCCGACAAGTGGTCATTTCCCGATCCCTCCCCGTCTCTCTCTTCCACTCGTGTCTCTCTACACTGTCCTATCCAATAAAGGCGTAAAAAGCCCCCCCAAAAAATATCTTAAAAAAAGACTGACATTTTCTAAAAGATTCTGCGGCCCCTGTAAATTCTTAGTTACAGCCTAAGTATTGTATAGTAAAGGCCGAGTCTAATCGCAGACTTTCCTGCAACATGAGCAGGTTTATGGAAACCACGGCAGTGGATATTCCTTTCTACTTTATTGAGTTTGACATCAAATCCAATACATCAATCATCAACACATATCTGAAAGGCAACAGTCATTAAAAAAAAAGGAAAACACATATCAGGTTCTTTTGCAGTGTCCATCAACAGTGCACTTGCAAAGCGAAGTGCAAAGCTCCAAAGCACACACATGCTAGATAGAGGAAAGGGAGTGTTTTTCAAAGGCTAATGCCAGGGCCCTGTGGAAGAGAGATAAAGCTGACACAGTGGGAGCTCTCTGCCAGGAAACTACAGCTTTTAGAGAAACATTTTCCAAAAGCTTTTGCCATTAGCTCCTGATATGCTGATAGCCTGGGAGGCCAAATTGTCAGTTAACGTCTTAAATTATGTCAATCCTGGTAGGCAGATAGATATTGAAAATAAGTAAACACTGAACAGCAGTACATGAACAAACTTACGCAAGTTTTACGCAAGCGTGTTATGTTTATGTTTTGATTTTAAATTCACAGTAGTATAGGATGTGAGGTGTTGATGACAAAGAGAAAGTTTCCTCCAATCGGTCGCTATCGCCATCACACTAGCCTGATGTCTTAATTTGCAATCACATAATCATAATATCTACACAGCGTAGTGAGGCATACAAACAAGCACACACTATAAACATACACAATTAATAAAACCACGCTGATAAAGTAATAAAACCAAGACTGTTATCTGATCTGGTCTGTCAAATGGTATAAAGTGCAGACAGTCTCCCACAGACTTGTGAGTATTAAATGTGATAACTGCCTGAAATAACTGAAGGCAGTAATGAGAAATGGAACGGCAACTGACATTGGTGATAAGGTGAGCAGGAGGACACATTTAGCTGGTTGGCTAGCAAACACTAAGATTAATTCCCACTCCAGTGTAAAGAATAAAATTAAGGCCAAACTTAGACATGGAAAATTAATTGCTTGTCTTAATGGATATCCTGGCTTACAGAGATGCTTGGCAACACACATGACAACGCAAACAGCTAAAGGCTAGCCTAATATAGGGGCTTGCATCTTCTGTTTGCCCCTCTGAAGCCGGGCTTGATTATGAGCACTTGACACTTAACAGTAGGGTGGCAAGTAGAGGGAACCGACACTCCACTCCCATCACTTCTCACCTCTAGTACAAATGTCAAACGTCTGCCTCAGTTTACTTGTAGCAACCGCCAAACACAAAGTCACTCACACTTTAAATCATTTAATTACCATTGACCAGCTAGGCTACTCAAAATGCCATTTGGGGAAATGTAATGAAATGAGATTGCATTTGTAGGGATGCTGAGACATTTCTTTTCTGAATTATTTAAGTGTGAGTGGCTGACCTGGGTTACATTGAGTATGGCCCTCAAGGTCAATGAAAAAGTTCCACTTGACAGGAGAACAAAATCAGATTAGGCTATTTGAACCAGACCGACACTCAAAATATCAGTTTGAGTTTCAGAAATGGACATCCCAAAAGCATCAAGAAAAACTAGTGACCTTAAACCTACTGTGTCCAGGGCGCTCTTTGGACCCAATGTTTACACTACACACAGTTACATTATTATGGGTCGTATGGAGTAGTAATGACCCAGATTGATGAAGTGATTCCCTCCAAACAAAATGACATTTGCATTAAGTTGGTGTGGTGTTTGTCACTCACTGATGCCTTGCCTTTGCAGGTCATGTGTAATTCGGTTGAGATGAAATGGGACACAAATGAGGGCAATAGAGCATTAAATCACAGTGTGCATTACAGGCCTCTGGTAATGAATCATCAGGGACAAACCGCCTCACGTTCCCCAAGTGCAGACCTACCAGCTGTGACCATTATTGCCCAACTCTAATCGGCAGAAATCGCTAGATTCAATCTTCTACTTAAAGGGCCTTGCGTCGTCTCATGCAGGACATTTGATTCAATCAGACAGGCGGGAATGCGAGCGAGCTACTGCACTCAGCCCAGATAATAAGCCCAAAAATAGACACGTTGGTTTAGCCTATATGGGTGAGGGGAGGAGCCAGGTGGCATCATTTCAGGGTAATATGGAACACAATGAGCCATGGCAGAACTGGTTCATCAGTGCTTTCATTCTACATTCATACAATGACCCAACTCCGTTTCCTTGAGTTTGACCAAACTGTGACACTGTCCAAAATAACCTGTGCCCTGGTCACAATAAGGGAAAAAAAAGAAAAAAAAAGAATTGAATTGTACAGAACACAGGGTTAGCCCTGACACAAGTAGGATGGAATTGGACATTAAATACTGACTCTCTCTAAAGGCCTCCGCAAACTCGTTCCGACAGCATTGCGGAGCACTTCCGAATTTGATTATTTCGCAACAAACCTTGTACAGTAGCCTGTGGAATAAACAATGGATTTCAATGGACGACTCCGACTAAATAGACGTAATTTACAATTGGCGGCGGAAGAGTTTGGCGCTGGTGTGCGGGGATAGAATGTTAGAAGCAGAGTGCAGAGCACTGTGTCGGAGCTGGTGTGCGGACGGCTTTAGGGACACCCTACATCTAGCAGGCCTGAGTCAGCAGCACCAAGCAGCCTGTCCAGATGTGGACTGTTAAAGGAGCCCAGAGCAGTGGGGTTTATTAGAGGCCGGAGGAAACCATGAAACCAGACCCAGAGTCACAGCAGCAGCAGCAGCAGCAGCATACCGTACAGTGCAGCAGGGCAGCAGATAAGATAGGGGGCCACTGGACAAGAACCACCTCATGAATGAAGGTCACCGCAGACAGGCAACGCTAACAGAGAACACACACACACACACACACACACACACACACACACACACACACACACACACACACAGGCAGACAGCAACTCATACACAGACACACAAATGCACACAGACACTCACACACACACACACACACACACACACACACACACAGACACACACACGCACACAGGCACACACACACACACACACACACACACACACACACTCTACTACTGACCTGTGGAACAGAGCCATGGCCCTCATCCAGATGGGCAAGCTCAGATTCTGAGCCGAACCCAAAAGCAACACACGGAGTGCACACAGTGATACAGCTCCCATGTTAATGTTGGTTTTTGAAAGCAGGTGTGGAAACAGCGCTGAGTGACCTCAAATGGAAGCAACAACAGGCTTGCAGATCCATTATGGGCCTGTAGCTGGAACAAAAAGGCTGAGCAAACAGCTAAAGAAGTTTCTTTGTTGTTGACGGTGTTTGTGCAGAAAATGTGATTACAGTAAGTAGAAAGGTAATGTTATTACCATCCCACAAACATCTGACAAAAATGCTCAGCTCTTCTTGCAGAATTTTGGCCACATTGAATTAATCTGATGCATTTAAAACAGCTCTTCAAATACATCTCACTCAGAAGTGTCTAAGAAGGGCCTGCCTGTCAGGCATTCAGACCCCGTCTGAGGATGACTACCGGTCTGACAGGAGTATAAATCAAGCTGAGAGGACACTATGAATAAATCCATCTGGGTCCTCAGACATTACAGCTGAAAAGTGGCTCCGAGTCAGGGATCGACCTCTTGGAGCCATCAATAACTCAAGACGTTTCCGGGCATCCAGATGTACTCTAGTAGTAGTGGAAGCGCTGAGCGCATTCTCTTCCCCTTAATGCATGACTCATACTGAGGGGTTAAAGTGGATACTCCTCAGGACAACTATGCACGCAGGTCATCAATCCAGGAACTCATCTGGGATGTTCACTGAAGACGTCTGCCTCTATCAGCTTCCAGATTCAATTACATGGCCATAAAATTGTGCTCCCTCTCTCGCACTCTTCAACACGCTTTACAAAAAAGCTTTTATACTCAAGCAGACATAAAGAGTCTTGATATGACAGTCCTTACAACACTGACAAGGACACCCACAGACCCAGCAATGTGTTGTGCAGCAGCAGCAGCGGCTAATTCTCATGCTTTGTACAATCAGGTCCACACTCTACACACTAGAAGGCAAGAATTTTGCAGGCTGTATTAAAATATAACAGCTTTGCTCCATGGCCTCTGTAGATGTGAGGACGAGGTGGGGTGAGGTCCTCACCGGTCTCTCTCTTCAGCCCCATGCCTCTCTGACTCACAGTCGCCACAGTCCTGCTGAGTTAGCAGACACATCCAGTAAAGTGACTCATGCCCTCGGCTCCATTGTATCACTTCAGGGATTGAAAAAGGGAGAGAAGAGAGGGGACTTGCTGATAAAGAGTCTTGTACAACATCTGGTGTGGAGTGCCAGGAACACAAAAGGTGCCTTTGGTCACATTCCAAACTGTTTCGGTTCATGGCATGGCTGGCTCTTTGCCCGTAACAATTAGCCAACAGATAACATGTTCACACAGGGGATCAAACCAGTCAACATTCAGTGCCAGGCTGTTGCTTGCTTTGGTTACCAGCTCATTTAAAAATTCCAAAGTCAAGCCACGCTAGAATGGCACATTAAAAGACAGGAGTGCAGAAGTTGACTACAGAGGACTTCTGAAACAGAGATATTTCACACCCACCCACAGTTACCAAGGCAGGGATGAAAAAGCCCTTAATAACTGGGGTGAGAATGATGACCAGAGAGATCACTCCTCACTCGAAACGGCAAATTATTATCCATCTGGAGGAGAGGCAAGCCTGTCTTTCTTGGTGTTCTGATCTAAAAGAGAGCATTAGCAACTCCAGCCTGGCTCACTCAGCAAGCATGCATAAAATAACACTTGTGGAAGGGGCTGGTGGGGTGGTGGTGGCCGGTGTGCTCATTCATGCATGAGCTGCGAGGGGGTACAAGCACGGAATGCTAATGTGCCTACAGCATTCCGAATGACCTCACCAGTTTGCCTTGTCGTCACAGAGAGGATATGGGCAGCAGCAGCAGCAGCAGGCTGGAGCTGCCCTCTGAGGGAGTGGCAAGGACGCAGAGGGCCTCAGTTTCACACTGGGAGGTGGCGGGAAGCCTGGCTGCGCAATAGTGCTGAGTGTGTTCCTGCAGCGAGTGGGCAAAGCCCCTCTGGGCTCGAGCGGAGATCGCATCCGATTGGCCGATCGGCTCTGTCCGGTTTCCGATTGGCTGATCGGCTCTGTCCGGTTTCCTTGTGCTCTGACAGGTTTCTGGGGCTCGTCTCACTGTCTGATAAGAGACACTGACCTCGCTTCCTCTGTATGGTCATTATACCTCGTGTTCTCCATCCTGCTCACTTCCTCTCCTGTCGCCTTTACACAAAACACCCCGGCCACTAAATCCACTCCAAGGCTATATCAGTCTCACACACAGGCAGAGACAGAGGCCCGGCAGGCAGCTTAAAGAATGGGCTCTCCTATCAACCCAGCTGCAGCAGCGCCCAGGAAGGATATAATCGAGTCAAGAGGGGGGCTCTTGACTTTCCTTTCAGAGCCTGATCCTCCAGCCAAGACCTCAACAACCTCAGGAAAGAATGCTGATTTTAGCTAGATGGCTTTTGAGGCAGAAGCGTGTGGAGGCAATTGGGGGGAGGGATTTTGGGGGGGATTTTCAAACGCTCTGTTTGTACAACATTGTTTAATTGTCCTGGGAGAGATTTTGTATGCCTTGCATGATTGGTAGCCTTCTTTCCAGCATCACAAGACTCACCCTGGAGACATTTCACATGCTTTTTGAACATGAAAACAAGCAAAAATGTAATTGGTTTTCCACTGTCAAAAGATGCTATAAAATGGTTATTGACATAAAAAAAAACATGGATTTGTTTCATTGAGTAGGCGGAAAAAAAATAACTAAAAACGACTACGACTAAAGCTTCTTCAATCTCATTCACATATCACAGATGCACACAGTTAAACTTGCCAGTATGACCCGTGTGGTCATCTGGCTCTGGAGTGGCACCACACGGTGCTATTCTCTGCAGCCCAGACGTTCAGTGGGAGCTGCTCTCTGGCCATCAACAGTGAGCTCATTGTGATCCTGTAGCTCACTGGGCTAGGGCCAGGCTGCAGCACTGAGTCTCAATGGCCACATGAATTAAAAGCAATACGCTGCAATGGGTATTCATCTGTAACTACAAAACCAGGCACCCTGGTTTTATCCTTTGTGCCGTACGCAAAATGACTTCTAGATAGAGGGATTTAGGTGAACATGTTCCACATAAGGCAACAAGACAACATGCAAACGTGTGAACAATAAAGTGGTGACAAGCATAAAAAGCCGACCAGGACTGAAATATCTGCAGATATTCTCACCAAGCCAACCTCTTTTACAAACAAAAACAACAGGCTCTGGGTCTGCTTTAGCATTCTAAGCTGCTCAAAACCATGCAGCACAGACTCCTGTAAGGGGAAAAAAAGCTGTTCTTTGTTGACTGGCTCCATAAAAAGCCCCTGCAGGTCTCAGTCAAGGATACAGGGTTCATCTCTCCCTGTGGGCGATTCAGTGCCCTAATGACTGGCCTTCCCCAGGTCCCTGTGGCCCCTCGATATCGCCCCATTCCACCCCCCTCCGAGTGGATTAGCACAGTGGTCGGACTCATTCCACACATTCCAGACCACATCCCTGCCAGCCACAAGCCTCCTGCTCCCTGCTCAGTGAACCTGCAATCCCTTCACACACAGACTTGATTCTCAAGGTCCTGCTCGCCTTTGCAACCCACCACTGGGATCATGGAAAGTTGGCATGCACTTCTCACAGAGACAGATTTTGCTCTCAATTTATCCCAGTAGGAGAGTGTTCCTAGGGCAGGATAAAGGACTGGAAAGCGAATCAATCATATATTGTAGTTCTGATCCAAACCACAGGGAAGAAATGTTGGCTCCCACATTCTTGACGATGGGGGCAACAATAAAACTAAAACTATTAGGCTAGATGGTACTCTACTCACCGCAACTGAATTAACGATCTATAAAAGCATTTAAACCTCTCACCTGCAATATTATGACATGCAGTGGAAAATCTATGCACAGTCATAGAATATCGTTAACAGCTGCTATTTTGTCTAACACATCTGAAATGACCTTTGCACACTAGGCAAGGCAAAATGGTCTCTTTTGACAAGAAAATGAGAGGAAATGGCTACATGTATGTTATTACTAATCCTCTCCTCAGTACCACAGTGCACATTAGAGACAATAAAGAAAATAAGCACAAATCTGTGGACTATCTGGAGGCAGAGGCAGTGTATCCAATCCTCTTAACCGTGGAAACAACTTGGGCAACGATGACATGTAAACAGGGTTGTCGAGTAAAGAGGATTTTCTACAAAAACCTCTTGACAAGGCTTCAAATGACTTCTGTGGGTCTGTGGGTCACAAGCTGCGCAAGTGTTCCTTACGAGGCATGCTGCAGATCTGTACACATACTGTTTCCAAGTGTGAACCGAAGGCCTTTAGCACAACACCACAACTGAAATTCCTGTACTCCTTCCTGAAGGTGAAACAAAACAAAGAAAGCAAAGCTATGGCAATGCAAACCCACAAGCAACACAAAAAGGTTCAAGGAGTCCAAACCCCAATGAGCAAGGTCAGGAGAAATCTAATCTCACCGGAGACCAAGATGCCGGGAGATGCAAGAATTCTGGGTCGAGCAGCCTGAGTGTTACTTGAATGGATGTACAGCTGAGGAGTCGCAGTCTAAAAAAATGAAACCAGCTGTCCCAACTGCACAAGGCAGGGATCTGGCATGCGGTCAGTCAAACTGTCATTTCATTTGTCAGACAGACATGACTGGGCTGCGAGTCTCTCTGTAGTCTCACTGGCAACTCTTGTGGCAGGCACTGAGGGAGAGCAAGCAAGCAGGAGGCCATCAGAGGACACAGTGCTAACAATCCCTATGGCACACTACAGCATACATCGCACATGGCTACACCAGAAAATCTGTTTTGCATTTACATACAGTGAAAACACTTTGTGATGAATCCTGAGACTCACATTCCCAATTTCCAGCAAACTTTTGTGTCTCCATCATAAGCTTGAAGACATCATTCACCTGCTTATAGGCTGCAGTCACAAATAGCGGCCCATAACCTACAGTAACTCCATGGAGTTGTTCTGCCAGAGTGAGTTCAACAGAAAGAGTTGAAAGGAATACTGCAGCCATAACAATCAGTTCCAGAATTACAAACATAATCTCAGTTCAGTGTTGCTTTGGAAGAATAAAACATGGCAGCAAGTGATGTGGGCTAAGGTCAGATGGAGAAGAATTTCAAAAGGTGGAAGGCAGTGCGGCAGGAGAAGGTGACAGGAGTAACAGGAGGAGGACGTGGGAGGCTCAGCAGGAGGGCAGCTGGGGCCTTATCCCAGAGGATGGGCTACGCAAGCCGCAGCGTGGCAGGCCTGCCGCAGGCCACAGGGAAAATAAACAAGTCCCTGAGAAGGTCACGGTCGCTTGTCTCAAATAGCTACACTCTATCTATCTCAAGAGACTTGCTGAATTCTGGATGTTGTGGACAAGGAAAGATTTCAATAAATGATATGGGTAGATAAAGTAAAACTCTAGGGCAGTCGAGCAGAATCCAGCATACTGTGTTTCAATAAACTAAAACGGTAAGGCTTCACTGAAATAGCATTAGAAGAATGCAAAGTCAAATCCAAAGATGGTATCATGGATCACACTCTGATTACTCCTCTCTTATCTTCACTTTGGGATATTAAAGGAAGCAGTACCTGAAAGAAACCTGTCTGCAAATCTGTCTTTTGAGGTTACTTTTGGAGTCTGTCTGAAATGTGCAATAGCGAGTCTCTTGCTGTGTAATCTCGCAGCGTCCTTAAAGTTCCACTGCTCTCAGGTCAGATGAAAGCCTGAATGCAAATCCCTAGATTCAGCTCATAAGAGCAAGACCACTACAACCATTACAACTCATCAAAAGTTCTATTGGAACCAGGTGGAAAAAGTACTTTAGAGGTTACCACAAGGGGCACTTAAGCATATGATCACACACACACACACACATCCCTTTCAGAGATCCAACCAATGTATAAAAGCTAGTCTATGTTCTGCTGCACCAGCAATGTGGAGCTGGCCAAAATCTATAGGCCATCAATCATGTCATTCCAAAATCTATTGGTCAATCAATCATATCATTCCAAATTCTGTGGCAATAAGGATTCACAAGCAGGCTGGAAGCGTTACCTTGGCACCTCCTAACCAACTGAGCCTACTATGCATAATTAGACAATGATTAGTCTTTCGCTACAATAATTGAAAAAATGATCATGACCATCCTATTGCCCATTTTGCTGTGCAAAAATCCCTAGACACAAAGCAGCCTGCCAACATTTTTTTTTTTTACATCAGCAATTTCACAAATGTTAAAATCAGCCTTTTCATGCATGCTGTCAACAGCCAAGGGGGACATATTATGGAAAAATATGTGGCGGTGTAATAAATGACAGATGTGTGCGTCTGGCTGTTACAGTACGTGGTGGAGGTCAAGCCGAGGAAGCGGGTGAACTGCATAGCCTCTCTTTGTAAAAGTTACACCTCATTTAACGCCCCATCTGGACCCAGACTGGCATTCTAGCCAGGCTAAAAATTATCAGTCTCCTCCGCAACACCAGATGCCCTTCAGCGGCTCATTAGACGATTTGGTGCATTTACTCTGGTGCAGCTGGAAGGGGTAATGAACTCTTCATGGGAGCCAAGCTCACATATCCTTCACCCGAAATACCTCCCCGAAAAATCCATAGTTCCCTCAAAAGACCAATTCCACCGTTCTCCACTGATGCTGTAACCAAAACGCCAGACTTTTTTGATTGCATCATATCCTGTGACAAGTAGCAGATGTGTAGACAGCAATTCTGCTGAAGATTGTTCAAATTCCTTAACCTATATACCACTTGATATTTAGTGGAGTGAATCAGGTTAATTGTTTGCTTCAGGCTGCACAGCAGGGTTCCATGTTATTCATTTATAGGACTGGGTTGTAATTACAGTAGGACTTTCATCCATCTATTCAACCATCCTGCATCCAGTTCATATACCTATACACCCCTGACCACAGTCTGCTGACTCGAGTGATCTTAAGACTGGGTTTAAGGCTGGCTAGTGTGAAAGGGTGCTAAGGGGGACCGGACTGTGATTGTAATTGTAAGGGACCACGTGAGGTGGCCTTCACACAAAAGGGTGATTGTCATCATCACCATGTGTGTTCCTCAAAACAACAAACAGCACAGCAGCTCTAACAGGAAGTGTCTGCAGAAGTGGACAGCGAGTCTTCCTCGTAGACAGCCCTGCACCTTAGCGAGGGAGACGACCTGGATGCTGGACTCCACTGGGTGTTGAGAGTGTGCACCCTAAGGCCATCAGCAGGCTCTCTGTGTCCTAGTAGTCGGGTCTTGCAAGGCGCCCTAGAGCTCTACAGGCCCCCCCACCCCCTCAATAACAAACAAAAGCCCCTTTGTGTGTCACAATGCAGGTCACCATTGGCTCTGCCTCTGGCTGGTGTGCTATGGGCCCAACTAACTAAGAGAACTGCAGGATTGAAGTCCTTTTGCTTAGGCTCAACCAGTAGCAGCCCTGCAGAGAACATACATATTTCAATCTCCAGAGTCCACATGAACTCAAAGATCTCCTCTGGTGAACAGACTCGGAGTACTCAATAATGGCAGGAGGACATCCCATTCATAACAAAGCATCAAAGGATAATGGTATTGTCATTGCATTAGTTACTGATGTTCAATGTACAGATTTGGTTCTGCTCTATTTTCAAAGACCACCCAAAACACACACACACTCCTTTTGTAAAGATGGAGAGGAGAGGAAAGACAACCAGTGAAAGAAAAACACACAGAGGAACCAGTCAGAAAAAGCTCCATTTGTTCACACAGAAGGGGGTTGGATAGCCTGGAGTGATGAAGACTAGCTGAGCTTTCCATGTTTACAACAGCAGTTCATTTAAGGTTTATTTGCGACAAATATAGTCTGTCGCAAATGCACCAGACACCAACTGATCCCAAGCATTTTGCAACGCAAACCCAGGATTGATAAAAAGATTGATGCAAAATACATCTGTATGCACAGCACACACACTGGGAAGGGCATCTTCTAAAGACTGGGATGCTCCTGTTGTCCCAGCAGTACTTGAACTGGCACAAATGTAGGAAGCATAAGACCACTGGTGACAGAGCCTAATCTCTCTCCAACATTTTTATGCGGATTGGAAAGACAAAATCTAGGCCTACATCTCAGACCTTGATCTTCATACGGAGGATCTCCCTCCTTCTGGCCATCTGAGCCCTACTCAAGTGAGGACTGAACCTTTGAATTTGAAAGCCCTATGTGCAACGTGGAAAAAATGTCCCTCTCGCTAGCATTTTCCACATGTAACCCAGCATACCAGACAGCACTTGTGAAATTAATTTATCTCCCAAAGTGGAAAAACAAACAACGAAATTGAAGCAGGTCTTTGAAACGTAAATGGGCTCCTCCTCTGCGCCTTTTATGTCATGTGATACTAAATTACTTTAAAAAGGCCAGCCAAAGCAACTAAACTGAACTGGTCAGAAAAGTCAGAAATAGGCCATTATGGTTTTGATTGTGTGCAATATAAAATAAAGCTTTGGTCTGAGCCATGGTTTCCATTAGTAAAACCCTGGGTAATTCCTGAGGGCTTGTTGTTGAAAGTGAATGCTGATCCTTTTCAATCACTTCATAAACCCACTTTTACGGGCAGGAGTGAGACGTGGCGTGTTCCACTAAGGTAGCCTAATTAGAACCATGCAAGCGCCCAGCGGTGGTCGATGTTTTCAGAATGAAAGGCAGGGAATAAGAGAGTTTAACATAAGCAAATGGAGAACCATGGATAATTTGTTCCAACCTGATTATGCCACTTGATTAAATAACTTCATGCAACAGCACTCACCTGTCTGTGCACTTGATACCCAAGTTCTCCATCTTTTAAAGCCAAAGCTGGACTGTTGCTCTCTCTCCATATTACATTGGTGAGAAATATATGCAAATCTACTTTACACTGCAATTATCAAATTAGACCAGTGCTTCTCAGACTTTTTCAAACAAAAAGAAATCTGGCTGACAGAGGACTAAACTTTGAGAAACTCTGAAATGGGGACCCTCATGACCTTACCAGTAAAAGGAAAGGTTCCCTGCCCGGCACCCACATGACTGCTACCACTATTTCAATAAATAACATCCAATCTGTTTCATTCTTCCTTGTTCAACCTTATGACAAACACGACCCCCAGACAAATACAAAACTGTATAAACAATCAACCAAAGCCTTTTGGTCTATTCATGTAAACTTACCTTGTAGCATACATCTGTAGGCTGACTCTGAGATGGCATAGATGTGTGGGGGCATCTCGTGTCTCTTCTTCCCCCGGTACATCTCAATGATGTTCTCTGAGTAGATGGGGAGGTTTTTGTAGGGGTTTATGACTACACAGAATAGTCCAGAATATGTCTGTTGAAAAACACAGAAATATGTAACTATTAACAACCAGTCTAACTATAATATTAGTTTAGTACAGGGGTGGGTAATTACTTAGTTTGCCCAGGTCTGGTTTAGCAGGGAATGTAACAGTGCATTCAGTACAAGTGCTGTTAAACTGGCTTGTCCAGGCAATGCTGTCTGTAGTAGTGTAGGCAAAGAGGGATGAATTAGTGGAGGCCCACACAGCGTGGAGCAGATCAGACCCAACTCTGCGCAGGCTAGTCATAAATCACCAGTGAATCAATCCTTTTACAGATACTGGAGAGGGAGAAAACTGTTGAGAGTCTAAATCATTCTTTACCTTACTGCTTACGCTTAGAGAGCAAGGGCCTCATACAAAAGAATCAAGCAGCACCAAGAGAGAAGAAATCTTAACATTAGTCATCTTCATCACTTCATCACAAAGAAAAAAAAAACGACAGCTACCATTATAAAGCAGCGGGCCCCACTGGACTTCTAACTGATTGCCAAAACAATCACTGCATCTTGTTTTATTTAGATTTTGATGAAAAATTATATTCTGATATGAAAATAGTAAGCTTATTTGTAAGTGGATAGACATCAAACCTCCTTTCTCCATTTAGTGTTTCCTACAGATCTACCCATGTAAGTTTACATCCTGCCCAGCTGAGAGGCAGCTGTTCTCGCACACACACACACACACACACACACACACACACACACACACACACACACACACACACACACACACACAGAGACAAGATGACCTCCTGTCTCAATGCTCCAGCCAGCTGAAGAAAAAAAATCTAAATACCATGACAGCAGATCTGACAGTAATATCAGCTTATGTCCCAGTTTGACTGGCTTTGGCTAAGCTGTGGTGATGGTGATGAAATTTCACACGAAAAAGAAGAAACTTCCCCCATCTCATTTTCATAATAAATATTAGCAGTGTGACCGGACATACTGTCGTCCCTGATCTGATTTTATTATTTTTTCCCTGTTTTTCAGAGGGCGTCACTTCCTGAGAGTGACCAGACGGCAGCGTAGGGGCTTCCTGTGTGTTTGTGACCAGCAGCAGCAGCAGGACGCAGGGCAGACACAGCAGAGGGCAGGTCGGGAGAGAGATGGCTAATCCCTGTCTGTCTGCCGGGTGGGCTCTCCACTAGCTGCAACAGAAGGGTGGGGGGAGGTGTGTGTGTGTGTGTGTGTGTGTGTGTGTGTGTGTGTGTGTATGTGTGTGACGGGGGTCGACAGCCCATATCCCACCCCCTCTCACCCTGCCTGGCTATGTGACTACATTCCAGTAATTATGTTGTCTGTGCTGGGCAGGGGTGCAGAGGGCCCACAGTCGGCTAACCTAGTTGCCGGGCTGGAACAATGGATGCGTAGTGCAGGCATGCTGGGGGCAGCCGCGGGGTCCTGCGGAGATCCCAAAGCACCCATCACAGGTTCCGTCTCGCCGTACAGGGCCGGCTCGCTCTCAATCGCCCACCCCCCACGGGGACCAAAACAAACACGTCTGACTGCATGACGGCGCTCCACCTAAAACCAGCGTGCACACATCCGATCTGCAGCATTAGTTACTGGTGAGCGTATGAATGAAAGTACATACCGGTAAATCGGCTAAATCCTAGATCATCAGACTAGGGTTATATTTTTGAGACCTATTCAGCTTTATATTTAAATGTTCAGTATGTTTAACGTTCCGCTTCAACTAAAATGAATGAAACATTTTATGTTAACTTTACACGCTTGGGTTTCCACATGATTTTTGCAGACAGGAGAATGAACGAAAGTGCAGCTTTGCCTAAATCACCCAAGATTCTTTTGAACATAATGTAACACTGTTGCAGCTCAGTGGCTGATTTTTTATTGGTCAAGGTCAGCGTTTGGTGTCTCTAATGGGCATAATCTGGGACCTGATGTAAAACACAAAAGCCAGACTCCAACCTCAACCTTGAGATTCTGATAAAAAATTCCCTAATAACAATGACAAGCACTAATGACAAATTCATAATAGACTGTGAGCTCAGCTGACATGAAATGAGAGAGATGTCCATCTGGCCATCTTTAGAGGGGAGCAGCACAGCCAGTGCATTAGCCCACCGCTACAGCTGCTGAGAGGGGAACCCCTGCCGTTCTGCCCGTAGGGGTGGAGGGAGTTTGGGGCTGTATATCCGTGTCCCTGCCCCCAACCCACCGCACAAGATCGGCACAGTGCCAGGCAGACGGATCAGCGGCCTGCTGGGGTACACGGGGCATAGAGCGGGGATGACTCAGCTGGCACACCCCAAAAAAAGCCGGTGGGGCCGGAGCTGGGCTACGAGAGTCAGCGGCTAGTCTCAGCACCCACCACCACACCACCACCACCACCCACTGGCCTGCTGAAGCTGGACCTATGCCCACAGGAGTGCTGATGGGACTGGGGACCTGTGCCAGGGGGGCACCGGAAAAAGCCCAGAGGGCCCAGGCCAGGGCCTCTAGCACAGTTGATCTAGTGCCCAGTGCTGCAGTCGTGTCCAAACACTCCCATGGCCAAGTCCAGCTTAGCAACCGCATTGGCGGCTTTCGTGGAGCGGCCAAAACAAAAAGAGGATGTTTCCGAAGGGAAGAAGGGGACAAAAAAGGGGAACAGCTGAACTTTGGGGTTTTGTGTGTGTGTGTGTGTGTGTGTGTGTGTGTGTGTGTGTGTGTGTGTGTGTGTGTGCGTGCAGTGGACTTCATGTTGAGCAGAGTTAAAAAGGGATCAAATATGTCTTGTGTCTCATGTACAAAAGATCCCCATCAGACTTCAAAGAGGTGGTCAGTAAACTGTGGACTGATTCTCACATACTCATTCTGGGCTGAAGAGTGGGAGGCTATGAATTCAGCACCAGCGGAGGCCACGGATCCTCCCGCACACACAGACCCAAAACCAACACGTGCACACAGTGTGTGTGTGTGTGTGTGTGTGTGTGTGTGTGTGTGTGTGTGTGTGTGTGTGTGTGTGTGTGTGTGTGTGTGTGTGACATACGCCACACCCAAGTGAAGATCAGAGGAAAGCCTGCATCAATAAGATTCTTATCTCCTTAAGGGCAACAATGAACCCTAAAGATACGGTGCATTTCAGGGAAATCTCAGATCCTAAAACACACTCCTTCCTTTTCAGTTCAAAGGGCACGATACCCACCGCTAAGGTTGGCTTCTGAACCTGGGTGGTTTTCATTCCACAGAATCAGAAAGATATGCTTTCTATCGGGCACGACTACGGCCCAAAGAAGTTAGAGAATCAATCGCTTTTTTAGAGGGCTGTTCCGTACAATGCTCATCATCAGTATGGCGGCATAATATCCGCTTCTGAACCAGAGTGGCTTCTGAGCCTGGGTGGTTTTCATGCCACAGAATCTCAGATATCTTTCCTATCGGGCACGACTACGACAGAGAGGGTTGCTCAGTATTCCATGATCTTTGACTACGGCCCAAAAGAAGTTAGAAAAAGAATCAATCTCTTTTTCAGAGGGCTCTTCCGTGCGATGCTCAGTGCTGAGTCATCATCATCAGCATGGCGGCAGGAGGAGGTCAGCCTCTCTCTGCCCACTCACTGCACGGCTGAAGGATACGAGTGGGAGGGCGGCGTGGAGAGAGAGAGAGAGAGAGAGAGAGAGAGAGAGATGCATCCTGTCACTCACAACCAGCCCTTTTCAGCCAGCAGGACTAAAAGCAAGAAGGTCCCACTACACCAGCGTGAGGAGGAGAGCAGTAAAGAGTGCAATCGATCTGCAAAACGGGCCTGTCTCATATACAGGATAGCGAGCCTTGGCCAGTGTTTCTCAGTATCACGTTCCCCTACACAAGGCAGTAATGAAAGTAACAACGTAATCATAGGTTTAATAGACAGAACAGACTAATGGCCTCTACAGTAATACAGTGCTGATGGATGGCACATGCTCAATACATATTTTATGGGTTAATCTGGATGAATGTTCAATCTAGAATATGTGTAAATATATAATCATAAATCCAAAATCCTTTAGTTTAGTTGAGACTACATGATCGCATTATTTCTCTGCTCAGTCTATCCAAGCAACATTCAACACTTGGACAAAACATGTTGATGGTCATCAAAGGCCGGTTTCACACTTGGGCTGTTGTGAAGTGTCTGTAGTGTGTGTATTTGTGTGTGTGTGTGTGTGTGGCTGATCATTCATTAGCAAGGGGTCACCAAGGAAATCACTGCACCACAGAGAACTTCAGCTTTTGCCTTCCCTTATATGACTCTCCATCCCAGGGCGAAGCACCTTCCACAATGCAGATGCTTGACATAGTGCACATTTCACACGCTGGCTGAGCCCAGGTCTGGTGCAGGAGCCCCTGACAGGTCCGTGCCGGGAGCAGATGCAGATGGGGAGCGAGATTAGGGAGCGTGGCGCCCGCTAACTTGGCATGAAGTTATTTTTTAATCAAGGGGCAGCGTTTGGAGCTCCGCATTGAAGTATGCCAGATATTCGGAGACAGCTGTGGCCCATCAGCGCGTGCACAAAGGCCCCATTCTGGCTGGCAGGGGCCACTGGGTGTGTGTGTGTGTGTGTGTGTGTGTGTGTGTGTGTGTGTGTGTGTGTGTGTTTGTGTGTGTGTTTGAGTGTGTGTGTGTGTGTGTGACTCAGCACAGGCCTCAGAGGCTGATTACCTCCATCAGGAGGAGGAGGAGGAGGAGGAGGAGGAGGAGGAGGAGGAGGCAGGCGGCTGAGCGGCGTTAGCCAAAGCCGCCACCTGGAGCTCAGCCTGGCTAGCGAGCGAACAACAAGCAACAAGCAGCAAACAGGCCGTGGTGCAGCCTGGAGCTTTCCCATAAAGATAGCCATGCGAACGCGAGAGGAGAGTGGCTTTAGGGAAGCACTGTGCAGCTAGCTGGGCCTCCTTACAGGGAGCTGGTGGCCATGACAACAACTCCAGCCATTGGAACATCCCTCCTTAAATGCAGCCGAGCGTGCTAACAGTCCTTGTTGACAAGAGGCCAATGAGGAGAGAGGGGTGTGTGTGTGTGTGTGTGTGTGTGTGTGTGTGTGGGGGGGGGGGGTCTTCTGTCGAGGAAACACACAGAGCCCCCAAGGGAGGACAAAGAGCACGTTCACATATTATGCATTTGATTTCTTTGCTTTCCCCCGCTTTTTTCGAGTCTTAAACACAGCTAAATGGTCCTTAAAACAGACGGAAACCCAAATAGGACAAATGATCATTATCTCTCTGGCGCTGTTTGGCGTTCAGGCCTCCGCAGGCTGCATCCAAAGGGCCATGTGAAAGAGTGGCCCCCATTGAAATTCCAGCATGACCTCATCTCAAGCCCTCTTGGCTACCGAGGGAGACGAAAGAACTGACCCAACCAGCCGCACTGTCCGCTGTTCTGTTCTCTCTCTCCCTCTCTCTCTTTCTTTCTCCCTCACTCCTCCTCTCTCCTCTCTTTTTTTCCCTTCCTTCTTGCTTGTCTCAAGCGACCACCAAACTATCCCTCTATTCCTGGAGTGAACGCCACAAAGTAGGTCAAGGCCACACGGGAGAGGCCCATTATTAGTGCCATCTCCTCCACGTCACTAATACAGGACCACACACAGGATGAGGGGCTACTAAGGACACACTTTAGAAGCATAATGATCTGTGTCAGATGTGAACAGTAGATGTGTCATCTACAGGGCTTCCTCAATTTCATGCAACAATTATCATCAACTACTATTATATCACACACCAACAACAACACATGTATGCAACAAGTTTGTCACAATGGCTAAGTGAGTGAGGCAGATACACAAAAGAGAGTCCTGGCTCAGTATCTGTGTGGACACTACTAGTCTTTCATATACTATGATACATTTGCATCCATTAGCTTGGAAGGGTTTGACGTCTTTACATTAAATTTAAGAGACTACTGAGCGCCATCCTGTGCTAGTTACAAAAGTTTCATAGGTCTGTCATCAAAGCATATTAGTAGCTAAGATGTACAAAAGGCACACAGTATTTTTTTTCAGATAAGAAAAAAAGAAAGCAGAGATGGTTTGGACACTCACATAGATGAGGCCGGAGTAGTAGCGGTCCTTCAGGTTGTGCAGCACTGAGGCCTCGTTGAGGCAGGTGAGCTCCGCCATGTCCTCCACCTTGCTGAACTTGGGCGGGTTCATCTTCTGGATGTCGTCCTTGTTGACCATCGCCTTCTTGCCGTTCTCCGCCAGTTCCACCACCACTTCATCGCCCCGTTCCTCGCGGATGCTGGCCGCCTCAAAGCCATGTCGCTCCGACGGCACCCACACCAGCTTCTTAGCCGTCCAGTCGGCTTGTTGGGCTGGGTTGTAGACCACCGCCCGGTCCACAAAGAGGTACCGCTCCGGGTCCTCCTGCCCGCTCCGCTGTGCCATCTCTGCTCGTCAGGACAGACCGGCCCACTGGCACACACAGGGAGAGAGAGGGACACAATAGTTCACTTCACACCTGAGCTCAGCACAGCAAAACCAGTACAAAGTTAACATCCTGAATAGTCAAGTTTCTGAAAAGTACAACATATACTCTCAAATACCCATGTTTAGGCCTATATAAAAACACATTCTATAGACCTACCAGTCTACACTTATATCTTCAGTGGGTTGCTTCATTTCAATACAGTATAGGAATACTGACATCCCTTACTAATTAGTAAAAAGAGATGGATGTTGTTGGTAAGTACTGAAAATAACATATTCTGATTGAGAGTTAGACTTCACAAATTTCTTAATATCCAGAGACTCCACAAATCTGTAAATCAACAATGATCCATGTCCTTGTTTGAAAAGTATTTGAAAAGAAGACATGCTCCCTGTACAAAAAAAAAAAGCTTTGAAAATGAAAACATGTTGAAGGAGCCAAGCCACACCAGAACACTTGGTCTAGTTTAACACTAAATGCTTTGGCCATGAGGCACATCTCATAGCTGACTTGAGAAATTTCACAACTGACTGAAATGTGAGTGAATAAGTATGGCTGTCATTTCAAGCTCAGATAAAAGGAGCTCCATCTACCACAAGAAAGAGCAGCTGTTTTTCAGCTAAACAAAGGCCTTACACAAATGTGTACTTCACATCTCTGGCCCCAAGCCTGTGATTCAGACATGTGTTGTAGCACACAGGGCGTGATGTCAAATTCCTTAGGGACCGGTCAAACATGAGAGCAAACCTGCAATTTGACAAGCTGGCCATATATGCACTATGGGCAGTATTCTCCCAGGTGGTTAAGTAAAAAAAAAAGTGCTTAGTGCTGGCTAAAATAGTTTTTTTTTTACTTAAGCACCTGGGAGAATACCAGCCTATCAGAATAAACTGTGGTTCATTTGGGGTAGTTAGATGCATGCTGATGACAACCTTATTAGACAATATATGCAGGCATACTCAAACCTTCCCATCTGTATTAAGTAAACTCCAATCATGATTTTATAACAAACCAATTTCCATAAATCATTTTAACGAAAGGCACCAGGGGACTCATTTATTCTCCATTCATATGTTACTAAACGAGCAAGGAGAACTTAGAATGCCAGTTTGTTTACAGCATCTCATTAGGCGTACCGCACTTCTGTTGCCGCTGCCAAATGCTAGGACTGTGGAAAGCGATTTCCAAATTTAGTTCTAATACTGATATTTTGGTAATATTAAAATGATAACGCTACATTAAGGAGCACGCCAGTGCCTTGTCACGACCAACTGCATTTCTTGACTGTTGCGAGAGTTTTCAGGCACTTGGGCTATTGTTGCCAAGTTGCTCTTGGTGTAAACAAGGCTAATCGAGGACACAACTGCAGAGGTTTGCGCCAGAGACTACAGGAGGTTTACCATCACTGCAATATTATGTATATCTCAAGTGTCATGCAGGGCGCATTCAGCAGCTGTGTATGCAACTGATAAGTAGGGTAACGTTACACGGGCTGTTTTCAGATGATTAAAAACCTCCGAGACCATTTTCTTCTTGAAACTTTATGACCCTGGGTGTTTAACATCAGCAACTTTCAGAACCTTTCTATAACATTACCATAACTATTCTAAAACAAAGTATACACTCTCCAGTTTCATGGTTACGTTAAGTGGGTCAGTCAGGACTATGGATGCAGAGATCAGTCCAGCTGACCCAGCTAACTGACGTGCGTGTGCGTCCCTGCGCAGAGCCCCTGAAACCGCTAGGATGATATCATACGACTGTGCGCCAAAGCAAATGGCCAGCCCGAATGAACGGAACCACTCAGCCCAAGTACCACCTAGGACCTTGTACTGATGGATATTTTAAACTGGCATATTACTGTTTCAGTCATAGGGAGTAAAAATGAAAACGTACGAAATAGGACGGGATAACTGGATAACATTATTAGCCGGCTTGTCTTAGCCAGGACAACGTTGACACGACTTGTCAAGCGAACAGTGGTCTGGTATTAACGTTACTGAACGTTAAAAAATTACCGTTAGGTATCTATCTATCTATAAAAATGGCCAGACTAGACGTGTTATAACATCGCACAACTCATATTCTCAATATAATATGACCGACACATCTCCCGGCCCACGCCAAAGGCAGTGAAAATGACAGGATGGATGCTGCAGCAGCTAGCAGGCTAAGTAAGTGCCTTTGGTACTGAGTTGCACGCGCCTCACCATCAATAAGTGGGTGGCCCAAACCATCTTAACGTTGGCTATCTATCTGACATATCAGTGATATTCGCCGTTTACAAAGGTATATCTGTCTTGCAAAATTATAGTTTGTTAAGCAGCAATCACCAAAATGAGCACTTTCATTCAAATTTTTCACACACAATTCTGAACATATATTCTGAAGCAACCGGTTAGCCTGCTAATGTTAGCTCGCTAGGTTTATGTTCCTCCATCATTGAAAAGTCCTGACAAATAATCCGTTAGCTCTGGAGACATTCACCTAAAACAGCCTCAGACCATCATAACTTACCAGATGCACTTGGTAATGAAACGTGTGCAACTTTTAAGGCGAACAAACAGATATCCAGCGAGAAAAAAAACTGTATTCCAAGTGCGGAGAAATTCAGCCAATATTCCCTTATTTCGTTCTCCTTCTGCACCAATGATACACCCCCACCACCAGACAGCTCAACCGAACTCACGTACCGCTTTTTCTATTCCCGCCTCTTTGGCGCTCTGAGGGCACACCCAGTGATTAACTATGGATTTTGATTGGACTGTTTCCGATCAGGCCCACAATCCATTGGTTTCCAAACCCATCGCCTTCAAATAATTAAATTGACCATCCATTCGGACCCAGTATTCCACTTGCTGGTGACAAAAAAATAACTGTGGAACCAAAGTGCTGTAATAGGCATGTTTTACTTGTTCTTGTGATAGAGGAAACACTGGCTATCGATGTGTCCAGAGACTGTCCACAGTGTGATCATGCGGCGTGTTGCCTATCATATTTGGTTGAGTCCTGGCATTGTGAAGGAAAGCACGTGAAAAGGTTTGCAGACAGTTTTCAGCTAGCGTGTGGATTCCTCACCGTAGCTTGTCGCAGAAAAATGAGCTGAAAGTGATGCATGTAGAAATTGTAATAATAGCCTACAATTAAGCGCTTCTAAAGTTTGCACGATGTTTTGTCTACACTGTGCACTGAGGTATTTTTGATAACGTTATAACAATAAGAAAGTTGTAGGATAAATTTGGGATACATGGGAAGGAGACGTTCCCAAGATTTCAATCCATCAATCAATCAATCCAGGGAACTGGTAGTGCGCAGACTGCGCACATTGTTAAGCCGACGTGAGTAATTTGCTTGTAGCCTATTATTTCAGATTATTTTAACACTTCGGTTACCAGTGAATGAAACAGTCGATGAAGGGCCAAATGTTTAATTGTTGTCACTTTGAAAGAGAAGTCTTGTGGATAAAGATGGGTCTGGGTCTCTTTTAGAAGTTCTGAACAGGTAGGTTTTGCGCGCTGGCTTTATTCAAAGCATCGGCGCTGACATAGCTCCATCTACTGGTTGGAAATAAAAATGTAGGCCAGTCAACTAACTCTTTCGATACAAATGTATTGATAGACTGTAGGCTATGTTAAATTGTGACCTCATGGGCCATTTGGGTAGGTGAATTAAAGAATTCTTTCAAAATTGTTAATGGCACAGACTGTAAGTAAATACAATTGTATCATGCCCATTTCATGTTATTGTTGTTTTGACCTAAAGAGGCCTACTTATGGTCAGTAGAGGTCAGTATGATGCAACAGTTTGAGATACCTGACTTGGATCTAACTCATGCCTACTGATAGTGAAGTGACTGAGTACTGCACTGAAGGATGAGTTTATCTCCAATGTTACTCTGTTTGCAAGTAGACAAGGATACTTCAAGCATACTGAAATAGTCTAAGTATGATTTTGTTCAGTTAGGCTATTGGTTAAATGTATAGTGAATGCATATAGCCTATAGAATAAATGCATGCATGGTGCACACTGAGACCTGGGGCAGAATCTGCTGAACCAGTAACTTTACAGTAGGGCTGTCAAACATACAGCCCTTTAATGTTACATCCTTATGCAGCCTGACTTATGGCTGGAAGGAATTATGTGGCCTGTTAAATATAGAATTAGAAAATAGTTTTATTGATTCAAGAAATGGATTGTGTCATGTTTCCAACACCACACAATCCTTACTATCCCCAACGAGGTGCATCATGGACCTACCAACAGGAAAGGATTGCAAAATTAAGTGGTAGTGCATTAAGACTGTCCTGGTGATGGGTCAGAAACACGAGAAAAGTGTGCATTTTCTTTCTCCCTAGTTTGTGGTCGTGCATGTAACTTGGCATGGTGGCCCTCTGAGGAAAATCCCAATATTCATGTCGTGGTCCTCCATAAAAATGACACTATTATTTTACACATCTCCAAAATATTGTCTGCTGTTTTCTGTATAAGCACACAGCATGCATTTGTTGTTGTTTTTTTATTTTCCTTGATCTGATGCACATCAATAGATCTGTAATAGTGCTCTGTGTTTAGTCTTGGTTCTTCTCCACCTCAATCACTCTGCTCAGTCTGAGTGACGTACATAGAGAGGGCTATGACTCACCAAGCCTCCTAGGACCACACATTTACTCTTGACTGCCCATTGTTTTTGACTGACTGACTGACTGCCTGCTCTGCTCTGCGTCACAGACGTCTGCAGCAGCATGTGCTGGCCTTATCCATTGGAACATGAGATTCTGATGCGCTCCAAATCCACTCTGGGATCGGCCAATACCAGCAGATTGATATGCAGAATCCAGATTGATTCTGCAGGAAATGTTTGGAAATACGTTGAAGAAGCCAAGCAGCTGTAGGCATTCTATCTGCGTAGTTTAAATGAATCCTGATGGTTCAGTCTTGTTCCTTATGCATGAAGTGTTAGTTGCTATATTGTTTTTATTTCAATTGAAAAATAAATTGGCAATTTGAGACTTGGTTGTGCTTGATACATTTTTTTGCATCACAAAACATTCTCACCTGTTTTTTTTTTTTAGGTAAAATGGGGGAGGGGGGTTATGGTAAGATCAATGACGGTAGAAAGACAAAATTAATGTTTTATTTTCCTTGCTTCTCTTTATTTACTGTTTCCCAGTATAACTGTGTGGATGATTTCTTCTAACTAATGCCCACTGGGTTTGCATGACAACAGGTGTCCAGGGGAACATGCACACAGTTAAGGATCCAAGGAAGTTTATTTGTCATGCACATACAGTTACTGGTGTAAAAAATGCTGTGAAATTACGTATTGTGTCAGCCTTTTTTTGCATCAAGAGAATTAGAGGTGTTGGGCTCAGAGTTGATGTGAAAAATGTTTTCACTATAGCCACATTTTGTAACTAAAATTACATGCCTCGATCTAGGGGTCTCCCAAATCTATCCGCGCAGAAATGGACCAAGTGATTAATGACTATCCCCTTCAATATAGATACTATGTCAGAAGAAAATACTCACATATTCTGCTGCAATCTGCCTGTAATGAAAAAGCTCTGCAAGGAAGGGTTTAACTTAGTCTACTTTCTATTACTTAATGTAATGTATTTACTTTACTTAGTCTAACAAGGGGAAAAAAATACCAGTTTTCTCAGTTCAGTAGACTTTTATTTAAGCTGGAGCAGTGGAGATAAAGACACAAATGAAGAAGAGTATACAGAGAGAGAGGGAGAGGTTCACATTCTTTATGTGATTGTAGCGTGTGTGTATTTGAGGACATGGAAGCTGTGTGAGGAATGAAACGCCTTCATTAGGGCTGGGGACAGTGAGATAGGTTGGTGCAGAGAGAGGTGATGCTCAGCAGAGACACCAATTATCCAATCTTCCTCCCTCGCTTGCAGCAATTACCAGACTGTGACCTGGCAAAGATCGCTCAGCTCACACTCGCCTTGCCTGTTCCAGGAAGTTAGCAGCACTTCTAGATTCGGCTTCTTTTACACACACCTTGTGGCTTTAAACACATGCCGTGAGGCATTATACCACACACACACACACACTTGCCAATAGAAACACATTCATAACACTTTAGAGCACATGAATTGACTTCTGCATATCAAATTGCTTTGGTTGAAATTAGGCCTATCTCTGGTTTTCTATGTGTGTAATGGAGAAGTATTGAGTTGAAATCAGCCTGGTAAATGCCCTTCACAGAGCCCAGAACAGCCCGTGCTATTCATTATTGAAAAGAAGATTATGGACTGCACTTTTTTTTTTTTTTCCTTACTGCAGATAAAACCTTCGGCAAAACAGTGAATATTGATGTGATTACTCAAAGAGGTTCATTTAATGGCCCTGTATCCAACCATGTTTAAAGCAGTGGACTTTCGAATCATCCCAGGGAAATGTACCCATGGTATTTACAGAACAAAGGCAGACTCCCCCCCTTGGAATACACACACATGCACACACACTCAGGGGCGTCGTAGTGGGGGGGGAAGGGGGACTGAGTTACTTACCAGGGCCCTATAAGGTGGGAGGGCCCTTGAGGAGTCTGGAATTGTATTCTAGGTGGTGAGGAGCGGCCATGGTCCTTGCTTGTGCATAGGGCCCAGAATTTGGTGCTGCGCCTCTGTGCACACTCTCTCGCTGTCACACAACACACACACACACACACACACACACACACTGAACTGTGCAAACATGCACAGTTTTACCGAACCAGTAAAATAATTACATGAGGATACATGTTAACTGATTTAGGATGCTGGCATGTTGCTAGGTAACACTGCAGGACACAGCAAGCGAGGGCACCTAATTGCATGCTTGTTTATGGCCAAAGTGTTCGGCGCTGTGAGACAGAAAGAGGAAGCGAGAAAGTCAAAGAAAAAGGGTGGGCTTACCAACCACTGTGCTTTAAACATCACCCCAGCTTCTACAGTCTCCAGTAGAGCAAAGGGCTCTAAAACAGACTGTTGATGAGCTTGGTTCCAATTAAATGTCACCTTCTCTTAGGCCTACACATTATGGTCAGACCTAGCTATTTCTTCAGTTAAAAATGGACAAACTATTCATAAAGGTGATCAGGAACAAACCAACTTTTTGCGATGTGAAAAAGTTTATGAGTTAATAAATAAAAGATTATAATGGAGCTTCAGGTTTAGCATGTTTAATGTATCTGGTTAAAAATGTATGTTTTATATACAGCCCATAATGGCCTCCTACACCATATTTTACTGAAAGATAAACATTTCCCAGAAAAAAAAATGAGAAAACATTTGAGAAAGATGCATAAATTCTGAATTCTGCCAAATCCTAAATCCAAAAGATAGAGGCCTTTCCGAACACTGCAAGTTTCTGACATCTTTGTTTTATGTTCATAGTCATGGCTCATGTATGTTTTGTAGAACATAAGTATTATTTCTCCCATGGCTCTATATAACCCCCCTGAGAGGTCTGGCCTGTCATTGCTCCTAGGCTGTGGTATGTCTCAGAGGTCTCAGAGTCATGGTGATCTTCAGAGTGTCTCCAGTACCTGGGCATGAGTCATCAGGGTTCTGCAATGCACCACTGCTCTGTTTAGACAGAGCTGAGCTGCTTCACAGCTGCTTCTGAGAGTTAACACACACACACGTTGAAATCAGATCCCTGTTGTCATGACAATAAAACCAGAGACACTTGAAACACATAGAACCTATAGTGGAGGTTCTGCATGATCCAGCAGGTCAAACATGAGCTGATGGCCCCTCTGACGTGGCTCCTCCACTCCACTCCTGACGACAGGAATGCTGGCACAGGTGAGGACACTCACTGTCACTCATCAAAATAATTACCAGGAACAGAAATGACAATTTTTAATGAATTCCTGTTGTGGGTGGATGAGGGGTATTGGGTGGTTCAGTGGCAAACGTGTGTGAGTTACTGTAAAGCAGAGTATGCAGTGGTAATAGCAGTCCTTATTCTGTACACAAAGCTAACAAGCAAAACTGAGGTTTAACGCTTTCTCTATGTTAGACATAACCAAGACATAACATACTTTGAATTACCATAAATACTGTTCGAAACTTAAACTTTTTGCTTCATTTCACTTAGGACACAAAGAACTTTAAATTAATGCAAGCAATCTTTGGAGGCCTAATAAAAATTCAGAGTGTGTCACTCGCAGACGCATCAACAGCACAAAGAGGCGCGTAAACCTCCGTCTCGAGCCTCTCCATATTAAACAGGCTTCTGGCCGAGCGACTCGCGAGCGCACAACCTGAGCCTGCCCCCATCCATCAGTGCCACAGCGAGTAATGCGGGGTGATGGAGTCCAATCACCAGTCTGCAGGGACCGCTCCATTCTCCAGGAGAGCGAGAATATCTCTCGCTGCATGGCCGCCGCGTATGCGTTTAGTGGTTGTTTACATCTTAACCGCGCTAGATAAGCAGTAGGTTGGACAGCGAGCCATCAAGCCGCCCGAATCCTAATAGGCTGATTATTCTGCTAGCCATGAGGACGAAGTCAGTGATGACTCATTGGTCGTGAGGTAAAAGGAAAGGGGATGAAATAAGGCGAGCGTGTGTGTGGTTTAAGCGGCAGAGTGCTGGTACACACACACACACACACACACACACACACACACATTTCTGATGACACTTGCCTCCAGGTCCACTTTGAGGTAGGCTACTTTAATAAGATGAGCACAAAAATACAGTGCACAACTTCAGAGCATCCCATACTAAATCTATTGAAATGGCACGAAATTGTATTAGACCTAACATGAGCAATGATTGTTAAAAAGAAAGTTACACAGTATTTCTCCATTACTCTGCATTTCATTAACTTCTCTATTTCCCCAAAACAAAATCAGAGTGAATTGGAAATTTGTTAAATAGGCTATCTCCGAATGTCAAGAGGCAGCCAAGGGGGACAAGAACTCCATCTGTCACTGCAATACTAGGCTATGGGAGTGAGGATGCTTCAGGATACTGACAGAAGCATGGAGACCTCTGTCTTTCAAATCATCAGAGGACAGATGTGCCTACTGTGACTCCTACTGATAACACATCAATTAGGCAGGACCTGGTGGGGTCCCGCTGGGCCTCAGACACCCAGGTGGTCTTCAGGTGCTCTGGGTCTGGGCCTCACAGGAACAGCTGAATAAACACTCCACTCCAGTCCGGGAGAAAGCAAACATCGTAATGACATCTCAGAGGTTTTTAATGTTTTAATTAGATTTACATAGAGTGATTGCATATTACATCAATTAAATGTCAATTTTTGAGTTAACATCCCTCAACTTAGCCCCGAAGACTACAAATTTGGAGAGATATATGAGACACCAGATGTCAAGGAAAGACATCATTAGCATGCAAATACTTCTTTCCATCGTTACAATTTTTTTTGCTTAGTTAATATTTCACAATGAACAGAGACAACATATCCTATACTCAATATAAGGACAGCTCCATAGAGATACAAAAATATATACACTGAGCAAATCTCCTGAATAAAAAAAAACAATGGCCAGAAAGCATTCATCCATGTCAGTTACACTGCACAGGGAGCAGAGAGAGAGAGAGAGAGAGAGAGAGAGAGAGGGGAGACGAGGGCTGGGGGGTTAGAAACACTGTTTTGGTTCACAAATTTCATGAGAGTGTTGACAGCTGACTGACTGATGGAATAAAACAATACACTGCAGCAAGGACACCACCACACACACAGACACAAACAAATGCACACACACATTCAAGACTGCCGAGAGCATGCAAGGCTGGCCTGCTCAAATGGAGGCAAAGCTGAGCAAAGCTCATCAGAGAATGAAACAGGATCTCGGTGCACTTCTCAGACAGATCTGATCTGAGGGCTCCAATGTTCCTCCCTCCCTCCTAATAGTGATTCCCATCATTAAATTCTGTTTCAGCTCCACCTTTGATGGACAGGCACACAATTTCATTATTAATTCCTTCTCATACATTACAAAGAATCGCTAAAATAACTCCCTTTCAAAGGATATTTCAGGGGATCTAAGGATTTCACTATGGAGTCTAAAGTTTTGAAGGCCAGAAAGGACTCCCGATTCATTCTTTTCTACAGCAGTGTCATTTTGGATATTATTGGCAAACCACTGCAGGGAGTCATTGTCAATCAATGACTATTAACAACAAGCACAGAGTGGCACCATGAAAAGGATAACTCAGTATTCGATCAGACACAGAGATGCGTCATACTGTGGCACATACAGTAGAATGTCAGCTTAAGTTAGTAAAAAAAAAAAAAAAATTCCAAGGTTTTAATTCATTAAATTTGAAATAATGTGTCAGATAAATCTACATTAGCATGTTGTCCTGAGATGCTGGTGATATTTCAATGCTATATGAATCATTTATACATTCCGATTGTAATTGTGCTTATTCAATTTCAAGAAGCATGACGTAAACGTAAAGCCTGTCCCCCAAATTTCACAAAAATAGATGTGTAGGCTACAGGATTCTTGGCCCTGGAGTGAATATGGTGTGTCAGTGTGACTGGATGGCACCTTTAAAAGCCCACTGACGGATCTGTGCTGATACAGTAGCACTGCAGAGGAGCGCACACACACACACACACACCTGGGCCAGGCCCTGGAGGGAGCAGCAGCGTCTGACCCCTCTGATGGCTCCACACAAACACACACACACTGGAGCTGCGTCAGGCCACTTAAAATCTGTTAACCTTCAGGATCCATCCAGGTTGCTGCCACACCCAATTCAACTCAAATAGGATTCGTCACACACACGGCACTTTTAGTACGGACTGCAAATCACAGGTGGCACACACATCTGGATGACACTCTGGTCTCAGGAGTTCTCCTGCTGCTGTGAGGTTAACAAATCAAATCAGTATGGGAAACAGGTGTGTGTGTGTGTGTGTGTGTGTGTCAGTGCTGACTCACCCACCTGCTGGTCACACAGCAGTGTTAAGAGAGTGTGGGGTGATTGACAGGGATGACCTTCACAGTGGTGGAGGGATGACAAGGGCTGTGGTTGTTGAGTACATATAAGCATTCCATGCATTTGTTGGAGAGAAAGGAGGGATACAGCTGGCAATACAGTGCTGTGGTTTTTTTTAAATGGTGGCATGATACGGTGAAAGAAAAATATTATTTGTGATTACTGACTGCTTCTCGGAAGATGATACTCTATAGCAGAAAACTGGCCTCTACAAACTTGACTTCCGACATTTTTTAATGCTGAAAAATGTAATCAATCAAGGACCCAAATTAGAGATAGCAGACCACCCATTTAAAAGGAAAGCACTGTAAATATGAGGACTAAAACATGTCCATGGATGCATTCAACTTTATGCTGTATGTGCACCCACTACACATAAATAACAAGACTTAACAGAATAACACGACAAGCCTACTTGCATGCCTTTGGCTACATAAGGACTTGTTCAGTGCCACCTATAATTAATGGAAGACAGCCATTCTTTTTCAGTAATCCATCTCACTTCAAACAGTGAAGGCAAATTCGTGATGGAAATAATCTAGAGAAATTGAAGAGGACATTATCACCCACTTCACCCTCCTGCTCTCCTTGAGAGTCTGACACGCACGCTCACCTGATCCCAGCTCTCCACGTACGACATGTATGGAGTGCCTCCACTCTGGTAACTATGGAGACTGTTCTTCTCACCGAGGGGCTCTTTTGTGTTAATGGAGTGCTCGCCCTTGGAGGAGAAGAAGACCACCATAGTGATCCACCATGCCGCCGCTCGGACACAATGGAGTCCCAATTGAATTCGTTGGAGGAGGTGTCATGGCCGTGGCCTACAAGGGGTTCTAGAGGTTCTAGAATTAACCACCAGTGGACTACAGCAGCAAGCACTGCTTGACAGACATTGTAAAAGTACAAATTATTCCATTTTAAGTGAAGTAATTTCTTTGTATCTCATGTTTTAGAGATGCGTACTGTAGTAGGCATCCACCATTGAACACACAAATCTATACCACTTGCGGTATGGATAAACTTATAGTTTATGTTTTCTATTTACACTTTCTGTAAATACAATGGGTGTTGCTATTTTTTGGTGTTTGTGGTGTAATGATGCATCTCTATTGTCTTAGAGATGCATCAGACCAGCTTGAATTCAATGCTCCATTCCAGTATTTTAAAAACAAAGTAAGCCATGTAAAACAATATTTTATAGGCAAATGGAATTAGTAAAGTCAAAAAGTCAAAAGCATCTTCTGTTGAAGTGACACTGATGCCATCACTCTTAAAAAATGAAGCCTTCATAATAATTCATGTCACAGTATGACAATTTCTCAACTTCAAACAGATAAACAGCCAATGATCACAACAAATAACACTCCACCCACCCTACACCCATGTCTCCTCGCCATGTCATTGTGCTGCATTGCTGTGCTTTATTCAATGCTACCACTGGTGCAGTCTGCCCAAACCACAGCCACAGACTAGTAGCCTATATCCATGCTCAATTCCTTTCTACCATATCAAGTGGAATTTAAAATGTCTTTACTTGAGGAAGTTAGTCAGGGTAGTTACATACTGTATATCTCCCTTGCTCTGGACTAAAGATCAGTTGGCACATCATAGGGCAAATATCTTATAAATGGCTCACATACAACAAAGACTATTTCAAGAGAATTCAATTACACATAATATGTACAGCGCCAAATACAATACGATTACATCGCAGCATATTACAGACAGGATGAGGTGTCCCCAACAGTAACAGGGCCTATAGGATTCTAGTAGAATATAGACTGTTATTTCCACTGGGTTTCCATTCCACACTGGCCTGTCTTGTTAGCTCATATGACTGTTTGATGTGATAGGAGTATTAGTTTGGGAATTTATAGAACGTTCAGGCATAGTTTTTTGTTTTTAGCGTTGAAAAGGTCTTTATGGTGGAAGAAATTCTAGCCTATCATTTGTGCATATCATCATTTGGACTGTGATGTGGAGTCTTATCGAGGACAGCACAGCTCCATATCAATTGGAAGGACAGAGAGACTTGCTGTCCTTATAGAGGATCCGCTTCTGAATGAGCCGATGTTAAAATGGCACAAAATGGTTTTCTTGCGCTCTTGCAATCTGACGTATTCCAATTAGTTTTAACAAGGGCCACTGTATTCATCCCTGTGTCTGATGCAAGTTAAATACTTAGCATATTAATGACACCACTGAACTTGAAGCCCTTCCTAATTGGACCAAAGCAGACTGAATTGCCACAGTGTCAAACCTGAAACAAAGCGCTCAATGCATTCAAATGTTTATGTTTTGAGTTGTGATCAATCAGAATAGATACTGTTGCCGCTTGTTAATGAGGAGGATTGTACAAGTGGCTGCAGCGGGAACGACTGAAGTGGCAGTAATGTCGGTGCAATGCAGTTAAGTCACTGATTTGTGCTGAATTAAGACAATTAACGTTTCTTGCATAATGATTCGACGGGTTCCTAAATTCTCTCAGTGGTCATGAAAATGAGAGATGAGACTCACTAATAATGCTGAAGGTGATAATGATGACAATAATACTGGCTTTTCTCTGCAGGTCTGAGAATCAATAGAGGAAGCCTTCAAATGGGAGTCTCTAAAAGTGACAAATGACAGCCAGAACAACAGAGATGTTACTGACTAGTGCAGTGCCTTCTGGGAAATGGAATCTTAGGGGGACGAGGATGAAAGCAAAGTCAGCAGAGTGTCTGACAGCTGAATTTATCGTAAAAAATGAACAGTGAGACAGAGAGAGAGGAATGGAGGGAGAGAGAGAGAGATAAGAGGAAGAGAGAGAGATGAAGAAGATGGAGAGACTGTACAAAAACATAGACAACTCTCAAGGTAAATACTCCCCGTGCACACTTGTCGGGCACCACAAGTGGCGTGCGTACTGTATCAAGCTCTGCGGTGGGTGGCACACCAAGCCCAACAGGCCCGAGGGTGGGTGCACCACCTTATGCCAATGCCTCTGGCGCTCCACGGGAGCCGCAGGCAGCAGACCGCCTTACATGACGGAGCAGGTGAATCCGCAGCACTCCTTCAGCAACGTCAGCCCCGTCTTGGTGACAAACGGGGAGGAAGAGGCCCGCTGGGCCCGCGCTGCAAGTCTTCGGTTGGACAATGAATCTACAAAAAAAATCATGTATAGAGAAGCATTTTGGGAAACCATTATTTTTTAGTTCTGTCTGGATCTTGGTAGTTGGTAGTTAAGTACTACAGAGTCCCATTGTTAGCAACAATGCTTTCTTTTTTAATAATTGGTTTTGTAAATTACTTAAATATAACCAATTAAAAAGAAAGAGATTAGGATGGAAACTTGTTGATTGTGAAAAACACACACACACACACACACACACACACACACACACTCAGAGCCACATATGTGTGACCACACACAAACACATTCTCTTTCACAGCAAACAGTGTGAAAGTGCACACACACTCACACTGCTAGCACGGCAAACAACAGCTTCCCAAAAGTAATAATTGCATGATGTCATTCTCTAGCAAGCAGCGCATGCTGAGCCTGCTGTGAGAAAGGAGCCTTTGGGAGAGTCAATCAAAAGGCAAAAGCCTCTGTTAGAGGAACATTCGGCAGGATGAACAGAGAGAAGTGATCTTCATCTCTTTGGGAAGGACATTTTCAAAAAAATAACTAACCAGCCAGCGACATCCCTGACTCACTGAAGAGGAGTCATCAACATTCACATTGGCCTAATGTTCTGGACAGGTTTCTTTGATTATGGTCTGTTTGACATCAGCCCTTTTAAGATCTAGCAATTCATCTTTGAAAAGACAAACAATATTATGCAACTACTGAGAGGTTTCAGCAACTGCTCTGCCTTACTCTTCAATAGATTTTTTCCACTCTTACATGCTAAACCAATAAACAATATAATGTAGTTTCGACAATACACTGTCATGTGAGAGATGCACATTTGCTTAGTGTAGCCTACTGCACTGCTGAACATCCCATAATACTACAACCAAGCGCACAACAACAAAACCTGTCAGGAGAACATCAAAAACTCTCTTCTCAACAAACGTCTGAATTTCTTGATTGTCTTTTTAAAGGGACCATATTATAAAAAGAAACATTGAATGTGTTTCTTGGGTGTATACTGCCTCTACACACACTGTAAGGTTGATAAGAAGCCTGAATTGTTAAAAGTCATTGAGCTGTCAATGTGTTGTATAACAGGTGCACATGCTTCTTCAATGCCAGTGATACCAGTGAGGATTCAAGCGGAGCTTTGGTGATACTACTCAAAATCAACTCAATCCTGTCCACTGTTGTCCATCATTGTATGAAGCCCATACAAATTCTGTGATTGTCTCAAACACATCTTGAATACATATAATTAAATTACCTGTTTTTAAAGTGTTGCTCCGGAGTGATTTCAAGCAGAGCCCTGTTGAATGAGCCTGCTAAATGCACTAGTTAACGAGTGGAACAAAAGAATTTGGAACAGCATAAACCGAACACGAACGCAGAAGCACAGAAGGTTCCGGTGACTTAATGTTAAGTGCTTTTTCGCCATTGCGTTCGTTCGCTTTTGGTCTATGCTGTTCCAAATTCTTTCATTCCATGCGCTATGTAGTGCTTTTAGACGGCTCGTGCAACAGGGCTATGCTTGAGATAATTCCGGAACTACACTTAAGTAGGCCTACATGTGTAATGGCAGTTAAAACCAACATGTACCTCTGTTGCTGGAGCTCTTGGGTAACTTTGACTTGAGAAAATCAGCCATTTCTTTGTCTTCCTCACGTTCCCTGTTGGGGGAAAGGTCACTATGGTGATGAGAGCAGGTGTTGTTGCCATGTTACTGATGTGTCATTTGCTCACATTGTGTTAGCACAATACCCTCGGGGCTCTCTCTCTATCTGCTTTGTGTCAAATATCTGGCTGTTTTTTAAAACCAAATGCCTCTTTTCTCTTAAGACAGCATTTGCTTTACGGAACATTTTCCCAAACTGATTGTAATCTCTTTCTCCTACCCACTGGAAATGTAAATACACACTGCATTTGTGTGTGTGTGTGTGTCTCTCTGTGTGAGAGTGTGTGTGTGTCTGTGTGAGTTCTTGTTAAACAAAAGGCCATGCCAGACTATTTGATGTTGCCTGAGGAGATGTACCACAGCCAGAGGGAAGCAGAAAAATAAACCTCATTAATATTGTGCTTTCGTGAAAATCTATTATAGTGTGTGTGTGTGTGTGTGTGTGTGTGTGTGTGTGTGTGTGTGTGTGACTGTGTGGGATGGATTTCATTGTATGATCAGAGCGAAACTGAATGACAACATGGCGTGGGTCTGTGACAGTGAGTGCAAATGGGCCTTTAGACTGTGGAGCCAATATAGACTTTGCCCTTTGGGCTTGCCAGCTTATCAAATCAACAATGAAATGAAGCCTTGGCTCAGCCTGCATTCATGTCTTTCCCTTGCGTGAGAGACATCCATCGGTTTCCCCTGTGCCTCCTCCACACCTCCTCCCTCCTCTCCTCCCCTCCTCTCCTCCCCTCCTCCTCCTTTGCTCATGTCAATCTGTTATGTGTTTCCTGCAAGTAAAGATGCTAGTTGGTGCTATTTTGCTCTGGTCAGCTTGGAGATGGAGGAGCTCACACAAGCTCTGCTAAGAATACCCCAGCATGGTCACTGTGCTAATAGGGTTCGCAGAAAGATGTTAGTGGGTGTAAGTCTATGTCACTGGCTCTTTATGTTCACTGAATCTAGCAGAGACACAAAATGTGTGTGTGTGTGTGTGTGTGTGTGTGTGTGTGTGTGTGTGTGTGTGTGTGTGTGTGTGAGAGAGAGAGAGAGAGAGAGAGAGAGAGAGAGAGAGAGAGAGACATGTGCTTTATGTACAGTATGAAACTGATCTTTGGCAGTAACGTTATTGCAACTTTCATGACAATAAAGAGAGAATGAATCTAGCAGACACACAGAATGTGTGTGCACGTGTGTATGTATGTGTGTCAGTGTGTGTGTGTGTGTGTGTGTGTGTGTGTGTGTGAGAGAGAGAGAGAGAGAGAGAGAGAGAGAGAGAGAGAGAGAGAGAGAGAGAGAGAAAGAGAGAGAGAATCTGACCTCAGTCTTTCAAACTCTACATCGTCCACTAGGAAGTCCCTGGCCTCCACCAGCTTGTGGATTTGCTGGAGCAGCTCTTCCTCCTTCTGTTTGTCTTCATTTGATTTGTCATGATCTAAAAACACACATACATGATACTATGCTACAAATGTCATATCAGTAAGAGATATATTATAGTAGCAATGTTGATGAAGGCTGAGGAATTCTCCATTCAATCAAGATTGACTATTTTGGAGTAGTCTCTTTTACAGTCTCATAGGCCTACTTGTACAGTATAGGCTACTTGAGATTAAGCAAAATGAACCACTCCAAAAATAATAATTTGACTGACGATGGAAGATGTTGAAAACACTCTAGTTTCCCAGAGAAGTACAAAGACTACAGTAGAAGCTGTGAAAATAATGAGTAATAAATAATGAATTCTACCTTTTCTAATTAGCACTGGAGCATCACTTCTTTTTCTGGCATATGGAGTAGCCTAGTAGGCTAATCAACAACTACTTCCTCTACCACTCACTAAACTTGTCAAAGCCACAGAGATGCCACACTCACACACACTCAAACACACACAGTCAAAGTAAAAATAACACTTTTCCAAGTACACTTGTTCTTGTCTGGCCGGGCTTTGGCCATCTATGCTTTAACTTTGTGGAAGGAGATGATTATCGATTATCAAATTATCGAAGTACGTAGGAAGGCAAAGCCAGGCTAGTCCTTGTCCACTGGTCTGAAATAAAACTCTACGGTCAGGGACAGCAGTAGGCTAGGCTACTTCCACTTGAGCTAACTAGCAGAGCTAGCCTCTGGTCCACAGAGGGGCTTCACCTGGAATGGAGACCAGCTTCTGGAGCTCCTTCTTCAGTCGTGTGATTTCCTTACAGAGCTGAATGTCATCCATCCTACAGGGAACGAACAAGGGGTCAATTCAATATCTTCCTGTTGCCATTGAGGTTGATGTGACAAAGCACAACATAAAAAGAATGTTTGCATTGGTCATCAGCTCAGTAGAGAGTCTGTAAAGAGTCACTCACGTTATATCATGGATATCTGTACTCTAGTGAAGCTTAGAATGTGTCTTGTCCAATCAGAAATTCAAAAACTGTTTGGTGCAACACACCATCATGTAATTTTTCTGGAATACATTGTGCAAATACATGCATGCAACAGTCTTGGAGCTAGACTGTACAGGGTACACTCACAAGAAAAAAAATCTGATTAATTGCAATTTTTTCCATGATTAATCATGATTAATCACTTTTAATCACAATTAATTTCCTCCAGTAAGAATTTGGATGCTACGGGGTATGTTCGACCCTTATTTTGCCCTGGTAAGACCCTGATGCTAAATAGCTGATGATGTTCTTCTCAAATGGGGCAATTCACACCTATCCCCTATCCCCTATCCCCAACGATTCCCCAAACATCAACCCTCTGCTGTTGGTGGACATTCAGAAGCTAGGCCATAATTTTTGTCTTGATAGCCCAGCCATTTTCTATCTGAATTTGAACATAATGCATGTCATGAAAGTGGAAAATTTCATTCATTTGAGATCATTTTTTAAATCGGAGATAATTTTTTGGGGGATTAATCACTTGAATTAAAGCGCTAATTTTGCCAACACTAATTTGTACAAAATGTACTTTTCTCCACAGTACAGGGTACATTTCACAAAGCATTATCCTGTGCTCAAGGGCAGACTATTCCACCAGAAGCCTGGAGCCCGCTGGTGGTCTGTGGTCGTGTCCTAAATAATGCAGTTACACTGTGGGAATGTTTTTTTTTATTCAGCACTTGTCCTCATGCTTTTTCTTCCTTAGTGAGAATGGTGACCACAATCTGTTGCAAACCTCTGCCTCACCCTCTCTCTTCCAAAGTCATTAGACAACTAACAAACCAGAAACAACTGTGTTTGATATCTTTGGCTACCCATTAATAAGTTTGTGTTTTGTGTACCTCCAAATTCTTTGTTTTTTAACAACAAATTTGAATATAATCTTCTTTGCTCTTCTGTGAAAGTAAACTAGAAATCTTTGGCATTTGGATAAAATCCATTTTGGTTTTTGTGAAAAATCTGAAACATATCTACACCACTTTTGTAACATAATGATCAACAGGGTTCCCACGGGTCAGGGAATTTCTGGAATATCAGGGAATTTCAATAAAGGCTGTTCCAGACAGGGAAAGTCAGGGAATTTGACCATTTTGATTGCAAAGTCAGGGAATATCAGGGAGATTTGCTGTTATGTGTATCATCACACGTCCTTCTACCTTGTTTCTCAATATTTTTCAATTTATCTGGAATGAATTTACACTCAGATTGGCTGATTCATTCCATTTTTGTTAGGAACTATACTCAAGGGAGGACATTAGGACTAGTGCGGCCGTTTTAAATGGCCTTTTCTTCTCGGCACCCAATCATTTCTTTTACGGGAGGTCATGGAAATTCTACTTTTTGTTCAGGGAAAGTCATGGAAAAATCAGGGAATTTTAAGTCTGATTTGGAGTGAGAACTCTGGATCAACCAAACTAATTGATTAATCAGGAAAGTAATCAATAGATTAACCAACAAAAAAATGAACATCAGTTCAACCCTAGCCATCAAACAGCACATCGTAATCAAAGATGTCTTGTACTTCTAAGAGTTACAAATGGCCTAAAGCCCCTATTCCATGATCTTTCATTTTCACCTGATTCCTGATCGAGGGGGGAAAAATCAATTTGATTTGTGTAGTGGTGTTGATTTAATGCCAATTAAATGCAGCGACTTAAACAGCAGGCCATAAGCCTTTACTACAGATTTTGTTCTGCCCAGCAGTGCACATCTAAATACAGTCTTACTACCAACCGCCTTGAAGTGATGGCTTACATGTCATCCAGTGACATTCATATTCAAAGTTAAAAAAAGTAATCCACTCCACATAATACGCTTAATTGGATGCCTGGGCAAATTGGTCGTTGCTTAGCAAACCTGCTGTGTGATTTTCTCGTCTGCTGCAGACTTCACTGCGGTTTCATTACACCGCCTAACTGACTCATCCCAGCTTCATCACTGAGCCTGTTTTATGACTCATCATCATCATCCTCACATCTGGGTGACCACTGGCTGTAAGCCCCACAGAGACACAGAGGGAGAGAGAGAGAGAGAGAGAGAGAGAGAGAGAGAGAGAGAGAGAGAGAGAGAGAAAGAGAGAGAGAGAGAGTATACAGTATATATATAGAGAGAGAGAGAGAGAGAGAGAGAGAGAGAGAGAGAGAGAGAAAGAAAGAAAGAAAGAGATATATATATAGAGAGAGAGAGAGAGAGAGAGAGAGAGAGAGAGAGAGAGAGAGAGAAAGAAAGAAAGATATATATATATATAGAGAGAGAGAGAGAGAGAGAGAGAGAGAGAGAGAGAGAGAGAGAGAGATCCCTTCCCTCGGAGCTAAATATGCTTCAGACATCACGTCTGATCTGCAAAGTCATTGGGGAGAGAGAGAGATTAGTATACATGCAATACAGAGGCGCTGGCGACACTGAAAGCAAACCTACTGAAATTTTAATGAGGGGCAGCTGGACTGATCAGATGCCAGTGGGTGATGAAAGCAGAGTGGCCTTCTGGTGAGGTGACAACAGAAATATCTGACCTAAGATCAGCTTTCCAGTGCATACGGGGGGAGAGACTGAGTGCACTGTGGCAGAGTGACTGTACCAGAGGAAAGACATGAGGACCACAGGACGAGAGAAACAAAGTGGAGTTGAGATGAAAAGTAGGCCTACTGTATGGGGTGGGGATGAGTAAAAACTTACAACCTTCAATGGATGTTAAATAGAGCCATCGTTTTAGCACGGGGCGACTCTCAACCTATCTGAGTGTCCGTGCAACTTATTCACATGTCATATTCACATGAACAAAAATACTGATGAAAAATAGTAGTAACTCTTCTCGGCCATTATGACTTAGTCAAATTAGTTTGGAGGAATAAAGGCTGGACCGATCCCTGAAAGTCATTCTTATTAGCCTGGCTTTGGCCGTCCCCTTGGTCTATGCTTTAGCTCCGTACAAGGGTCTGGCATTCCACCACTGACGAATGATTGCAAGCTGGAGGTGTGAACTGTAGAAGTTTGAAACGATTAAATCTGATTTCACCCAATCGCTAACGTAATGCATCAGCTTGGTCATAAAATATACGCTACAACAACAGAAACCCGACGTTATTTCTCACAACTCCCGGTCCTGCTTGCTCTTTAGCGCAGAATGGAATTGATCTCTGCAAACAGTCGTGAAGGTAAATGATTATTGAGCAGAGCTACGTAGAAAGGCAAAGCCAGGCTACATTCTTATGGTCCTGGTGAGATTTTATGGTATCCATCAGTCAGAATATTCTCAGCAATGACAATGAATTGCTACATTTCATAAGATTGCTGAATTCATAAATTTAAACTGCCAATCTTGATATAACTCGTCCTTATAAAATGTAATGTTCCAATAAAGGCCACATTCAAATCACTCTTCATAACAGTTCACTCTTCATACAATAATGGCAATCAAAACAAACGAGTTGTGATCAACCAGAGAGACAGACACATGGGTGTGATTATATGCACCTGTGGCCTTGTGAATGAAGCGCTTCTATTTGGGTCTCTAGAGCCACAGCCATGCAGTACTATTCATTCTCATGCAAATGCCTCATCATCTGCGTATGGAGGCATATGGCTATCTGTCACAGCTGCCATTTATATTACGTGGATGAAGAAGTGAGAGAGAGAGAGAGAGAGAGAGAGAGAGAGAGAGTAGTGTGTGTGTGTGTGTGTGTGAGAGAGAGAGAGAGATAGTGTGAGTGTGTGTGTGTGTGTGTGTGTGTGTGTAGTGAGTGAGTGAGTGAGAGAGAGAGAGAGAGAGAGAGAGAGAGAGAGAGAGAGAGAGAGAGAGAGAGAGAGAGAGAGGAACTGAGCATGTGCAGACTGGCCCAATACTCACATGTATCTGAGCTCAGACTCGCGTCTCACTAGTGCGTCGCGGATGCGCTCGATTTTAAAGAGCTCTCCCTCAATGTCGTCTATGGTGATGGTGGAGTCAGCCATGGACACCATGTCCTCTTCCACTATGAAGCAATGAGGAAATTACATTAGATATTAAAAACCCTGTAAATGAAAATCAGAGATTTGTATGGAAACATATTTTACAGGTCAGGAAACTGGTTAATAAATTTAGGAATTTCCGATGTCAAATATAGTCTGATAACGGTTTGTGTTATTTGACTGTTTTAAGTGTTTATGCCTTCATTCATTTCCCAGAGGTTGTTTTTTCAAATCTCAAAATAACAGATGTGAATCTTGAGTCTGAGTCTGTTTGCTGAAGTAAATTGTCACAAGTTGCCTAGTTTGAGCACCTAGCACAGGTGTTTTCACTAATCATTCCATTCCAAATGAATCATTCATTGATGAATCAGCTGAGCGCTCGGGATACTTGGCAAAAAAAAAATAAAAAATTGAAGGGACATAATTTGCTCAGCTGCCAGATGACCTGTAGTCTACTCTGCACTTACAAAAGGACTTTTTGTTTTTCATGGCTTTGTAACTTGCCAGTGTAACACAAGAGCACACTTATTGCTATGCAGTGTCTTCTGGCAGTTTCAGTTTTTTCCTGGTGGCTACGGTCCTATTTTTGCAACTATGATCAACCCAGCAAAGTATTACTGGTATGCATGCAACATGCAAAACTTTTTAAAATGCATTTTAATATCAAAACAGTTCACACTAATCACAAACTAGTAACAATGCACCATAAGTAGCTATAAAAAAAGGCTTTTGCTTCCTCTGTATGCACAACAGATCATCTCATCATTTCTCTAATATATATTGTCAAATTTCATCCATATCACATGCAAATTGTCTTGTGCTATTGCACCATGTTATCGTATAATGATATGGCACTATAAATTCCGGGACCTCCTTTGCTATTAGTGAGCACAATTTGTCAGTTCCTCTTCTCTGTCTAATAATAATAATAATTGCTGTCCTGTGTGCTGTTAAAAAACACACCAAATACTTATCTGAGACTAATTTACAGCTCAGATCACTGAGTTATCTAAAAATGTTATCAAACACCTCAGTTTGTGTAAACAATATTGCATCCTGCATTTGTCTTAAGCATTCAGAAAAAAATGTATGTATTTCTTTGTACATGACTCACTTACAAATTAGTGCCACTTTTACAGTGGTATGTCTTTCAAACTATTAATAGGTAAGCTAAAGCTTGGCAGAATAAGTAGAAGCATAAAATTAACAAAGTCACAACAGTTACCAGTCTGAGTCACGCACACACACGCACACACACACACACAAACACACATGCACCTACCTTGTGCACTAGCAGGGGTCATAATTTAGAGGCAGAGAAGCAGACTGAAATTACAGCTCACTGGGGTGAACGCTGGATGTTGGGTGCAAATTACTGGATGTCAGTGCTAACCAGAGCTGGCATAACTCCCTGTCTAAAACCGCTATTAATTAGCTCTGCCTTTCCCCTTCTCCCTCCCTCTCTTTCACTCAAACACACACACACACACACACACACACACACACACACACACACACACACACACACACACACACACACACACACACACACACACACACACACACACACACACACGTCACACACACACTCACACACACACACACACACACACTCACACACATACAAACAGTCACACACACACACACACACACAGTCACACACACACACACACACTGTGTGCTTCCTCTATTTCCACTGACAAGGACAATGGCACCACAGGCAGTAGCAGCAGAATCCCCATCTGTCTGTCATGCCAACTTGCGATAAGGTCCATTTGGAAATTGGTAAGAGAGGAAATAACTGAGGATTTCAACAGGTGGTCAGGGATTTAAGCTCTGATTGTCTTGCTTATGTCTGCACAGCCACCATCAAAACTGACCACTGTCACTGCCAGTGGAAAAAAAGAACGGACCATTATGATCCTGAACTAGATGAAAGGAAGGAAAGACTCAGTTTTCAGGACTTTCAGGAAAACATTCCATTCCACATTTCACACTGTAATTTAAAACAGCACGTTACTGTAAAACAAATAAAGAAAATTTACGGTTCTTTTTCACTATCATATATACTCCTGTACCAAGAACCTGTGTGTCTTTCCTTAAAAACTTCCCCAGTTTAGCTGTGATAATGTAGTAGGCAGGCACACTGTACTTGATGAAAAGTCTTACATTTGTCAATTGAGGTAGTGATAGCCTAGCCTGATTGCCAACGACTTTCAAAGCTCTGTGAGACTTTGGTCTAACCAACCACGTTTTGTACAACAAACGTTTCCCAAAGCGCATGGTTGACCCAACTCCCTTAAAATCCTCAGTTTGATACTGTCAGAAAATGCAGATGGCATTTCTTTCCAGATCAGGCACTTGGTTCCATAATAGAACAATGGTCTTCAAATGTGGAAACAGCTGCTGATTTTAGAGTTCTGGTGATGTTAGGAAAATATTGTCTTTTTAATTTAACCCTAATAAACTTTTAAAGTAGGAATGTTCCTGGAATTTGACATTTCCCTACTGGTCTGGTCTTTGAAGGGCATTGAAGCATATTCATGAAATATATAATACTGAGGTACTACACAGGAACAGACAGTCTATCAAACCCTCCCTTACAAGGAAAAAAATAATTGAGCTCAATTTCAAGAGCTGATTTGTTTTTGAAAGACAAAGATAGAAGTGATGTAAAAAGCATTTCAAATTTTCTTATACCGGTAGTGTCTTGTGTATATAGCAAGATGGTGATGAGCACGATAACCCAAGTCATAAAAACCTGCACCACTATACTTCCTGTCGCTGCATGAAATTTCACGATCAAGTCAGTATGGCCAAGGCAATTTCCTTAACTCTCGAGCCCAGAAAAATCAGGACCCAATGACATATAAGCAGGCTGAAGGAGGCAAGCTTACAATGACTCTGTCCAGCTCTGTCCCACAACATTGATAGAAGTTTAGATTAATCCTGCCCGGATTTCCTGGGCAATGCTAGCTTTGCCAGACCACAATTCATTTCTGAACGTTGTCATGCAAGCCAGGCTAGCATCAATACACTGTCACTGTCACATTATCAGTCCTTATCAGGTCCACACTCATCTACTGTATTATACAGTCCCTATGACACAGGCCTTCAGACTATGGTATACAGAGTTTGTTTGGTCATGATTTTGCCTGTGAAGAGGTGAAAGCCCAGGTACTGCATCCTCTTGAAAGCCTGCATTCAGACCTAGAGATCCTCTTCAAGTACAAAGTATTCAGACTAGACAAATGTGCTTGTCACTGATGCAATGAGAGTGCAGTGCAGGCAGCACTGTGCCTGCATGTGATGAAGAGCAGAATTGTGTGTGCAGTACTGTTTGGAAAATCTCTGCTGACACTTTGATAAGAAACTGCCACCATGTTTTCCCCCTCTGAGAACAACCCTGCAAGGTGCATGATGTTCCCAACCTAAAATTTAGCGCTGGTGATGAAACTGCACCATACAGTAATCTCCACCACAGCTGTCATACACTATGGCTTTTGGTAAAACAATATTGGTATAGTTACTGACATCCACTGACAGATTGTCAAATTAGATTTAGAAGTCTATGACATAGGAAATCTCAACTGATTTGATCTGCTTCAAAATGATTGTGTTTTTGCTCTGGTAGGCTCCTAAAGCTGTGCTCTGCTAATTTGAAAGCTGCTTGAAAGTGTTTTGGATAATTGTTTCCCTGTTAGTATTCTGTTTGGCCATAAGCAAGGATATAAATGGTTGTGGAGTCCAGGGGTTTTGGACCAGAATCCCATTCATTCAAAAATAATGCAATGGACTGGATTTGCCAATATTTCTGAATGAGTTTATGCCAACTTTTGACAGTTTGGCTGAGTGGAAGTCACATACTGTAGACCTAAAATTGATTTAATATCAGCAATGGTAGGCTATTCTAATAATAAATAATCAATATTTGATAACTGCTGTCACAAAAACACTGACATGAATCCAGTGGAGTTCCCATGGATTTGAAATTCAACTTGAATGATATTGGTTGATGCTGTAAAATAACAAACAAAACAACAAACAAAACAACAGAATTGGCTTTTTAGTCCATGACAGTTGATTTCACATTCTTTCAGTAGCCTACAACATGGATAAAATGATTATTAAATAGGCAACCTTAATTGGGGTTTAATTGGCTAATTAAACAGGTAAGGCTTAGTAGCATCGCCTTCGTCGTCACAAAGTGGATAGGCCTATGCAATAGTGTGAAGCTATATTATAATGCGTGTTACGAGACTATAGGCTACTATCCACAAATTATGAACAATGTATGTTAGGGTACTGTTCAAATGCAGGCCTTCACTATAAACTTGTCAATCACTGAAGTCCACCAGAAAACACACACACACTGAGGTACAGTGCTCGACAGCATTTCTATTAGCTCTATTACAAGACAGCCAAGGCAGGCAGGTACAGTACTAGTCGAAGCTGTATGGGAACCTGTGAGACTGGCTTTTGACTAGGAAAAAAATACCTTCTTTGTCGCCGGTCACTTTGACAGTCTCTGTGGTCCATTTAGTACATTCCAGGGACCCGTACTGCTGTGAGCTTGTCCGTTCCTTGTCCATCTCACCTCTCTGTGAAGGATTTCACTCCAGTAGAGAAACAGACAGCAGCTGAACTCCGATAGCCTACACAAAGATGCGATTTGATCGATACGTCTTCATTCAACTGTGATCAGTGTCAAATGCAACATTCTGTGCTCCAGCGCAAAAATGTGGAGATGAAGGCGCAGAGGCTTGCGTATGCTTCCCTGCACTACAGTGTTATGAAGATTTCACATGAGTCGGAGGAGATGCGCGCCAATTAAACTTTACCTTGCCCAATAGCACCATCTCGCGCTTTTACGAGGAACTGACGAGGGAGCCCAATAACAGGTGCATGATGATGTCAAGAGGTATGATTGATTCCCTGCTAGAAAAATAACTCAATCAGTCAGTGTTCAATACGAACTTTAATATTTCAATTTTGAGTTTAAAACTTTCTATGTACATAAAGTAGGCATATACATCTGTACAAACAACTTCATTTACAAGCTTAAATAAATTACAAAAAAAAAAAAGGCTTACTAGGCCTAGCTTTTACATAGTGTGTGTGTGTGTGTGTGTGTGTTTGTAGCCTATGTATGAGTGTAGTCTGTTTTCCATTAGAAAAGATCATGTGTGATAGCGTAATTAGTAAGCACTTTGTGGATACATCAGCAAGTTGATTGATTATTCTATATCTTATCCAGAGCCTTAACACCAGCAAGGACAATTCTGTGCAGGATCATATCCTGATGAATATCAGCAACATGTATGAGAAATCTTCCTGGTTTATAAATTAGACAATATTTGTCAGTAAAGTTGTTTTTAATCTGTTAAATTAAAATATGTAGGCTTGCTGTTTATCTTACATAATAACGACCGCTCTGACAGGATATTGCACAATGTATTTATAAAGTGGAGCGATACTTGGCCTTGAAAACCACACAAGTTGCAGTCAGAGCTTCAAAAGAAGCTTGAAGACTTTCTATTGGCTGTCATGTTTGTGCTGGTCTCTTATCGCTCTTATTTGGTGCATGTTTTTTTACGGGGCCCTATCACAGAAGATCATGTGTGCAAAAACATGCAAAACACATGAATGATGCAACCTCTGATTTACTGAACAAAAAAAATGGTTGAGCATGTGAACAAGTCCAATCTGACCCATTCAAGTATTTGGTCAGTATGTGTGTTTACTGTCGTTAACACAACAAAACAAAATCATGTTGTCAAAATAAAAGCCATGGAGATAAATACACTTGTATGATCTTTTATAGTAAGTCAGTCACTTCTTCCTCCATAATTTCTATAAGGCCTAAAACCAATGTGGTTATACCAATGACTGTACACAGTCTATGGGCTATACTAGACATACAGTAAGATCTGTAGGAACGAAAACAGAAAAGGCCTTAAAGATGAAGCCTGCAGTTTTTCAGAAAAATGTTGATATTGACCAATAATCAATATTATATTTCAACCCTTCTGAGATCACCATCAACAAGTTGATTGGCTGAAAAAGTTTATGACTCAGCCAAAGACACTATGTCTGCTTCCCATTCACAAAGCCAGGGCTGTGTGTGTGTGTGTGTGTGTGTGTGTGTGTGTGTGTGTGTGTGTGTGTGTGTGTGTGTGTGTGTGTGTGTGTGTGTGTGTGTGTGTGTGTATGCGTGTACAAGACTCATGAGAGAGGAGACACGGAAGAGACAGCTAGGGGGCAGTATGGAGCAACTTATTGAATGGGACAGAGAGTGAAGTGTAGAAGTTTAGGCCACTGAATTATAATTGTTGTCTCTACCTTTGAGTTGAAATAGAATATGTTTGGTAAGGATGGAAGCTTTTGTAAGTACTAACTCTATGTCAAAGGTGAAATTGTCAAAGGAACACCTAACCTTTAACACAATGACCTTTCATAATGTCATTGAAACCCATCATTCCACACTAGTGTAGGTACGACAGATTCATTAATAATGTATTAGTGTCATATGGATTAAGCAATGACTGAAAAAGAGAGGTGTTATCATACAATACTGATATAGCATTATTGCTATATAGTACTAGTACAGCATATTACAGCATGGCATTGTTCAGTGATGGCCCTAGAAAACCCTCAATCCACTCCAAGCACCATGGCCATTTTGGAATGACCATAAATTGTGTTTCAGCACTCTTGTGAAGCACTCTTGAGAAGGACCTTGTCTTCAACCTTTTTAGCTATCACACACGATCAGTATTTGTGTTCTTCAAAGTCTGTTGGATGTGAAAAGAGATGTTTTTCTCTTACACGGTACTCCGTCCAAAACCGTGTCACTACAAGGCTGGCACTTCCAGTGTGAGGATATGTGTGTGTGTATAAGAGTTCAGTGTATTATTCACATCCATAAAGTAACCAGCAGAGGAGTCCATTATCCCCCCATTATCATAACAAGTCCTTTTGTCAATGAATGATGCCTGCAAATGTGTTGATGGGCAGGGAGAGACGCTTGTTGATGTACTTGCTGAGTCCAGCTTCGCTGTCCTTCTCCACGTTAAATTTGGATCTCACCGTCTTCTGAATGCAGTATCCGGGATCAAGACATGGGGCGATCTCAATACTGTCAATAAACAACAATAACAACAACAAGGTTAGGATAAAAAAGTTTTCAATTCAAATTGTTATTACATTGGATTCAAATATAATTTAAGTATTTCTGTGTATGTGACAAATAAACTCTTGAATCTAAATAATTGATATGTATCTGCGGTTGTTTAACACATACTCATACAGAGTCATTAAGTAGTACTAAAATAGTTCTGCAATTTTACCTTTGAACATCCTTGAAAGTCCTGCGTGAGTCATTGTCGAGGCAAACAGTGAAGGATGTTTTCTCGAGGGACCTGATTTTAATTTCACAGGTTCGAATCTTTGGTTCCTGCTGATGTAACACACATTAAAGTAGTCTTTAGTCAAACTTGTAGTCTTATGAAGTCAGTATGAAATGTTTAAGCATAACACAACCAGAGGTGTTGTGGGGACTTTTTTAGAGGGGCCAATGCATGCAATACAGTGCTATAAATGGAATGCCTAATATTAAACTAGAAAAGCGCTCAGAGAGCGCAGACCTCCGCCAAGGTAATGTGGTCACAGACACAATATAAATTCCAGATCGTGTTCTGGATCACCGATCGCCACCAAAATAGAATCAGTTCTTACTTGTCCCAATATACACGTTGCCCGAAAATTTCATCCAAATCTGTGCAGTAGGTTACTTTTCGAGTTATGTTGTACACAGACAGACACACACACACACACACACACACACACACACACACACACACACACACACACAGACACACGCCGGCGAAAATATAACCTCGTTGGCGGAGGCAGAGATAAATATGAGAAATAGCCCACATAATGATCTGTTACGAGAAGTGGGGGGACTCCCTATCCCCCAGTCTAACACCCGTTACACCCCTGCATACAATATAAATAAAATACATCAGAAACGAGTGAACTCACCAGGCTACTTTTGGGTTTTGTGTCAGTAAAGGTGACGGTGAGACAATTAAAATCTGAAAAGAGGAAAAAAGCATGAATGTTAGTGGTTTGCAAGTAAGTTAACAAACACTGTATAGTATTCAGTTGTATTCAGTTCCTAAATAGTACCATCAGCATCAGTATCATCAGTACCATCATCATTACAGTATATTTGCAGTTTATGTGCATTTGACTACATCTCTTTAGAAGAAAACAGTAAAAATGGCCATGATATTATCCACAATGCCATCCTGCATTGCAATCATTGTGTGGATGTTCTAGTAGCCATAATGGACGCAGTGCAATGCATATTATGGAGGTCTTACCTTCAGTTTCATTTGGGGGAATGGCACAGATCTGGACCCCTGACGTTCTCAGTGACAGGCTTTTGTCTGACTCTCGGTTGCTTAGCGACACCTGGGAGAATTGTGACAGAGGACATGAGGTCAACAAACGGTGAAGACTAGAATGTATATGCTGACGGCCGGAAATGATGTTGAAATCTCGCCAAACCACCTACTCATTTTTACCTAAACAATCTTAAAACATTTTTTAAACTCTAAAAATTTATATTTAAACTTGGGGGTGGGGGGGTGGGTCTACTTGTTTTTATTCAATATTGTAACTGTAACAGTACCCGCAAGATTTTGTGAGAACGTACGGTAAACGTATAGGCCTACTATCTAGTTTTTACCGTCACATTACGTCATATACCATACAGCAATACTAGGAGCAATACTATTTATTCCTGTGTTCCTAAAGTACAGCAGTTAGCAAGTAGCCAAGCATACTGTAGGTGATTTCATCAACAAGATGATAGAATCTTTCCATTATGTAAACTGTTGCTGTTATGAGATGAACGATACACCATGATAAGCATTTATTATCAGTGTCCTATTAGTTTTGTCCGGTGTGAAACTTTAAAGTTTCATAATACAACATGCAACAAGTGACAGTGAGGAAAACAAGTTCTTGCGTAAGTTTTTGCATGATGAGTCACCTTTCTGTAACTGACTGAGATGGCGGCACCATAGACGTCCGGAGAATTCCTCTTCTGTCTCATTGACATGTCTGAGTGGAAGACACAGGAGAAATATCGTATCAGTGGGGCGCACAATGAGGAAATATCTGTTTGTTTTGACCTCGTAATCAGGCTAGAGAATGGCCAATCAAGACCAAGTGTGGACAAACACGCACTCTGTGCGCACACACACACACACACACACACACACACACACACACACACACACACACACACATGCATACTGTACACACACATACACACACACACACACACACACACACACACACACACACACACACACACACACACACACACACACACATACCTTTCATAGTAGCTTGGAGGGCTTTAAAATCAGGGAAGTCTACATCCAGATGAGAGAGGAACACTTCTTCGACCGGCTCTTTGGTGAGGCTGGAAAATGACATCTATGGAGAAGAAGCAGCACATAATCACCCATTCATTCCTGCATTCCTGTGCCACTTCAGGGCAACTCACACAGCACAGAGCCACACGGCACTTCAAATTTAGCCTGTGGTTGCATCGCACTGAATCTTTAGACATTTCTGCTACAGGACTGACTGTGCTACGCTACTCAACAAAGCTAGCTGCCAGCTAAGGACACAGACTTTTCTCTTGATTAGATGGCGGGCTATTCTCTTCTCTTCTATTCATTTCTGGAGGACACAATCTACACACACTATGCAATCTCAGCTAAGAGGATTTTCATATCTGGTGAATACAGGTACTGAAGAAATAGAACCTTTTTATGAGCGGGCAAAAAAATCACAGTGGAGCTTTCATATCCTGTGTAAATACCAACACTTTTTTCAGCTTAACCTTTATCTGCCAACTTGGTGATATGAGGAACTCTCCTTAACCACAAAGAGCATCTCATCACTTTCTTGGTGGAACAGAAACGTCTGTCCTCACGTACACTTCCATTGGAAATAAACAGGAAGACTACTCACTCTAACTAGGCATCAAAAGCATACAAAACTATTTTTCAATATTCTTCTCTTCTTTGCATATCTTTTTTGAGTCAAGAGATAGTCTTTCGTAAAGTATGAAGATGAATCCTTCCTTGTCTAGTAGTCTCAGAGACTTAATGATAATTAGCTCTAAGGGGAGAGTTTCAGTACCTTAGGCTAATGACCATAAGCTGTACATTATTATTCTAGTTTCAGTACCTTAATGACAATAAGATGTTCATGGAGTTTCAGTACCTTTATGACCATAAGCTTTACCCTATTAGGTTACACTTTATTTGAAGGTGCCGTCATAAGACACTGTCATTAACTATGACATGACGTTGTCATGAATATGTCATAAACTTTATACACCTGTCATGACTTCTGTCATTAAGTGTCACCTGGTATTTGTCATGGTTAGGGTTAGGGTATGTCAGAAGTCATGACAGGTGTATAAAGTTTATGACAGATTCATGACAACGTCATGTCATAGTTAATGACAGCGTCATGTCAGTCTTATGACGGTACCTTCAAATATAGTGTTACCCATTATTATTCTAGAGCTTCAGTACTTTAATAATCATAATAAGCTTTACATATTTGTTCAGCAGAGAGCTTGAGTACCTTGATGTAATAGATGGTGAAGTAGACAGGTTGCAGTCCAGTGCGGACGTAGTAAGAGATGACATCAGACAGGAAGGGGTTTGGCTCACATGTCATGCCAGGGCTGCAGTGCTACATAGGGTCACATGGAAGAGGCCATTACAGCAGCAGCACAGTTAACATAATGACGATACCCAATCCTAACAACACGCTGCAGATATGAAATGAACACAAGCACCCCACGGTTAAAGGAGAAGTCAGTGATTATAACTGTTATTGTTTGAGGCAAGCTTCTTTGTTATTGTTTGCTGCAAAGATTCTAGAGCAAAGCGCTCTAAAATCTTTGGTTTGCATCTGCAGCCAAGTGCCATTTAGAATGAGAATGTGTAAATGTGTTCTGTTATTGTTTGGGGGCAGACTGCCCGCTTGTTTACACCAGTTTGTGTATGTTATAGAGACTAGATTTTTTTTTTACAGTGACCCAAGATAATGAAGGGTTAGTGAGTCATGCAGAGATAAACCCTTTTATGTTATAAAAAGTGTTATGTGCTATAAAATCACTGACTGCACCTTTAAGCTAGTGGCGTCAGCGCTGTCCCAGCGGCAAGTGCAGCATTTCTAAGTATACTATTGTTTTCAGAGAGTAGATGACTCATCTCTCTCTGTTCTTGCCGGCTCTCTTTTTAAGATTCGTGCAGAAAAGAGTTTCTCTTCCCCTTCCTATCACCTCAAGAGGGATTTGTTTTACTGAGCAGCCCCCCCCTCCCCCCAGTAAACAAGCCAAGAATAATCTCAACTGAGTGATTTTCCTTTCAGGCGTTCATCCCATTGTACATCTCTGTAGCGATGTCTACATGTTGGATAAGTGGTGTTTAAATGGCATGTCGCTGACTATAATTTGGCCTATTTAAAGGACATAAGCAGTTGGAGTGCCTTACCGTTTTGGCAAGCTGGGGAATCATGTGACCCAGACTGTTGATGTTGCACTCGTACCACGGATCCACCATTCCCAAGTAGGAGGCCAGAGCACAGGAGTTGCTCGTCACGGATGAGATGTTTTCCTGTAGGGAGATCACAGAAACAGACACGGCTTATGAGACACCTCTGACAACGCTGACCTGAACAACATCACGACACACTAGCTTTCATGATTTTTTTTTTTAGGGTTTTTGTGCCTTTAATTCGATAGGACAGTAGAGAGTGTGACAGGAAATGAGTGGGAGAGAGAGATGGGTAGGGATCGGGAAATGACCTCGGGTTGGAACCGAACCCGGGTCCCCAGATTTGTGGTATGACCCACTAGCCCGCTGAGCTACGCCGCCCCCTAGCTTTCATGTTTTTACCAAGGTCAGACATTGGGTGGTAGTGCGGCGGATTTGAGTGGTTTGAATGGATCAATTGAAGATGAATTGAAGTGTTTTTGTAAAATAAAAAAAGGCTTTACTTACTTTGGCTGGGGAGCTGGGCGTGGGTGAAATAGGGATGTAGTACATCTGAAGGTTGATTTTGGCTGTGAGGAACTGCCGTCTCGCTTCCCTTTTCCTGTCAAACAAGAGCCACATGTTCACCGTGCTGGAACCACACTTCCATCAACCAAAAGCACTCAAGTGACCTCTAATAGTCTCTTTCAAAGACCCAAAGAGCCGGTGTGACTTGTCTGTAAGGCACGAAACCTCTGCCCGCATCCAGGCACGCACGGACGGCCCTGTCAACTTCCTCTATTTAAATGAAGCCAACCGTAGTCAGCATGCAGGGAACCACTTCAATTCCATTTCCATTTTCAGGATCAAGAGAGGATGAAGCAGTTAGTTATAACAAACAATACAAATGTAGTGTTATTCTTTGGGGCTTGATAGCACAATTGACCCTACAGTGACATCAAACTACAGCAAGTATTGAAATCAGTTGAAATCAGAATTGAAAGTTTATACAAGGGCTTGCGTGCGCATTTGTTTGCATTTGTCCGGTTCATTTCACAGATAATCTCCTGTAAAAGCCCCTTCAAAGAGACGCAACATGTAACATAATCAAACAGCGACAAAGGTGAGGAACAAACCAAAACAAACTCATGCAAAGTTAGCTCTTTGAAGGGATCACATCCATAGGGAAAAGTCCTATTGAAAACATACAATTCTGAGTCTTATTCTTATCTGTGATGATGCTACCCCACTGTGAGGATCATATCAGTGTTTATGTGTGTGTGATGTGTGTGATGTGTGTGTGTGTGTGTGTAATCCCATGTGTGAGTGTGTGTGTGTGTGTGTGTGTGTGTAATCCCAGGTGTGTGTGTGTGTGTGTGTGTGTGTGTGTGTGTAATCCCAGGTGTGAGTGTGTGTAAGCACTCACCTGAACCAGTAATAGGCCCTGGCCATCCTGCCCACCACCCGGTCGTCCCCCATCATGACGATGCGGGCGGTGAACTGGCGCTGCTGCTGCTTGGGGAAAGGTGTTCCAGTGGCCCCCGCCCGTCGCTGCAGACTGCCCGTCCCGCTGCCCACCGTGCCCCACATGCACGTGCCCGTGTCCTCCAGCGCATCTTGCATCAGCGCCACGCTGTCTGTCACTGAGGGCTTGACCTTCATTCCCCCGCGCCGAGACAGACGTCCCGATGAGGGTGCTACTGCCGCCGCCACTGGCACCTGGTCCGGTGCGTCAGGCAGGTCTCGCTCAATGCCACTGTCGGTGGACATGACCGAGTGGCGAGGCATCTCGGGGTCCAGGTCGGTGGACAGGTCGGCCATGAAGTCTTCGGGGAAGGTGAACGGCTCACTGAAGGAGCTGGAGCGGACAAACTTGGCCAGCTCTCTCCCTGTTACACGCAGAACACCAGTGTAAACAAGGAAGAGGAAATAGATTAAAAAAAAAACAAATGAAGTCAAAGCGATGACCAAGAAGTAAACAAGTTTCGAATTAAAAAAATGATGAATATCAATATCACAAAATAATGAATAAATATCAATATCACAAAATAATTATTAAATATTTAACAGTGTTGCAAAAACGGCGTAAATGAAATGAAGAAATGAATTTCCAGATGCGAAAGTAAATGAAAACGCAACCACAAGATAGAAGACATAATGAATGGATGCATGCAGCAAAAATTTGTATACAACTCACAATCTAAATAGCATGGTAGAAGAGATCAATACGGTTTAAATGTCATTTCACAGCAATCAGTTGTGAAACATGACCCTTGTACCAAACTCATCAATATCACAAAGCTGTTCTCAGACCACTAATCAGGCCCTTGAGTTTTACTTATGGGAACATACACAAACAAAAACAACTTTAAAGGGACGCTATGCATTTTTTTCCCTGTAAGACCAGTGTACTAGCTACAGCACATACAAAACCTTCCAAACATTTTACAGTCTAATGATGTCTGATACAAAAAAGTAAAAGCTTTCCTTTGATTTTGATGTTGTCCCCCCCAGAACTATACAGTGCATTGTTGGAATTGCATTGATTTACCCTCCCTTTATATGACTACTAGGTCATCCAAATGAATTTGGAGATGGTACCATATCAAATTATCTGATAAAAAGGATACCTCAAACAGTGGTGAAAAAGTTATATAGTGTTCCTTTAAGCCACTTAGAATAATCCTCACAGTGAATATATGAAACTTTCTAAATCTGAGCCTGTGCCCAGTGGAGTCCAGTGGAGCTGATTGAGAGGACGAAAGGAGGGGGAAATAATAACAAGTGTGTGAATGCCTAGTCTATGTATCTGTGTGTGTGTGTGTGTGTGTGTGTGTGTGTGTGCGTGTGTGTGTGTGTGTGTGTGTGTGTGTGTGTGTGTGTGTGTGTGTGTGCGTGTGTGAATGCAGGCTCACTCACAGAGCTCTTCCTCCTCACTCCAAATGTGGAAGCTCATCTCCGGATTGGGAAGCGGAACGTCACACAGAGAGCCGGGGGACAATGGATCTAAAAGCAGGGGGAAAAGAAGCCCAAACCGTCACAATGACACCAAAAACAAACGCCAGCGTCCTGTGCAGCTCCGACAGCTGCTAAATAAACAGCATTAAAGCGATCCGCAGAGACTGAGTGATGCACAGCCTGAGGTGCAAATAGATTGGAATACAGTAAACCCAATGAAGGCAATATGTGCTAGGATTCAAAGATTTCAGAGATTTAAAAGATTTCCTCCAGGTACTGTATCCCTGTCTGGGACCTATTCCAGGCATAGAACTTTTGTATGTGGAGGTGAAAACACATCCATTTAAAATGGCAAAGCAAGAAAACAATTTAGTTGGAGAGTTTGAGTTTTACTGTTCAAATGGGTCATAAGACAGTCTTCTGATGATGAAAAATACATAAAATAGTTCCCCTAAAATGTTTAATGTGTACTGTCATCCTAACATCAACAATTTGTTAATATAATCAATAATTTTTGCATTCCTCTCTATAATTCCAAACATTCTGATTTGAATGTTTTGAGACATTGTCTTGTGTCTTGTGCCAAAAGTGTGACTGACAAGCCTTTCCCAGACAAATCCCCCCCTACCCCCCTCTTTCCTGGCCACATGAACTTGTGGTCCCACCTTGCTGAGCAGTGCTGATGATCTCTGTGTAGAGTTGCTGCAGTCTGTCCGTCAGCTGGGAGCGTTCACCCCGACCAGCCTCAGCACTCTGCTCCATCGCCGACAGCACTTCCTGGAAGTACGGCTCCACATCCTGTAACGACTGACCCTAAAACATACACGCACGCGCACACACACACACACACACACACACACACACACACACACACACACACACACACACACACACACACACACACACACACAGAAAGAAAGAGATATAAATACAAAAGTAAAAACAGTGATGAGCAATGAATAGAATTGAACAAAAAAAAAAAAAAAAACAGGTGACAGTCCATGTGGAACCAAGACCAACATGCAGCTGGATTCTCTATCAGACTTCCTGTTGCTGAACCTCCAACAATCGATGATAATAAAATCCACACACAGTCATAGCACCCCTTTAATCTCCACACACAGTCATAGCACCCCTTTAATCTCCACACACAGTCATAGCACCCCTTTAAAATCCACACACTCATAGCACCCCTTTAAACCCCACACAGTCATATAGCGCTCTCATCTCCAGGGCTGGAGGCAGTCTCAGTATGAGTACTACTGGTTCAAACAGCTCATTCATAATCTCTGTGGTCGGCCCTGACAAACACTTCACAGAGTGGCAGAGAGCTCTGGTTATTGGGTGTAAACTCTATGAGATTACAATCTAATACAAGGTAATGAAAGTTATCCTATCAAAACCACTATCAGGGCTTCATTTCGCAATGTGTTATGTGGGCAAAGGGGCAAAACACGGTCAAATTCATGATAATTGCTATTAGAAAACAAGGGTTGAGCCTAATAGTAATCATTTTCACTACAGTGTGAATGAATTTGAGTGAATATTGGACAATCCAATGTAGTTGAGAATCAAAGAAACAGACCCCTCTGAAAGTAGACAGCATCCAAATGAGAAATGAAATTAAAACACCTTGAGCAGGGCCTAAGCTGAACTCTGAGTGTGTGTGTGTGTGTGTGTGTGTGTGTGTGTGTGTGTGTGTGTGTGTGTGTGTGTGTGTGGGCAGTTTGAGGTACTTAAAGAACACACACACGCACACAAACACACACACACAAACACACACACACACACACACACACACACACACACACACACACACACACAGCTCTGGGCAACAGCATGGGCTCCAGCTGCAGTGAGAAATGAACACATTTTACTGTAAACTACCACCGCAGCGACCACAGGCAACACAACACAACGCACAGCAGCAATTTCAAGTCAGAGACCCACCTCAAACACACCACATCAGATTTATAAGACAGAGACAAAATGCAACCTGACCTTACACGTTTAAATGTCAGATCAAGATAAGCTGCACATACATCATGATCAGTGGTGTCAATGTGAGAAATCACAATAAGATGAAACCCTCACAGAGGAGTGTGAAATCCAGACAAGCGAACTCCACTTTTAAAATACACAACCTAAAAAGGACCTATCCCCTTTCATCAGACCCCTTTATGCCTAAATATATCATCAATGCATGTTTATGTTTTTGATAGACGCAGATATCACATTATTCAGAGTTTGGCAGATCTATCAAACTATGTATTGGTTGTGTTCAGTGTTAGGAATGACTGGATGGGTTTTTTACAGCTCTGCTCATTTTACAGACACTGACATTATTTATTTTTAATGTCAGGGCATTAATTTAATGAGATCTGAAGAGGATTTCAAAGTCGATGGTGAAAAATATGTTCAGTAAAAAAAAGGATCTGACTGTTGCCATTCTTGTCATCATATTATTATTGTTGTGGTTTTCCAGAATATAACCATACGTGTCGCTTTTTTAGTTAGATGAAATAAAAAAAAAAAAGGTGTAGAAAAATGGCTGAAATTCCCCAGACCTCAGAGTGTTAAAGCAGGTCAGAGGAGTGTGGTTAAAGTGGGATTTGGCAGGAGGGGGAACTCTCATATTTTTGTGTCGGCACAAACAAAGAAAAATGTGTAGAAGAAGAATGGGATGATATACTGTTCATTTATCTGAGGTGCCGGTACTGTGTACCCCCACGCCCCCCACCCCCCACTTTAACCCCTAAGCATTGACAGACGCTGGACGGACACTGACTTGCATTTGATTTCATCATATTGATTATTTTATTCTCATCATATTATTATTGCAGTGGTTTTCCAGAATATAACCACATGTGTCACTTTTGTAGAAATGTTTTCAGTTAGATGAATAAATAAATAAAAACAAAAAGGTGTAGGAAATGGCTGAGATTCCCTGGACCTCCGAGTGTTAAGGCAGGACAGAGAAGCGTGATGGACGGACACTGGACGGACACTGACCTGCAGGGCGTTGGCGAGCACGGCCCCCTGGCACCTCTCCTCCCCCAGGGCTGCCTGCAGGCTGTGCTGCACTGCCAGACGCATGAGGCCCAGAGGACTCTGGAAGCCGCGGCCCGACTCGATGTCCACACGCAGTAGCTTGGCCAGATCCGCTGAGCCCGAGAGTACAGCCGGGTCGGCGAACACAAACACCCTGCGGAGGAGGGAGATGGTCACACACACATGTACACACGCATACACACACATGCACACACGCATATACGCACACACACGCACACACAGGCACGCAGGCACACACTCACACGCACACACACACATGCACATGCATACACAAACACACACACACACACACACAAGCACGCACATACAGGGCTTGGTCACACACAGCAACCACAGGCCTGACTCATACACACACACACACGCACTCACTCACACACGCTATTTGAAGTTTCATGGCCAAGGCCACTGGATTGATGTGTCAGGAAGCAGTGTGCCACAGCATTGTTTATGCAAACATAGTGCCACGGCCGACATACACACACACACACACACACACACACACACACACACACACACACACACACACACACACACACACACACTCATTCATTCACTCCAAACTATTTATGGCCAGCGCATAAAGTCCAAAACACGTGACTCACCTCTCCTGAAGAGGATAGCTTTCATTCTTTAGGCTGTGCTCTGAGACCACCATTCTCTGGTACAGGACACCTGTGGGTAGCAAAGCAATGCAGCCCCATTTTCATCACTTCTGTTGACTCAGTGTTATTTTATAGTGTTACTATGTGTGTGTGTGTGTGTGTGTGTGTGTGTGTGTGTGTGTGTGTGTGTGTGTGTGTGTTAAAGACAATTGAAAAGTCTAAATCTATGAGCATGCAGTCGGGCAGCTCACAAGTGCTGCACCAGTGTGTGTGTGTGTTACTATGTGTTTGTGTGTGTGTGTGTGTGTGTGTGTGTGTGTGTGTGTGTGTGTGTGTGTGTGTGTGTGTGTGTGTGTGTGTGTGTGTGTGTGTGCTGTGTGTGTGTGTGTGTGTGTGTGTGTGTGTGTGTGTGTGTGTGTGTGTGTGTGTGTGTGTGTGTGTGTTACTCTGTGTGTGTGTGTGTGTGTGTGTGTTGGCTGGGGGGTTTACCTGGGGTCCTGCGCTCCATTTTCATCTGTCTGGAATATGTGAGCCCCACTGTGCAGTAAGGCTGAGGTAGCGTCAGCAGCCTCTTGCAGAAGTCATACACTCTCTTATAGAGCTCATCAGGAATGTAGGGGGTCTAAAAACCACACAGAGAGAGAGAGAGAGAGAGAGAGAGAGAGAGAGAGAGAGAGAGAGAGAGAGAGAGAGAGAGACAGACAGGAAGGGAGACAGACTAGTTTACCACACAGTGCATTTACATTGAAGTACTATGAAGTAATGGAAACATGCAGACAGAAGCCAACAGCTAATTACTGTTAGTGTAGGCACACACACGCATGCACGCACACACACACACACACACACACACACACACACACACACACACACACACACACACACACATTCATTAACTGCATCAGCCAAGCCCAAGCCACAGAGTCAGTCACAGAAAATTTCCACCTTGACCAGGAAGTGCAGGTGTGAGGTGGGAAATGAAAGTATGTGTGTCGTGTGTACAAAGGCTAAGGGGGTCTCCACAGCAGCCCTGACTGGACCACTAAGCCTTTAATGCGGGAACACAGCAGCCCTGACTTAACCACTAACCCTTTAATGTGCTATGCGTATGTTGGGCATAATGGCTTACATGGTGCACTGTTATACGGAATTTAATTGTGTGGTGAGAAGTTTCCTCCACCAATTTCAGAAGTTTATTGACATAGAACAGGGATTAGAGGTAATAGGGGTGTGTTATACAGAATTAACCCACACCCTGTCAGTTCTAGCCTTTTTGGTGCCCTAGACCAGATTTGAATTTTGCCACACTTTTCTAAAAATATAAGAAAAAAATTGTAGAAAAAAGGTAAGAAATGTATTGTGATGCCCCCCCTGATATTTGGTGGCCTAGGCGACCGCCTCGTTTGTCTATGCCTAGAACCGGCCCTGCTTTTACATTTATGCTATTTAGCTTTTATCCAAAGCAACTTAGATAGTTTGGCCAACTATCAATTAGATCAGGGCCAGTCACCCTGCAGCTACTTAGGAGAAAGTACTTTGCTCAGGGGTGAGAGCCAGGATTCAAACCCACAGTTTCAAGGCTACTTGCACCCTAGACAGGTTAAAGGAATTATCCGTGGATTGGATCAATATGGAGCCCTGCTGTTTTATAGTGCCAAGTGCTATTGATAACCACCTCAATAACTGAATTCCGTGCAACACAGATAACAAAACGGCAGCTAATGGTAACAGAATGGGGCATGTCAAAACTAAACCAAATCAATTAGGTTTCATTTTGACATGCCCCATTCTGTTAGTGTTGGCTGCCGTTTCACAAACTCGTTCTGCACTGGATGAAATTCGATCATTGTGGTGGCTATCAACAGCACTGTAAGACAGCAGGGCTCCGTGTTGATTCACTCCGGATAACCTTTAACCACTACGCCACCACTCACCCCAATCAGAAATGAGTATTCTGTTTCTGAGGGTGATAATGCTCTCTGCTGGAGCCCTAGTGCTGGAGTGCAGTGTAGCCTACTGCTGTACCTGTATGATGGCGTAGATCAGGGTGTGAAGCAGAGGAATGATGTGCAGCTTACAGTCCAGCCTCTCCGCCTGCAGGAACATGACAGAAATTACACTTCACCCATCAAAATATCCTGAGTGATATGATCTCAGGCTATCATATGTCATATAATTTCAATCAATAATACACTAAAGGTCAATTCAGACTGAAGTTCCGCAACGAGATGAGACGGTTTTAGAGAGTAGTTGCAGTGGTGTGTTTCAATCGTCGCAGGTCGTTGCAAGTAGTTGCAAGGCCTTGCAAAAACTACATTGAGTCAGTCTACTGTTGGTGTTAGTCAGAATATCTCTCTATGTCTATGTGTTTACTTTAAAGAGACTCTGACTCGCTCACAACGTTAGCACACATATCACACACTATATCACACACATACACACGCACACACACACTACGACACACTTAGATACACACACATACTACATACTACACTCTGATAGAGAGCACACTGCATATCAGTCTACATCTCTTCATCAACAGCAGTTAAAATACTCAACTGAGTGGATAGCACTCTGCTTATATCAGATATACTAGAACATTTGCCATAAAAGGAACTCTTTGGATAATAGTTTCCCTCAGAGCCTAAAAATCACTGCATATTTTGTGGACTCACTTTTTCGAGCTCCTTGATGACCACCTTGACTAAAATCAGGTTGTGCTGTGGATTCTTCTGAACCTTTTTGTGTAGAGTCCATCTCAGCATCCCTTCAAAAGCAAACAAACATAACCAGTGTCAAAACATGATCACACACACACACACACACACACACACACACACACACACACACACACACACACACACACACACACACACACACACACACACACATTATACACACACACACACACACACACACACACATTACACTAACACACTATTCCTGACTCATGGACACCCAAAGCTGGAAGCAATATGAGAGATTTGTCAAAGCTAAATCGCTGTGAAAAGTCATAAAGTTCATGAGTCATATCCGCGCTGGCTGCTGACTCTGGCCTTGTGCCGTGGCCCGTGGGCTTGTTTAAAGGCATATTTTTAGTTGCAGATAACGAGACCAACATGATCAAATCATGCATGCGTGCAGCGAACCTGATAAACCCCCCCTATCTATCTAGCGCCGCTGATTTCGCAGCTGCTGACGTACAGTGTGAGCAATATTGCTATGTTTAGTAGATGCAGACTCAGGAAGGAAGGCTCCGTAGAAAACAAACTTGTTATGATGTTAAGACTAAAATAAACATGGAGTATTAGCAGATGCCCTCCAAACACCTCATCCTCCTCCTCCTTAGGCTGTTTGCCTTTGGAATGTGTGTCAATGTGTGTAACAGGGGTGATGGGAACCTTTATGCCTTGTGTATGTGTGTCGGTGTGTGTAAAGGTGGCTACAGACCAAAGATCCACGACGAGACCGGCTGCAGTGTTCTAAAAACCTGCAACGTTCTAAAACTCGGAAACTGCGATTTAACAGTTTAAATCTTTTGCGACGGCTTGCAACTGCTTGCAATAACCTGCGAAGATTAATTCACACCGCTGCAACCGTCTCATCTCGTTGCGGATCTTGAGTCTTAATTGGTCTTAACAGGGGTGTGTGTCAGTGTGTGTAACAGGGGTGTGGGGTACCTTTATGCCTTGTGAATGTGTGTGTCAGTGTGCGTAACAGGGTGAACGTTACATTTAATACCTTGTGAATGTGTGTGTAAGTGTGTGGAACAGAGGTGTGGGGTACCTTTATGCCTTGTGAATGTGTGTGTACTGTAACAGGGGGGCGCTGTACCTTTATGGACTCGGACAGCAGCATGTTGGCTGTCCAGCTCGCGGAGAACAGCCTGAAGACTGCGGTAGATGTCCGACTCTGGCACAGCAGTAGGGACACCAGCATCTGCAATGACATTCAAAATAGTCTCTCGTTATACTGGTAGGCTTATAAGAGAGTAAAATTCAGAATTCTTGTGTCTTCGCTCTTCAAAAAAAAGTAAGTAGAGAACAAGCGTGTCTGTGTGTGTGTGTGTGTCTGTGTGTGTGTGTGTGTGTTTCTATGTGAGTAAAGTGTTAGAGTGCAAAGACTAACATTCTCAAGGGCTGGTGTTCATAAGCCTAATCGCTTAGTGGGGGAAAAAATAAACTAATGAGCTAATCATTCATTTAGGATGTCCGTTGAGAAGGGTTTATTTCTGTCTCTCCTGTTATTCTTTAACCTACAGTACACTCTTCCAGCAAGAATCTAGATGACCTGGGTGTTGGGACCAGGGGTGTCGTAGTCGGGGGAAAAGAGGGACTGTTACCAGGGCCCCAAGAGGTGGGAGGGTCCTTGACGAGTCTGGAATTGTATTCCAGATGGTGAAGGGGGCCCATAGCCACTGCTTGTTGTGCACAGGGCCCAGAATTTGGTGCTATGCCTCTGGTTGGGGCAGATGTGGAGAGTGGACTACTCACCTGTGGTGTTGGTGCTGCACTGGTTGGATAGCTCCCAGAGGGCCATGTTATCTGTGTGCCGTCATTGGCATGCTGCTTTCACGGCCATGTGCGCTCCTGAACAGACACAGACAGGAGATAGAAATGTCAGCCATCTCTCTCACACACACACACACACACACACACACACACACACACACACACACACACACACACACACACACACACACACAACGCACGCACACACACCGGGGCTCAATGTGCTGCTGAGAGAAGCAACACTCGTGAGCTGCCCGACAGCATGCTCATTCGTTTAGACTTTTCAATTGTCTTTAGCACAAGGAGTGGTCTTGGAAACATTTTCCCATACTTTCTATCAGCTTATGCAAACATGGCAAACACATTCTGTACACACACACACACACACACACACACACACACACACACACACTCTCTCTCTCTTTCACTCTCTCACTCACACACACACACACACACACACACACACACACACACACACACACACACACACACACACACACACACAATCAAACCAATCTCTAAACAAACAGAGTGAGTCAGACACTGCCAGCTTGGAGCAGGATCAAGTGCATAACTACACTACATGTCACTACTCCAGTATGAAACAAAAACATTGAGACAATGTTGCAAAACATTGAGACAATGATGCCTAATATCCTGCATTCATCTCATACCATTATGAAGCACCTTTAGGAGAAGAATGTCTACGAAATAAACGAGCGAAACACAAGTGTCCACAGCGTTTCCTCTTACAAAATACCATTCTATACACTAAATAAACAGAAACCACTTTACATACTGGGCGATACCCTCTTTATCTGAGTAGGTAGATAACACAAATGTGCCACTTTCAGGTGGTTGGGCACCCAGTTTGGGGACAGGCTTGAGAAATACGTCTGAGAACATTGTGAACTAGTGCCCAAGTCTGTGGGAGGTTCTGACTTTCCCCGAGAGAAAAATATGCTACAAAAACAAAATGAATCATAACCACAAAAACCTTGTCTAGAAAACACATCTTAAAAAGGGATTGTCAAAAAAATGACTGAGGAAAAATAACAAATTATGTTTTTTTTCCCCCAAGAGACACTCGGGCTTTCTGACAGTGCACAGAGTAAAAGCACATTACGCAAATCAAACTGCCAAAAACAAAGGAAAAACAAAAAAAATATTTCATAGAGCATTTGACCCCTTTGAGAGCAGGACTGAAACCAACAAACCAACACCGAATACCAAGACCTACAGCATATGGCACCTTCATGTATTTACCTTTACTGTGAACATCCCTCTTTAAATTCAAACAAAAAAATCAAGTCTGACATTGGTCCAGCAGTAAAGCGGCCAGTCAAAATCTGTCTACCTGACAAGTCTGCCAGATTAGAGGAACACAATAAAATAAAACTAGCCAGGAGAGAGTTGAACGTGGACGTGGCTTTCAAGCAAAATCAAAGCTAACATGCAGAGCCATGCAGCTTTCCTTGTACCTCAACCAGTCCTCCCTGACTCAGGCCATGAATGGACACTTTCAGGTGCCCAAACGGAGACAGACAGCAAGCAAGACAGCCCCGAGGGACTGCTGGGTAACAGAGATGAGCTTTTCATATTTGACGCCCTCCGCTCTCACCTGCGAGGATGGATCCTCTCCTCTCTCCTTGTGTTCCAGGCACCTGTTGCTGTGTTGCTGTAGGTATCCACACGAGAACTGTGTGTGTGTGTGTGTGTGTGAGAGAGAAGTGTTGCACGCGAGCGCAAGCCGCCTCTACTTCCTCTATCTACTGTGTGTGTGTGTGTGTGTGTGTGTGTTTACTGACGCTGCAGTAGCCAACGTTCCGCTCAGACTTACACACACACACAGCACACACTGCTGTTGCGCTCAAAGGGGGAGGTGAGCACACAAGTGTGGGAGAACGAAAGACAGAGAGAGAGAGAGAGAGAGAGAGAGAGAGAGAGAGAGAGAGAGAGAGAGGAGGGAGGGTATGCATGGAGGACAGTTGAATTTTATGTACATTTTTGTATTTTAGTTTAGTTTCTCTTGAAAAAATTCTGCTGACAGATGTAATTATCTCTCATGATTATTGGCAATTACAAATTTTATTTATCTATTTATTTATTAATTCTTTTTATGGGGAGGGGGCTGCAATTATCTGTCATGACCTGTTCTCTCCTTCTCACCTGATCTGTCTTTCTTTGACCCTCAAACCACCTCTCCCATCCACCTACACACATTAGGACATGTGGGTGGATTTATCTTGGGTGTGTGTGTGTGTGTGTGTGTGTGTGTGTGTGTGTGTGTGTGTGTGTGTGTGTGTGTGTGTGTGTGTGTGTGTGTGTGTGTGTGTGTGTTGTGCAGGTGGTGGGAGGATGGGGACGGTTTGAAGCCCTAATCACATGTGTGAATATCTGAACACACGGGCAGATTCACAGGGTGTACGCCACGCTATGCTGCTACTTCAGCAACTGTGGAGTGGAGAGAAGCTCAGCCCAGCCCAGTACAGAGGAGTGGAGAGGAGCAGAGAGGAGCGGAGCGGAGGCCAAACCAGCTCCGACCGCACACTTCCTGTTGCTCGGCTCGCGCTCAATCAGCCTGCGCCGCCGCCACTGAGCAACAGGACCTGACACACATCCTGCCCCGGCTCTGAATGAGTAGGTGTTCCATGTATGTGTGTGTGTGTGTGTGTGTGTGTGTGTGTGTGTGTGTGTGTGTGAGTGTGTGTGTGAGTGTGCGCGCAGATATATTTAGCTCAGGCCCAGAGGTAGGCCAAAAGCTAAATGTGTTGCCGCCGCAACCGAAATAGCCCAGCTCGCGTTCGATGGTTTGTCATAAATTGATGCGGCCGTGACATCCGATATGTCATCGGAGAGCTTTGCAAGTGGAGAATGATGTTTGCAAGAAGAGTCAGATGCACCTAGACAGGGAGAGGCCAATGCATAGTGTTGTGCCACACTAAGGTGTGTGTGTGTGTGATGTTTGTGTGTGTGTGCTCTTCCCTGCAGTCTCTCTGTGAATTCTTTCCTAGCGATAAATAAAGGAAAAACACAACTCCTTCCGTGTGGTGAGGAATGTGCTATGGAAGGTGGAGAGTGTTTGTGTGTTTTAGCATATGTGTGTGTGTGTGTGTGTGTGTGTAGATGTGTGAATGTGTGGTGCGTTCAATAACCATAAATGATCTCAGCCTGGTGTTTGCTCAGGTCGACCCACAGAGTTTCCAGAAACTTCACACCTCCCCACCATCTGCTCCATCTCTCTCTCTCTCTCTCTCTCACACACACACACACACACACACACACACACACACACTCCACTCACTCCATTCACAAGCCTACGCCTCACCTGTCTCAGCACACACACACAACTCCATTCACTCCATTCAACCTCTCACCTGCTACCGCACTTCCACACTTCCACACAGACACACACACACACACACACACACACACACACACACACACACACGTACTACATGATGTCATATCAGTTACACTCACTTCAACGGAGCAATAGGAGCTCATTCAACTGTTTATTGTAAAATATGAAACGTGTAAAAATGTCCAAACTGCCCATTATTACCACAAATAACTCCTTGGTTAGCCTCCATAATGTGCCACACCACTGATAGGCAGGCAGACATACAGTACTGTAGTCCTTAACATGCAAAATTCACGGCTGAAAGCTCAGACAAAAGCCGAAAAAAGTGGTAGAATGTTGGCTTTTGGCTGTTGGGTTTCGTCTGAGCGGTCTGTTTAGACCTTTAGAGTGAAGTGATCATGTGGAGAGATAGCCACAGAGATGGCCACAAGTAGCCTGGCTATCGCCAAACTCAATAATCCCAAGTGATATTTAGTTTGGAGACCCACCTATTTGGAGACCCACATTTTCTTGTAGCAGAAGCATCGTTTACGATTGTCGAGAGCCGTTTATTTATAATTTCTATCATAGCGTCAGTACGTAGCTCAGAGCCAATACCAGAGCCACCAGGTGACATAAAATGAAATCGAGTGCCATGTTAGTCCATTTTTGTTCTGTGATTGGATACCTAAAGCAGGGGGGAGAAGCGGCCATGGTCACCTTGCTGCTTTACAGAGTGAAATGAAATGGAGCGCGCAAAGGAGCATGGGTACTCCCAGGCTAGACCGCAAGAGAGAGAAGACAAGTGTCCAGTCTCTGGTCAGGGCTCCTCCAGCATTCTTGAGTCTTGCTGGCTAGTGAGGGCTGGGCTGGGCTGGGCTGTGAGTTACACATCTGTGCCCTATTTGGGCGTGGGTTTGCACACGGGTGGGGAGTGGAGGGGAGGGGAGTGGAGCCACTGTGACAAGGAGCGAGCAGGTCTAAATTGGTAAGAGGGGAGACAGAGCGCCGTGCCAAGAGGTGACTGAATAAAATAAACCAACTAACCGTGCCTGTCATCTGGAAAAAGAGAGAGAGAGGCAGAGAGAGAAGGGGAGACAGAGAGAGAGAGAGAGAGGCAGAGAGAGAGAGAGAGAGAGAGAGAGAGAGAGAGAGAGAGAGAGATGCCTCTATGCCCTGTGGCAAGACCTGTGAGTGAGACAGAAGACTTGCCCAGGAATAACATGGCTCCAACACACATTTCATTTAGCCATGTTTGGGTATGCTATTTTTAGCATATAGTATAGTTATAGTATTTATAGTGCAGTTACAGTATTTATAGCTCAGGCTGGAGTTGTTATGTAGCTATATGCTTCATGAGATGCAAAACCAAAAATGATTCAAAATGAGTCCAAAATGAAAATTACTGTAATACATTTTTGCTCTTTGCTCTTTTTCGTCCTTGTGTGCACTGTAGCCAAATGATGAAAGGGGCTGCTATTCTTGACTTTCATTTCAAACAGCATGAAGGACACTGCGTGACGCAATGATGAGGTGAACAGATTGGGGACGGTCTGTCGCCTCCAGCTCTTAGCCTACAAGGGCCTCTGAAAAAAAAGAAAAGAAAAAAAAAAACAGGAAGCTGTTGTTCAGAGGCAGCATCTCAGAGAGGCTGTGGAAGGGGTTGAGTATAGTGGAAATCCCCCTTCTGCGTAGGGACACTGTGACAACACACCTCCCGGCCTTAACTCTTCTACTCAAACACACAAGTCACAGACCTGGGGAAAGAACCCTCAAAGTCTAATACGTAGGAAGGATTTTACAAGTGAAGCACTATTTCAAAACAGCATGAGAACACACAGTCAAAACACTGTGGGAAATCAGGGGAGAGATACCCACAGAATGAAAACACGAAATCGCAAAAAACAACAGAAAGATTAAGCATCTTCCAATGCCCACGCAATGAAGACAAGCTCCATAACAGGCTAAAAGTAACCGAAAAATACTATACACAAAAGCACCAGCACAGTCTCTGCACCTCCCGATGTCAAATGCAAGCCACAGATCTGGGGAAAAACCAACCAAAAATCAAAGCCTGATACAGATGTATTTGTTTAGAGAAGTACTATCTCAAAAGCAAGAAAAAACAAGAAAAAGAAGAAACAATGTTAAAACACTTGCAGAAATCAGGGAAAGACACCTGAGAATGAGAACAAGAACTCTAGATAGAGGCAGATGCATCGTACAATGAACACCAAGTGCCCAGAAGCACTAGCCAATAGAGTCACTGCAAATGAATATGCACAGCAGCAACGCTATACATTTCACAGATGTATACATAACATAGGGGTCGGTTTCAATGGCAACAGAGATGCAGCATGTAGGGGCAGTAGGAGAGAATATCCATCAACAAGATTTCCTGTATTTACACCATGCAGCACAATGTGCGGAAGAACTTTTTGGACCACTGAGCGCCTGGGGATACCTGCTGGGAGCAAGGAGAGTTAGGAGTGTGTGTGTGTGTGTGTGTGTGTGTGTGTGTGTGTGTGTGTGTGTTGGTGTCTGCATATGTGTGTGTTGAAGTGTGTGTGTGTGTGTGTGTGTGTGTGTGTGTGTGTGTGTGTGTGTGTGTGTGTGTGTGTGTGTGTGTGTGTGTATGTGTGTGTGTGTGTGTGTGTGTGTGTGTGTGTGTGTGTGTGTGTGTGTGTGTGTGTAGGGGTGGGGGGGATTGCTTCCTCTATCACCATCCTGACTGGACACAATGGAGCGAGCGACAGGTTAGCAGGAGCACCTCACACACACACACACACATATGGGGGATCCATCAGGGTGGGTACGGTACGGTGCGGGGAGGAAGTGGAAGGGGCAGAGAGGCGAAGGGCTCGGTGGTCGGGAGTGAGTGAGAAATGGGTCAGTGGCCCGGAGGAAGGGTCATCTAACGGTGTTGCCCCTGCGACCCTCGGGATGCGGGTGTCTGACTGATTGATGGCTGTTCAAAAGGAATATTCCACCTTTTTATGAAAACTGGTTATTCACCCTCTTACTTAGAGTTACATTATGTGGGTAAAAGGATTTTGGTCTTAGTGCATGTGTTTTCTTAGTTTGACAACCCCAAATTTAGCGTTATTTTATTTTTGCTTGTGCTAGTATGGAGGATGAATGACCAATTTTCATAAAAAAGTGGAATATTCCTCAGCAAATGCTGCAGGCTCTCCATGATCTACTCACTGCCTTTGGATGTGTGACTGATTGACTACTGTTTAGCAGCAACTGCTGCTTCAGGTTCTCCATGGTCTACTTTTGTAGTTCTTACTTCAGCTGATTTATAGTTTTATTCATTTATACTGTATTTTTATAGCTTTATTCGTTTATACTGCATTTTATGAGTTTCTGCCATCCAAATGATATGACGTATTATGATGGGAGATTGAATCCATTGTGGCTACACAAAACTCCATCCTACTTCTCTATACTGGTTTACAGCAAATGGTTCATCTGTTTGTCTCTTTCTATTGTGCTCATAATACTGTATGTAATTCTGCATGTAAGGATGAAGGGTGGTTTAACAGAGGCATATAGGACAGTATTTGGGAATGATTACAGTCAGCCAAAGCCTTGGTCAAATTGTAGTCTGTCAGTTATGGTAACTATTGACTGTCCTTTAGCTGCATGACCCCTGGCAGCTGGGTTGGCCCCATTGGCAGTGAATCTGAATCCCAAAGTTTCTTCCTGGAATATCGACATCTACAACAAAGCAGTTTTTCCTTGCCCTTGATACTCTTGGCTGCTAACAGTCATGTCTGTAAAGACTCAAAAGATATTGCCTATTGTAGCCTGGCACTCCCTCCCAGTGACGTAACACCTTCTGTGTTGCTGTCGCTGGTCTGGCCAACTGCTGATCTGAAAGGATTTCTGAGTTCCCCAAAAATGGGGATCTCAAAAAGCATTTTATAACATTGTCTAACATCGACCAGTAGCAAACCGAGGCATTAGAGGGAGGTGGGTCAACCATGCTCTTTGAGAAATTACAGCGCTATAGGCTCTTGGTCAGAATAAAGTCTCGCAGAGCTTTGAAAGTCAATGGCAATCAGGCTAGTCCTATTGTAATATAATATAATGTAAATGTATATACTATATATGCATAAATATAACACAATATAATATAAAATAATATAATATAATACATAATGAACAGCGATCTGGTGCAAGAGGAAGTCCCTCAGGCTAGAAGAAGCCTGATGACAGCCTTAGTCATCAAAATGATGGAGGCTTTTAGAACTTCTTCTTTACAGAATGTCTTTGGACAATTCCTCAATCTGTTTGTAAATAAATAGACACTTTCCGGAACTTTCCGGATGGCCTCCTCACCTGACCAGCACATGTTTGGCCTAAATGATGGAACAGCACTGATAACTGGTGTTACTCAGATTTATGCCCACTGCAGTAAAAATGACACATGCTGCTGACTGCAAAGCATGCATGTATGACCCAAATACTGTACAAAACAAAACAACCCTTTTGACCCGTGCCTCATGATGAACAAAACAATCATCTTTCTCATGACCGTAAGCATCCAGTATCGGCCTACTGTAGCGTTGTAAATAGAGCATAAATCTATCTGGATAGGCCTACTAACACTCTATGAGCCTCATAAAAATATATGAACTTCCAGCCTGTCACCTCAATAGCATGATTTGTATTGTTTTTTAGCATACAGTGCTGTTACTGCGATCAGACCGTAGCCTACATCAATTTCCTTTATTGCAGTCTCTCATACAGGAGTTTTAAGAAGTAATATTTCTTTGGATAGAAGCATCTACCAAGAGCCTATTGGCATGAGAGCATTTATGCAGATGTAATTACAGGTCACAATGAATTTGAAGAACAGCCTTTTTGGTCATGTCAGCCATCTAAAATCAGCATTCTAATTAGCAGAAAGAAATTACGCTATAATAGATGTCCCACACCTCGTATAGGATCAGTTACAGAAAAAAAGTGGTTACTATAGTCAACAAGTCCTTATCTCAAAGATTCAGAACAGAGATATGTTAGTAGCAGGGTCCTTTTATTTAAAAAGTCCATCATTTTGCCAGATTCTCTGAAACTTCTGTAAATATATTTTATTGTTAATGTTCATAATTTTCCTGACACCATTTCCATATTTTCCCCCATTCTCTTGGCAAAGCTGTTGTTATGCAGGAGCACTTTACTGGACAGCGGCAGACGACGTGATGCAGCCTGGTCGGAACAGGACGTACCTCGTGCGTCAAGGAAGACCGCAGCGGACGGCCCCAGAGACTTGGCAGGCGGGGCAGGGGGGTGGGCTGGCGGGAGGTTGAGACTAACTAACGGTGGTGGAGAGCCACTGGAGTCCAAGCAGCCACAGCAGCATGGTTGCCAAATCATAATGCCAAGGGTTTGAGCTCAAGACTACATAAATAACTGCGCTAACCACTGTCTTAAGAATCTTTTCTTGGCCTGTCGGCTTTAATTAAGGAGACGCTGATTTACTTTCAGTGGTGAGGTAAAATTATAGTGTGCCTCCATTGTACTGCATTATTGCTATTCTCTGGCCCAAGAGGACCAGGGCATAACTTACCCTGTAACAGAAGTGAATCTGTGGCACGCCACAGTAGTCAATGGCAACTAGACATTCAGTTAAAAATATTACCAAGCCGACCATTGCATCATTAAGTTTGTCTGAAACTGAGTTCCTGCAACTCAGTGAGGTCATGCCACAGAAACCAAAATGGTGCTATTTTTGTAAAGGGCATGATGTAGTCACAGAAATCCGTGAAATGCTCCTAACAGCAGTCCATCTTGTTCTTGCTTTTTTAACAAGTGCCTGATACGTTTCAGACTTTAAAAAAAAAAAGCTTCCTTACAAGTTGCCAGAGCTCCTGGGCGGTCTGTGGCAAAACAGATTTCTTTTCAAGAAAGAATCCCTTACTGTTGTCTCACAAATCTCCTCAGTATTATCTTAAGCACTATGAGATTCCGTCATGAGTCATGACATTGTTAGTGCTGGAGAATTATTTGTTTGAACTGAAAAAGCCACTTGGTCGTCTTCCTGCCGTTGGGCGGTCTGTGTTTGAGCTGGCATGATAGGCCTACTGAGGGACTATTTTCAGTGGAAAAGAGTAAAAATAGAAAAGGTGTTCTTCCTCCTTTCAATTATGACTTGAAAAGCATTTCTAATATGCAAGAAAACAAATGCATAATATAATATCCACAATCTTACATAGGCCTAATATCAAAATTCCATGCAAATCTGTAGGACATGTGATGAGATTTTTGTAAGAAATCACAATTTCCTCATTTAAAACAACCACCATCGTGAATGTAAAAATGGTAATTTTAGGATACATAATGGTATGTTTTAACACTTTGCCTACATTATGTATGTAGGCTTCCCTATAGGCTGTGTGTGAGTGCGTGTGTGTGTGTGTGTGTGTGTGTGTGTGTGTGTGTGTGTGTGTGTGTGTGAGAGAGAGAGAGAGAGAGAGAGAGAGAGAGAGAGAGAGAGAGAGAGAGAGATGTGTGTGTGTGTGTGTGTGTGTGTGTGTGTGTGTGTGTGTGTGTGTGTCTAGGCTACCTGGATAAAAAGAGAGGCCAAACTTCACGGCCAAGGCGAACAGACACCAACGGCATGAACCCAAAGCCCTGGTCTGGTCTGAGCCTTCAATCGCTCAGTCATGCATGCATCTGGGTGTGAATGGAAACAATGACCTCCGCTACGGCCACCGCTATGCTGCTTTATTCATTGTATCATTCCTCATAGTTGACACGAAACAACCTGACAAGAATGTAGTGGCACAGTTCGCTGAGGCAGAGGAAAAGTGCATCTAGACAACCCCTGTGCTAGATCAACACCGTGCGCTACTCACAACATTATTATTTAATACAATAGGTTACACATTATTCATATTACCGGTAACTTATGATTGAACGATGGACTACACTATAACGATAGTTTGGTCAACGTGTATTAAGGAATGAATGAAAGTATCCAATGTGCATCCGTGAGATGCGTCAAATGAAAGTAACCCAAACATACCTATTCAAGCAGAAAGCAACTCCAGACAGATACTTTTTACCTCATTGCAGGCTACATCACCAACTGTGATCATCCCAAAAGTTCAACTGTGCTGCGTGCAGAGTGCACTGCACAACAACTGTAACAACTGCAGTTTGCATATTTTCATCGCTGTCGGCATTATTCAAAGACGATACAAACAAGGCAAAATGTGCTGAGCATACAGGTATGAAATTAATAGGATAATTAAATCTTACCTATTTGAGGACAACATAAACTTCAACACGGTCAGTCTCAGTTCCTTCTTGTCAGTCTGTTCATGCGACGTTCACTGAAGCTCACCGTTAACTGAAACTGATTGGCAACGCCTACACGCACGCAGCTATAAGGGATTTTCTGTTGCAATCTGTCACCACTAGGTTGTTAAGTAACTTGCCGTTCTTCAGTCAGTTCTTCGAAGCTGACTTTTGTAGGTCAAAGATGCTACAAGAACAAGCAATCATACAATTAACAAACTCATGCCCAAAGGAGTGAACAGGAATTATAATTTCAAGGAACATTTAAGGACTAGGCCTACGTGGTAACACATTATCCACGTGTGACCTTTGTTGATGTTGTAACAAGAAAAAAAGAAAGAAAAATTATGTAAAACTACAACAGCAGCAACGAATATAACAACAACAGCAACAAAACTCCAAAACTGAACTGAACTCTCATAGAAAACTTAGGTGTTCTCCTCATGAATAATCCAGGCTGGGTGTGGGCCTAGGTGCCAACAAGTAGGCCTATATTTATTATTTATTTCCTTTCTTGTCAAATTGCATTGGTAAGGAGACCTTTTTAACATATAACTAAATCACACAAATAAACATGACATGTTTGATGCTGAAAGGAGCAAAGATTCTTTGATTCAAGTTAAGTATCCTATATGTACTGTATGTGAATGTCTAAATGAATGTATTCAATCAGCAGAAAACCATTTCTGTGACTGTACTGCAATGCAGATTCTTGGCCAACAAAAATAGCATATTGACTCCGATTAACACAGTGTACTTTGTGTAATTTTGGAGCACTGGAGGAAATAATTAGTATTCTAATGTCTAATTACTCGGCAGCTTCACTGATTGAAGTGTGTTTGTCTGCATGACTGATTTTTTATTGTTGTTTTGTGACATTCATGTGATACCCAAATGACCAAAGCCATTCTGGAACTCAATGAGGCACCCATTCAATCAGCCCGAAGCTATACTGTGGTTGCTCATATGTTGACAACTGAGGTCAAAATGGTCAGATGACCAAGATTGGCGCCATTTAATGACCCATGTGGTCCCACTCCTCAGAATGGACCCATTTTATGTGTTGTGTCTCTCAGCTACAGTTAATGGCATAGCAATCCTACTGTCAAAGCAAGAGACTAAACAGAGGTATTATCTGTACTGCATACAACAGGAGTGCCCAACTAAGGCCCACTGCTCTCTCTCTCTCTCTCTCTCTCTCTCTCTCTCTCTCTCTCTCTCTCTCTCTCTCTCTCTCTCTCTCAAGCATCCCACCATGAAGTGTAAATCATTTAAATTACATAAATTTTAATGTGGCCCATTGTTACAATAATGAAATATGAGATAACATATCTCACATCATAGTCCCAGCATTGTCACAGTGATTTTGAACAACATTGCCTTGGTTACAAGTCCATCCATCCATCCATCCATGCATCCATCAAAAACATAATCTGCTCAAAAAGTGTTAGTATGAAATATTTAAGCAATATCACACGAGTAGGAGTGATATTGTTAGCAGGATATCTCAGCCTGCGGCTTCGTGCATACGGCCGAACCACACACAGTGATGATATTCTGCTGACAACATCAGGACCACGAGTATCATTAAGCACTATATATGGCATAGAATGTTTTAGACAACATGTAACTAGTTAAAACAGTTTGAAATTTTGCATTGGTCCTGGGCAAATTCGATTTGTAAGTTTGAGACCCGCAAACAGAAAAGTTTGCCCACTCCTGGTCTACAGAAAATCTAACATCTGACTTTGCCATCAAGAGTTTTATCTGTAGTAAATGTGCTGTCCAACACTAGTCTACTACTGTGTGGGGTTTGTTATTAAATAAAAGCTCCATCATCCCTACTGAAAGACCGTCTGCACGCACAGCATGTTCTTTTCTTACAACCAAGTCGTTTAAAAGAAACGCCTTGTCAAACTGAGGAAGTTTGTAGCCACTCTGATGTCAGTTGTGACGTAGTCGTCAGATTGGGACTTTTGCCAATTTAGGCCTATGTCTATTTCAAAGTTCTGTGATCAGGGGCGCCGCTAGGGGGGGGGAAGTTAGGATGATTCTAAGGGCCCAGCAAAGACAGGGGGGCCCAGAGAAATTTTTAATATTAAAATCAATATTTGAAGGGCCCCCAAAAAATTTTTGTCATAGGGCCCAAAATTTGTAGCAGCGCCCCTGTCTGTGATATACAGGTAGATGTAACAAAAACCTTAAATGAGGTCAGACATTGCACTCTCTCTAGCTATACTGCCATTGTGCCACACTACCAAAGTTATTTTAACCCCCAACTCAGCCTCTGAAATGAACAAATGAAGTGTTGCTGCTTGTGTGACCATAGGGTGCAATTTTGTGTTCAAATGCCCAAGGGGAATCTTAAGGAAGACAAGGGAACAGCTAAACTTTAGCAAAGCTTACATAAGCAAAGGGGGCCAACGTCACATAGACAGAACCACTGACTCTTGTCATGAGATTTCCTGGAACTCTCAAGACATTGATAGTTCACAGACAGCCAATGTGACGTAGGGTATTTTAAATCATAAGATGCAGTTAAATGTTAGCCAAGATGTGGCTAATTTCCATGATAATTATGCCCAAACCACTGTTCCTATCCAGGCTGGCAGAGTGTCCAGAAGGCTTAGGCTAAGGATTAATTTTGCCTAAATCTTTCCTTAGTTATTTTGCCACATTGGCTGAAATTCTCTCCAAGCTTGCCAATACCAAGCTTAACCTCCCTGCCAACCTGCCTTGGTCACATCAATTTGGCCTTTATATTGTAGTTGGTGTGTGTGTGTGTGTGTGTGTGTGTGTGTGTGTGTGTGTGTGTGTGTGTGTGTGTCAGCCTGGCCAGGACCATCCCCTTGGTCTATGCATTGCTTTATACGAGGGTGTCGGATCTCTGCTATTGACGAACAATTGCAAGCTGGAGACGTGAACTGTAGAAGTTTGAAACAATTAAATCTGATTTCAGTGGAAGTAAGCTACGCCACAACAGGAGAAACCTAACGTAATATCTCACTACTCGCGCATTCCTGCATTGATTGGTACAGTATGGGGTCGAATCGGTGGCTGAGAACGAGGCCTATGGCCAGAATCCCAGACAGAGTCGTGGAGGGAGATGAACATTGAGCAGAAGTATATAGGAAATACGCTCTCTCTCTCTCTCTCTCTCTCTGTGTGTGTGTGTGTGTGTGTGATTAGGTTTAGTCTCTGAAGAATGAAAGGAATAATGTCATCCTACATCACCTCCAGGTATATCAGAACTGATCTTATCTACACTTCAATAGTTGAACAATGAATTAAATTCATTGGCAATCTGAATAAACATAGGTTCATGAATGTTTTAATTCAATTTTACATTTTACATATAATATTACATTATGTGAACACAAACATTTCTAAATAAAGACATACAGTAAGTGCATATTGTGGGAATTTTACAGTAAATTATGTACCATGTTGTCTGATAAATCTGGAAAAAATTAAACAATAAAATGTACCATGTTGTTGACAAAGGATTAGGTTATGATGAACATTATGTCTTATAAAATGTTCAAAGAGATTCAAGCACCAACTGATTCAAAAAGTTAACATTAATTCTGATTGGGTAAAATAGGTGAAGCTAATAGAGTAGTCATAATAAAAATAACATTAAATTTAAAACATTACAGTGATTGTACAATGATTTCAAATCTGAATAATTTTTGGTCAATTCTGATTCATCAGATAGACAGATTATAAATGCTGAGAGAAACATAGGCATAAAATGTCTAGAAATGTTATTAAACTTCTATTTACATGGTTGGCCATCCCTGAAAATTCTTTCCACATTAGAGCAGAGACTCATCCCATAAAGTATTGATTATCTGATTACAGTATGTGACAGCAGATCAATTCAAACAACTCAGTCCAGTGCACACTGCTGACTTTGTAAGTGCTGTTGCTTAGTTAGTAGCCTCAGGTCACTGTTTTTACTCACTGCACATTACAAGACAGCACCTTGCAATCTTCACTCTGGGTGACATTCTCCCAGGTCCAAAGGCCAAAAAAGTGCTTAGTACAGGCTGAAATGCATGGAGCTAAGCATTTTTCTGGACTTAAGCAACTGGGAGAATACCGGCCAGAGTCTGTGACAGGTTATTTTTATGTCTCGATTTCCTTCAGAGAGGCAATTGTGAGGAAACAGTGCCCCCTGCTGACAGATACAGGACTAGTAGAAGGAAACGAGTAGAGAAACCAATAGCATTAAAAACCTGAGTCAAAAAATAAATATACGTAAATACAAACATTTGTCAAAAGTGTCTTAAAAGTTCCAGTTGCCATGATATGACATCAGTTTTATCATATTAATTCTCTGAAAGCATACAACAATCATACAACATATACAAATGTACATCCTGGTGTATTTACAAATAAAAGGGCAAACATTTGCCTCGCCTTTGGTTGGATAAAGAGTTAAAGAGTCAACTCTAGTCCAGTCCTCCTCAGCTCTGCTCTGCTCAGTTGGTGTGTGTGTGTGTGAGAGAGAGACTGAGAGCCAGGAGTCGTGAGCTGGCAGGTCCATGTGTGTGTTGTGTGTCAGTGTGAGAGAGGGAGGGGCAGGCGGTCAGGGCTGAGGCCCGCTGAAGGTGGACACGGGCAGGCAGAGCAGGGAGCAGAAGGTGGGGTGGAGAGGCTGGATCTGGGAGGACAGCATACGGCCCCGGGACCAGTCTGCCGAACTATCCGGCTTGTAGCATACAGTCACTTCACACCTAGACCAGAGATGCAACACGTTAGTGAACCTGCCTACTGAAAGACACTGCTTCAAACTGTACTACATTAGAACTTATTAGAACTGTACTACATTAGAACTTATTGCATCATATTTACACTTGTTGTTCAGGGAGTCAGACACTGTTTTTGTGCTGTTGTGGTTTAGGGTGTGGTGAGTGTGACTTGGCTTTGTGTGTGTGTGTGTGTGTGTGTGTGTGTGTGTGTGTGTGTGTGTGTGTGTGTGTGTGTGTGTGTCTGGCTATCATTAACACACACCCTTCCACACACACACAAACACACAAAAAGAAGGAAAGAGAAGGAAAATGTGTCAAGATGACTTGTTTTGTGCACTATTTTATGCAACAGTGTTTCTTCACACTTAAATAAAGCAGTTTACTGACATAAAGTATCTATCTATCTATCTATCTATCTATCTATCTATCTCTCTCTTTCTTTCTTTCTTTCTTTCTTTACCTGGTGACGCTCTGTAGAATCTTCTTCTCATCCTGGTCGAGACACACAGCAAACGTGGTGTTGCCGGCCCCAATCACCTGCACTTTGTCCACTTTCACTTTAGTAGTGGTGAGTTGCTGGATGAGGAACACACAAACACACCGCACTGTCATTAGTCACACACACTCAAACTTACAAGATTCAAAATAAAATACGACTCTCACTGCATTCATTAAGGGAACCTTTAAAGGGCTACTATGCAACTTTTAACCATTATGTTGAGATGTTTTCTTTATCAGACAATTTTGGAATCACCTCAAAATGAATTTATATATGACCTATAGTCATACGAGGTGTGGATAAACACAAGTTTTATTCCCACCAGTTATCCAAAGACATGCACTGTGTAGAGGGTAGGAAACCATCATAAAATAAAAGATTGTATTGCCATGAAAAATCAATTAAAATGTTAAAGCAGTACCAATAAGACTGAAAAATGTTTGGAGGGTTTAATGTGCCTTTCAGGTAGATAGTTCACTAGTTTTACGACAAAAAACGGCATAGTGTCCCTTTAATGGTTATGACAAAAAAGCGGCCTTGTTTATTCACTCTATGAACTCTACACATTACAAGACAGTGAACTGTATTTGAACTGCACTGAGGCTATTTGTTGCCCCTTTCTGTATGTGTCTCTGTTGGTCTCATGGTTCACGTTATGGGAAACTGCAAGCAGAAACCAGACCCCAAACCTCTGAAACCTCTCACCTATGTTCCCACCAACACACACACACATCACTTCTAAAATGCATGTTGTGTTTTATCAACATTATTAGCCTCAGGCAAATGGTAATTAGCCCACATTATTATAATGCTTATCTGCAAGGTGCTAGCCTGCCAACCAGGAGAAATTTGGAGTTCAATATCTTGCTCAAAGAAACTTCTATGGGGTCCGGTGAAGGGGTGCTCTCACCTACTGCTGAACGACACCTCTACCACCATGTGTTATCATCGTGTGTCACTGTGGTATTACTATCAATAACATCAAAATTGTCATTTTACTACTCCTAATTAGTATAATATCATAGAATCAAGAAATACAACTCCCAATTTATTGTACTGTAGATTGATGTTTACATACTGTAAGCAAACGTCAGTGTTGACGGCTATTGACACTGAGCTCTCAAAGACTGTGAGGTAACTTGTTTACAGACTGATTGCATATGAGCCTGAGAACACAACGACCTGGTCTGTGGTCAAGTCGAGTTCCTCTGTGCATGAGTGCTGTTGATTTCTCTTTTCAGCCGCTGTTACCAAAACCAGCCCCGTCAAGACTGCACAAGCATGTGTTCTTGTTCTAGAAGTTTCTATTAAACCGCACGGCCTTACTTCACTCGTTCACACTTCCTGCTCACCTGATTGTAGCCCTTCTTCGATTTGGAGTTCTGCCTCTTGAGCACTTCAGTCATTGTCAGCTGCAGACACTCCATCTTGGTGTCTGTATAAAACCACAGACAAGCACTCACTGTTAGCTCGCTGCTAACAACAGTCTGGTTATCACTTATTTCATCAAACTGAACTGGGATTTGTTTACCAAAGCCAAGTTACTTTTAGTAACTTTGTTTCATACTCTCACACTTTGTTTTACACTAAGTTATGCCATGCAATTGCATATTCCTGAACACAGAAGTTGCTAACTTTACAGCAACTATGGTGTTGCTAGGGAGACAAACCCCTGAACTGTTTATCAGGTCCCTGAGTAGAAACCGACTCAAGGAAACAAACAGCATGACTTTATGGATACATTTTAAAGACTACAATGGTTGAAATACCAAAGAAACTCCATGAGATTAACATACCAAGTTCCTCTAGGCTCTTGCAGGCTTTGGTTAGGTTGATAGATGTGCAAACCTTCTCAGCTTTGGTAGAATTACTTCTGCCACTTATAACAACCTTGGGAGACAGGTTGAAAGAGAGGGAATACTTAGTATTACATTTCAAAATGTTTGCTCCTCAAATGGCTTGACTTCCTTTATATTTAGCATTACATCTCTTACACCTCTCGTATCATGCCATGTGAAGTGTAACTCCTTACCCGATTATACGCCACGTCTAGTGTCAGAGGCACTGCCTCACGATCCCCGTCAATCCCAAACCTCTTGCTTGCAGCACCTGTGTAGCACATACTTCCTCATAAGCATCATACACACACAATTTCACACACATCACACTTCTTAGTCAGGTGCAGTTAAATCAATCTGTAGTTACGAATTAAAATATTTATTGATTAAATGAGTTCTGCATTCAAGCTTAGTCTGTTATGACGTTTGGCTTCCATGTACAAGGGCTGGGGACAGACACCTTTGGAAGAAGTGACCCTGACACGGACTGAGGAGACAGGACTCCAGAACTGGCACGGAAATTAGCTCAAGTTGACCGAAAGTGTTTATTGGGATTGGGATCTCATACCGCCTCTCTGGCCTGCTGGTTGCTACTCGTGACAACGTTTATTTATGGTTTGTTTATGAGTCAAAACGTTAATAATCTGTCACCACAATCTCAATAAAGATGAGCAGCGCAGTCAGACGTCAGAAAGAGGGTAAATGAGTGTGAGAAAGAGAGAGGGGGGGAGAGAGAGAGAGAGAGAGAGAGAGAGAGAGAGAGAGAAAGAGAGAGAGAGAGAGAAAGAGAGAGAGAGAGAGAGAGAGAGAGAGATGACTCAAAGCAGCATCAGCATAGAGAGCCAGAGGTCCAGGCAGATGTACACAACTGACAGGCATCATGGGAAATCCCGCCCGTAAGGTGAAGATGGTTATCAGCAGATAGCCTTGATGGAGAGGGAGGATGGTGGTTGACTAAACTCACCCATGGCCTTGATGGCGCGCGTCCCGGCAGTGTGGCCTAGTTCTAGGGAGTGAATGAAGACCTCGTTCCGCTTCTCCCCGCCAGCTAACGTCAGCTTTAACACAGATTAAAAGTGAAAAACGATGAGTTTACAAGGAAATATATGATATATTTATCATTTACTAATGACATTGTCTGTTGGTTTTTGAATCCTTGTTTAATTTCTCCTGAAGTTGTACTACACACATGGTATTGAGTTAAACGGCTGTTTAAATTACAGATGGAGAGATTTTTCTGCATCCAGCTGAAGAGGCCAATTATTACAACAGAACACCAGAATGGCCCCTAGATGGCATCAGTCTGTTTCCATGTACTTTACATAAGATCTCCTACTCAAGGTGGTGACAATCATGTCATGACTACCAGTAGCTTCTCCCATGCGTTCCCTAGTTCATGGTCCTACGTGTGTCTTCTGATCTCCATGCTGTGGTACATGTGTGTGTGTGATCTCCATGCTGTGGTACATGTGTGTGTGTGATCTCCATGCTGTGGTACTGTACATGTGTGTGTGTGTGTGTGTGTGATCTCCATGCTGTGGTACGTGTGTGTGTGTGTGTGTGTGTGTGTGTGTGTGTGATCTCCATGCTATGGTACATGTGTGTGTGTGATCTCCATGCTGTAGTACATGTGTGTGTGTGTGTGTGATCTCCATGCAGTGGTTACATGTACAGTATGTGTGTGATCTCCATGCAGTGGTTCATGTGTGGTACCTCTGCCTGGTAGAGTTGGATGAGTGCGGGCCGCGCCGCCTGTCGGCAGTAGTAGAGCACCAGGTCTGCTAGGATAGGCAGGCGCACCTCCATGGAGTCATCGTAAGAGTCCGAGTCGATCTTTGACGTTTGCTGTGAACGAAACCCAATATGCAAAGTCGATGTGAGCACAAGTGAGACATCGGCTACTATATGCAAAGCGACTGTCAGCAAGCAAGCAAGCAAGCAGACGTAAACAGGAAGTTTGTGACACCAGTGTCACCAATGCAAACATGCTCTGTGTTCCTCTATCACACACACTTCTGTTCCGTATTCTTAGAAAATATGAATGAACACAATACTAGAGGATGCTGGGACGGGACTGTAATTCATCTGAAAGAGGATCTGAGATGTGTTGGTCTTAGTTTGTCAGGGTCGTTTCTGCTATTCTTTGCTCTTGTACTGTATGTATGTGTATGTGGAGCACAAAGTGCTGGCTAACTTCTGGCTAAAACAGGTTCAAATCTTCATAAGGCAATGGAACCATTCAGTCATGCTGTATCTATTTATCAGAAGGCATTTATGTGTGTGTGTGTGTGTGTGTGCGTGTGTGCGTGCGTGCATGTGTGTGTGTGTGTGTGTGTACTGTATGTGTGTATGCATAGGATTTCTCACCTTACACACCACACCAACAGGCAGTTCAAGTAGACTGAGTGTGTTCCGCTCGTACCAGGGGTCCAACATCCCCAGGAGCTGAGCAATGTCATTAGTACTGTCCTCTGTGGAACTCAGACTCAGGTCCTGATACACACACACACACACACACACACACACACACACACACACACACACACACACACACACACACACACACACACACACACACCATTAAACATTATCAGCTTATCACACACCACTATCTTGTTGAGTTGTTGACAAACACTTAAATACTGGAGCTCTAATAAACACCAGGCATGCTGTTAATACAGATGGACAATCTGATGACTTACTCAGATTAAGGAACTGTGAGAAGTTAAGTTGGTTTCTAGTTCAGTTTTTAGATTCCCTTGTATTGCATACAGCTACCACATTTTGATAGAGCAAGACTACTAGAGCCGGCCAGGTGGTGATCACTTTGCACACTGAGTTCAGCACAACAAAGCTGTTTTTGACATTAACTTAAAGGAGTTGCATCCTCACGTTCTGGTACTATTCTACATCATTTTTGGACATTTGTCCAGGAAAGTCTTACGTATAAGTTGGCACAAACATGACAGAGGTGGCGTTAAGTGTTTGTCAGTCTGTTAAGTGCGCCTCTTACCCAGGGGTGGACAATTATTTTGGCCGAAGGGCCACATTGGCTTTTAGATTTTGACAAATGGGCCTGGTGTTAACAGTTAACCGGTTGATGCCGGTAAATTGGCAAGACTGAAACCAGTAGCCCCACTTTCTCCAGAGTACATGCTAACATGCAGATTTAAAAGGGGGGATTTTTATTTCATGAATACAACAAATTTGATAAATCAGGCCTATAATCTAAGTCACCTTGGCTAAATGAGAAATTATTCTATTTTGAGAAGAATCCACAGGCTGGATTAAATAGCTCAGTGGGCCACATGTGGCCCCCGGGCCTTAAGTTGCCTAGGTCTGCCCTTACCAGATTAGAGAGAGCTGATTTCAGGGGGCTGACGGACAGCTGCTGTGCTGCGGGGCTGGGAGTCCTGGAGCCGGACTGAGCATGTGCGGATCCCGCTGTGGCTCCCGCGTCCCTCCTGACGGGAACGAAGAAGAAGCGCATCTTGAAGGTGCGGCAGAGACGCGGACACTTGCTCTCCTTGCGCCGAAGACTGCTGTAAGCGCGCGCCACTCTGCCCGCCACGTGATCCGCCCCAAACACCACCACCCGCAGCTGGGTGGTCTGCGCAGCCACGCCCCCCTCCTCTTCCTCGTCGCTGCTCAGGATGGGCCGCCGGCGGAAACAGATGTGGCGCAGGTACGGCCCAGGTGCGGCAGCCTCAGGGACAAAGCCCGGAGGCGTGTTAGAAGGCACGGGCATGTCGGAGACGCGCAGCTGGACCTGCTGCGGTAGAGACATGGAGCGCTTGGAGCGCACGTTGGCCGAGAGGTCACGGATGTCGGGGCTGCCCAGGCTCTTGGCGCGGCACAGCGAGTTGCTGCTGCGCGACTTGAAGATGTTGGACAGACGCTTAAGCGTTTTGCCACTCTTGGAGCCGTGAGCGAGAAGGTGGCTCGGACTCGATCCTGGGGGCAACGTGGAGGCAGGGCTTCGCTCCGAGGGACTGTCCTCCTCAGCCTCCTCGCAGAAGTCACTGTCCGTGCCTGACGCCGAGAGGCCGGCCGCTGAATGGCTGACGTATAGAGAGGACGGCGAGAAGTCGGACGAGGCCACCGACACGGTGGAAAACATGGAGTCCTTGGAGGCGGTGGAGAGAGAGGAGATGGTGGAGATGGTGGAGGCGCGGTAGTCCACCACCGTACAGCCGTTACCCATAAACGCATCCATGTCAGGATCCTCGTCTTCCTCCTCCACCTCCTCCTCCACATCACCATCCTCATCCTCCCCCCGGCCAGAGGTGGAGCGAAGAGCAGACAGCACGTAATCCGTCTCGGGGATGTTATTCAGAACATCTGGAGGAGGGGGAAAAAACAGGAAACAAAAAGACGAAAACATTTCAATTGCTTGGATTACGCATAAAGAAAGCTAAGGCAGGCCGTTTGCAACAGGAGGTGAAAAAGACGCAGCTTTTTAGACTAATTGAAAGTGAAAGTGAGGCTCGCCAAAAGTGAGGTTTGAGGTGAGAGTGGGAGTTTTGCCCCAGAGGAGTTGAAATGACTCATGTGGTGGTGCTGAGGTGGTGCTAAGATCACGCCGTTAACGCATTCAGACACACAGAGGGTGAAAAACAAAACTCAAAATGAGAAACAAGTTTTTAGTAACACTTTTAACCCCTAACTTTTTTTGTACACACCTATAACTGATGTTACATCGATATAATATATTATTTTAAACGATTTATAAACAAAAAAATATACAATGTTTTGATTTACCAAAATTGTCCTTATCCCAGTGGAACATGTAGCACTTCGCTGCCGGGACTGGGATAGTTTGTAACGTGCCTACAGGGCAAGAAAATCCATCAGATACATAGACATCAACCACCACAGTTTAACATCTAGATACGTACAGTACTTTATATCTATGATTATAAAGCATAGCATAGCAAACAATAACATTTATCTGTAATTTGTCTAGAATAATCTTTCACTTTCCAACTGCGTGTCTGTACTTTGCACAAAAAGGCTGACACCAGATACAATTTCACTGTATTCTTTACACCATTAATCATATGCATGTGACAAATAAAATTCCTTGTATCCTTGTATAACCTAGAGACTAATACTAGTCTAGACTATATCTGCAGAAATCGTTGTTTTCGCTCTCTGTGGTGTTAGTGGTGATATGAGTGCAGCATTAGGTGGGGCCCGGCTCACCTTCAGACTTTCGTCCGTTGGAGGCTGGGACGCCTAGTTTCTCCCGCACCTCCTCCAGACCCTGAGCCAGACACGCTCGTGCCTTCTGGGGGTCAGACATGCACGCTGCAGACTCCATCAGCTTGGTCACCATGGAGAAGCCTCTCTCCAGATCCTCCATGCTCACAGACTGCAAGACAACAACACAGACTGTTACTCCAGATGCCTTTGCTTTAGGTCACATTCATAATTAGTGCTCTTTAAGGTGGCTACAGACCAAAGGCCTGTGACCAGACGGCCTGTGACAAGACGGCCTGCGACGTTTTAAAAAATCAGCAACATTCTGAAACTCTGAAACTGCGTTTTGACATGTTAAATCTTTTGCTACAGCTTGCAACTGTTTGCAACATTGAAGAGGCAAGAGGAAATGGCAAAAAGATATGGCAAACCATCAATAAACTCATTGGTCGAAAACAAAATCATGACAATAAAGAATTAGAATTGGAAATTAATTCTGAGCTTGTCTCAGACCCAACAACCATAGCTACAGCATTAAATACTTTTTTTCTTGACTCTGTGTATGAAATAACCCAACTTTTCAGCCCCTCCAATTATGCTGCCTGTGCTATTAACTACACACAGCCAGTTTTTCAACTACAACAAATAACTGAAACAGAAGTAGCAAATATCATTAACATCTTGAAAAACTCCAAGGCCATAGATATCCATGGCCTTGATGTGCACCTGTTGAAGAGACATAAAGCGTCACTTATACAGCCTATAACACATTTGATAAATCTGTCCTTAAGAGAGTCAATAGTGCCATCAGCATGGAAAAAGGCCCTGGTCACACCCATTTTTAAATCGGGCAAAAAATCAGATATGGCCAATTACCGGCCTATCAGTATTTTGCCTGCCATTTCCAAAATAATAGAAAAATGGGTGGCTAAATTACTAATTCAACATCTTAATGTAAGCAAGAACTCACTCCACCCTATGCAATTTGGGTTTAGGACCCACCATTCAACAGAAACGGCAAACTGTTTGTTTTTAGAAAAGGTCAAAGGTTATTTAGATAAGAGCTCCTATGTTGGTGCTGTCTTTCTAGACTTAAAACGTGCATTTGATACTGTCAATCATGCAGTTCTTCTATCTAAATTAACATATTTTAACTTCTCTGAGCAATCTCTCCACTGGATAAAATCCTATTTGTCCAGTAGGAAGCAATGTGTTCGTGTTAAGGACTCAAAGTCTCCATTTAGTGAATGCCCAGTAGGGGTCCCTCAGGGATCCATACTTGGCCCAATTTTGTTTACATTGTACATAAATGATCTACCTGATGCATGCAAAAATGTTGATATTCAGCTGTATGCTGACGATGCCGTAATTTTCACTCACGGCAAAAACTATCAAGAGGTAGCAGCCACACTTACATCTGCAATGTCTGACATTGATAACTGGCTCACTACATCTTGTCTATACCTCAACACCAAAAAAACTGTTTGTATGGTGTTCACAAAACAGAATATGAAAGTGTCACAATCAAATGTGTTTCTTAGAGGACAGGAACTTGTCCTTGTGGACAAATTCAAGTACTTAGGTGTGCTCTATGACACAACACTAACATTTAATAGTCACATAAAAAGCATTACACATAAAGTTCAATTTAACTTACAGAATTTTAAACAAGTAAGGCCATTTCTCGACACAAAAACCGCCAAGCTGTTTTTGTTTACCATGATTTTTTCCCACATTGAGTATTGTTTTATAAATTGGTCATTAACTAGCATGACCACACTTAAAAACATTGAATCTCTTTATAAAAAAGCTTTAAAAATCTTTGATAAAAAGACCCTGTCTTTTCACCACTGTAATATTCTACAGAGGCATAAACTTTTAAGTTTTGATAATTTTAAAAACTTCAAGTATGCGTGTTTTATGTATAAAGTGTCACACAACCTTGCCCCTCCCCCACTGCAAAGCTTTTTTCAAAGACGTGAAAGCAGTGGTATCACACGGGCCTCTGTAAAAGGAGACTCCATCATACCATTTAGACGCACCACTTTTGCCCAAAACGTGCTGTCAGTAATGGGAGGTAAAATTTGGAACAGCCTACCTCTCCACATAAGAGAGTGCCCCACTTACAACACCTTTAAAAATCACCTAAGACAGTGGTACCTTCAAAACCAAACATGCAATCACTAAATGTTACACATCTCATATATTCTCTCATCTTCCTTTTGTTGCTTCTGTATATCTGTTTATTGTTTACCTTTTCTTGCTTTTTCTGCTTGTTTGTTTGTCATTTTTCTTTTGTTGCTTCTGTATATCTGTTTACCTGTTTTTGCTTTTTCTTTTTCTGCTTGCTGTCTGCATGTATGTTTGATTTTTCTGTCTTGGAGTAGATTTCTCATGTTTATGTGTACCTTTTGGTGATGTCCATGTCAGCATTGTACCCGCTTTGGTGTTGTCCATGTTTGTCTTTTTGTTTGTCTTTTGTCTTTTTTAGATATGTTTTTATGTTACCTGCCAGGGGACTACAGATGAAAAGTAGTCTTTTGACTAATTCTGGCATATTTACATGGCTGTATTTTTATACAAAAATGTTCATAAATATGCATGGTCCCTACCAAATAAACCAATAAATAAAATAAATAAAAACAACCTGCGACTATTCAATCACACCGCCACAACTCCTCTCTAAAACCGTCTCATCTTGTCGTGGATCTTCAGTCTGAATTGGGCTTTAAACACACTAACACTACTTCTTTAGGTCACAGATCATAATTTGTGCTCTTTAAACACACTAACACGACTTCTTTAAGCCACAGTTCATAATTTGTGCTCTTTAAACATGCTAACACTTCTGCTAGTTAGCAACTGACAGTTACTTTGTCTTGACTATCAACTGCTGTAAATCTCAACCAGGGGTCTATGCGCTCAATAGAATGTTGTCATGTTGGTGTTAGTGTTGGTTTGTCTTTTCTAAGATTGTTAGATTTGGAGTAAAATCACTACAATTAAAAATCTCTCAAAATCTTTGGTGCTCATACAGTAGTCCAAGTAAGTAAGTCCAAGTAAGCGCTTAGCTTCATGTGTTTAAGCCTGCACTAAGCACTTTTTTGGACTTAAGCAGCTGGGAGAATATTGTCCTAGTGACTAGTACAGTATGTCTTCATAATAATCAGTCCTCCGTTCAGCACTGTGTGTCTGTGTCTGTGTCTGTGGTGTGTGTCCTGGTGTACTGCACCTCTAGGCTCTTGTGGATGCTGGGCAGGGGGTACTTGGTGCCCAGGCTGGACTGGAAGGCGTGTTTGATGAGAGAGCAGTACAGGTCTCTACGGGAGAGCTGCACACTGCTCAGCTGCTCGGCCACTGACAGGAACTCCATAGGCACCTCCGAAGGGTTCATCAGCAGAACCGTTCTACAGGAGAACAAGGAACATACAGTAGGCCTTTAGCATACCGCATTTAGCTCTATCTCCATAGACATACAGTAGGCCTTAAGTATACGCCACTTAGCTCTATCTCCATAGACATAGGCCTTTAGTATACGCCACTTAGCTCTATCTCCATAGACATAGGCCTTTAGTATACACCACATAGCTATACCTCTAAAGACATAGGCCTTTAGTATACACTACTTAGCTGTATCTCCATAGGTATAGGCCTTTAGTATACACTACTTAGCTGTATCTCCATAGGTATAGGCCTTTAGTATACACTACTTAGCTCTATCTCCATAGACATAGGCCTTTAGTATACACTACTTAGCTCTATCTCCATAGACATAGACCTTTAGTACATGCTACTTCGCTCAGTGGTTCTCAAAGTGTGGTCCAGGTGAGCAAGCTCAAGTGGTCCGCAAGGGAATTAAAAAAAAAAAAAAAAAAAAAAAATTATGTGAATTTAGTCGGTTTCTCACTAAAATTATTTGAAAGCCAAATAGGAGTTCTTCAATGGATACTATGAAGCAGGCCTGTAATATATATTAAAAACTTCAAGCTATCTGAATTTGAAGTGCCCATAAATGGCTATTTAGAATTGCCTACTGATTTCCTAATTGCCTAATTGCCTTTGGTCAAAGGGTAAGGGGTAGGCAGCACTAGGGTAGGTGGTCCCTGAAAAATATTTTTTGGGCAAAGTGGTCCTCAGTCTGAAAAAGTTTGAGAAACACTGACTTAAACATATCTCCAAATCAATAGCAGTTATTGAGCAATACATTCTAAAAGAGCCTGTGAGAAAATTTGAAATAATCTCAATAAACAAACAAACAAAAAAACAGATTGAAACGTTTGAATCTTAAAAGTCATCTAGAACAGATGACTCGTGAGATGTTTACAACACAGATAAGAGCCATTTCTGAGAAAAAGACACCACAGACACTTTCGAGCTAAACCCCTCTAGGTGCAAGATTGAGGGGAGAGGGGGGAGTGAGAGAAGGGGGAGAGAGAGAGAGAGAAAGAGAAAGAGAGAAAGAGCTAGGCTTTGCTAAAAAAAGTGACATTCAAAAACATTCAAATGCCAAACAAAAGCTCCATGGAGACAAACGTTAACTTACAGCATTACAATCTTACACCTCACATGGTTCTGAAACTTCACACCACTTTCTAGCGAAGACAACAACATGTGCCCTCTGGCCTTGCACTTGCAAGGTTCCCCCTTAGCTGGGCATCATGGGTGTCAAAAGTATGCAGCAGCCAGCGCATCACATTTGTAGCTTTGTCAATATGCACAGAACAAACACACACACACACACACACACACACACACACACACACACACACACACACATGCATCACATTTGTAGCTTTGTGCGATACACACTGAAGTGTGGATGGAGGCAGCCAATCTAAGAAGCGATGCAGGAAGGAAGTGAGCCAGTGTGTGTGTGTGTGTGTGTGTGTGTGTGTGTGTGTGTGTGTGTGTGTGTGTGTGTGTAGGAGTGTGACTGTGAAGTGGCACTGTGAGTAATGGGCGCGGGTGACACAACAGGACATCCTTGCCCTTCTGGGGAAATCACATGGACACTTACATGGTCTTTGCGTAATGCTTGGAGGTAGTCAGCCCTTGTTCCTCTCTCACTAGTCTGTGGTAAGAAATCCCTGGAGTTCGAAGGAGAGAGACAGAGAGAGAGAGAGAGAGAGAGAGAGAGAGAGAGAGAGAGAGAGAGAGAGAGAGAGAGAGAGAGAGAGAGAGAGAGAGAGGGATTTAATGGAGTGGAGTGGAGAGGACATCAGAACGGACACGGACATTAATGAGCACGCTCAGTCAAGAGGTTGGCGCTCTCCTGACTATTAGAGTAGGGTCCACCATAGGACAGTAGCTGATGATGGCGTAGGACCAAAAAGTGTGCTTGTGGACATGATCCAATAAATGTGTCATAAAAAAATATGGAGTGTGTTTTTTTTACGTTGAATCCACCATAGCACAGCTACACTACATCAGACAGACACAGACAGACATAAAGGTTAGAAAGTGAAATGGCAAAAAAAAAGAGCCAATGACTTCCTCCTATTGCTCATCCACCGGAATTACATAAATTACTGACGCATTCCTGAGTTACACTTCTGTAATCTGATGTCTGAGGAAAGGCATTATGTTGACAACAGACAAATCAACAAACGCAGGACAAATTAAGGCTGGATTGTGGTCTTGTATGGAACCACAGCTGCATTACTTTGCATTGCCAGAAGGGGGCAGCACTTGTTTGAGTAACCCTATTTCTGTTCATATGTATTTTTAATGTTCTCCTCGGGTGTAATAAAACACATTTATGGTTTCTTGATGAATTCCTCAGAACTATTTCCCTATGCAAACGTGTGCGCGTGGGCAAGGGTTGAGGAAACACTAAGTCAACGTGGGCAGCTGCCCTTGACTTCCAACAGAGCTGTTTACCACAGGCAGACAGAGGGTAAAAATACATGGCATATTTCTGTGTGGCTGACTGTCGTCACTGATGCCATTTGTGTGTGTGTGTGTGTGTGTGTGTGTGTGTGTGTGTGTGTGTGTGTGCTACCTGGGGCTCGGAGTTCCTGTTGGAGAATGGACAGCAGGCTGGAACACACTCCGCAGTAAGGCTCTGGCCAGGTCAGGAAAGAATGGAACACCTCGTAGGCCTCCAGCAGGAGTTCACCATTAGGAGGGCAGAATGGCGTCTGGGCACAGTGCACACACACACACACACACACACACACACACACACACACACACACACACACACACACACACACACACACACACACACACACACACACACACACACATGCCCACATGAAAGTTATGCCACCATCACAACATCACAGTTTACTAAACACTCACAACATGCTGTGCCGTAACGATATGCTAACATATACTGCAGCATGATAGACGTCATTTAACACACACATGGTACACAGTGTTCATCTGCACTTTCTAGCAGGCACTTTCCTTTTTTTAAGGCAAGATCAGAATGAAATGAACTTCAGTCACGAGTCCCTTTGTGTTGTTCTCTGTTCTCTGTTCACTGTTCACTGTTCTCTGCCCCGATGTTTAAAAAGCTGCATGTTTGGATACTTAGAGGCCTAAACGCTTGTTTGAGTGTCTTTTAATCTTTGGCTGGAACAATCCTGTCAAAACATTGTGGTGAGATCCTTGTGCTCATATGCTGGCCCATGGAGAGTTTATTTCACTGATACCCAGTGTTGCTATTGTGTTACTTTGATAGTGTTGTTATTGTGTTACTTTGATAGTGTTGTTATTGTGTTACTTTGATAGTGTTGTTATTGTGTTACTTTGATAGTGTTGCTATTGTGTTACTTTGATAGTGTTGCTATTGTGTTACTTTGATAGTGTTGTTGCTATTGTGTTACTTTGACAGTGTTGCTATTGTGTTACTTTGATAGTGTTGCTATTGTGTTACTTTGATAGTGTTGTTGCTATTGTGTTACTTTCATACTGCAACGTGTCCAAGTGGAGTTTAGTAGTTTGTTTTAATGAAGCACACAATTAGTGTACTGACAGGAGGACTGCAGCTTCACATAGATAAAGGCCTGTATTCTCCCTGGTACTTAAGTCAAAAAAAGTGTAGCTCCATACATTTCAGACTGCACTAAGTAAGCACTTTTCTGGACTTCAGCACCTGGGACAATACCATAATTACTGTTTTTGGGGCCCTATTCAGGCAAGACAGTTAGGAGGCACAGTAGAGAGAAATGTGAGAGAGAAATGTGAGAGAGAAATGAGTTGGGATTGGCAAATGTTCACAACAGGGTACTTTGATGTAAACATAGTATGGACTCTATTCTATTTATACTACTCAATATTGTCATTTTTAATTTTTATTAATTTAGTTTATTTATTTGGTTGACACTTTTACACTTTTTGCTCAGGGGTACATGTACATGTTACCCAAGAAGCCACAACCTCTTAGTCAATTACCATGCTAGCCAGGCATCTTAACCATAATACTTTTGCACTGAGTATACTAACCCAGCAGAGCTCACTAATGACATTATCAGTGTGTGACATTATCATCAGTGTGACTCACCAGTTGAGCTACTAATGCACTATGACTGTGAGCATGCATGGGGTTCTGTGGGGTTTTGTTGCAGCGAGTTATACTGTATATCTGTGGTGTGTCTGCGGCCTCACACACACACACACACACACACACACACACACACACACACACACACACACACACACACACACACACACACACACACACACACACACACACACACACACACACACACACACACACACAGACATGCACTCACACACACAGAAACGTGCACACACACACATACCTGCTGGAGAGTGGAGGTGAACATGAGAGCAATTGGTGCAACCAGCTCATACTGACAGCGTTCCAGGACCTAGGAGGGAGGTAAGCACCAGATCTTGAGTATGTCAGTACACGCACACACACACACACACACACACACACACACACACACACACACACACACACACACACACACACACACACACACACACACACACACCTCATCCAGTTTTTTTCTCATTTGTATTCTATAAACACAAACACATTTATACAGCGGACAGTGTTCAAGACAAAGTAAAGAAATTTCTTTCTTTTTTTTTTCATTTTTAATTATTGACATGTGCTGGCATGATTACATGGGATACAGTGCTGAGCTGACAAATGTGTTTCATTCTGTATTTCAAAGGGCTCTGCAGCAGGCTGATAGGCCTGGATTGTGTGTGGCAGGTTGAGTGACAGGTGGGTTCTATGAATGGTGGCAATATGGCCCCTCCTCTTCCTCACTAACCTCTCTGGCCTTCCTCAGGATCTGCTGCAGGAGAATGAGGAAGTTATCCGGATCCCTCTTCACCAGCTCCCCCAAACTCCAGCGATTCATACACCATCCGACTGGAAACACACACACACACACACACACACACACACACACACACACACACACACACACACACACACACACACACACACAGTATACATTTACTTTACATTTATGTATTTTATCCAAAGCCACTTACATTTGTCAGGTATCAATTACTTCAGGGCAAGTCTCCCCTACAGCAACTTAGGGTTAAGTGCCTTGCTCAAGGTGAGCACAACGGTGGCAGCCGGTACTCAAACCCACAACCTGTAGACTACTAGAGTCAGGCTCCTTAACCACTATGCTACCACATACAGTATACACACAAACACACAAACACACAAACACAATATACAAACATACCAACACACAAGAACTCATACACACATACAGTATACACACAGGAAAACAAAAAAACTAAAAAACGTGAGAACAAGTGAATACAAGAAAAGGCTGGGTTTGAAACTAGGACAAAGAGAATGAGAGCATAGAGCTTCCTCTAGCAAATCAATGACAGTAAACCCCACCGTTGCAAACATCCCTTTACAATGGTGCTAAGCCCTGCTGCAAAATACACACAGGATATGCAGTTGCATCCAAACATAGGAAGCGTGTCCTTATCTAGCTTTGATCAAAGCTTCATGTATACAGTGCATTATTCCAATCAATGTCATCAGATTTCCTTCTCTACACTAACTGTATGTCTTCACTACAAATGAGCAATTTCAGAGTCTTTATCAAACTGATATGATGTAAAGAATTTCTTAATTTCTTGGGAACAGGAGAACAATTGCTAAGAGGTTTGAAAATTGGGATTTCAGCAGCCCAATAGACTGTGTTCTTTCTCAATTCCATGCTGCACCCAGTGAGTCAGGATCTGGAACGGAGGCAGGTCAGAGTAGCACCTTGACTTGTCTGCTACAGAGCCGTAGCATTGTAAGACCTGCAGAATGTTTTACCCTTCTTTTCCTGAAATATCCAAGATCTTCTCTAAAAAAAGATATGAAAGCATAAATTCCTCAATGCCTCTTTTGGTATTTGTAGCCCACACTTACGGATGTGTCCACTGTCCACGCCATAGACATTACACATCCCATCCCATATTGAACTATTGAACTGTGCAGATATATCCCTCTTTGGGCACTCTTGAACATTACTTCACTCCTACACACAGTTGCTAATCCCGTGTCATCATTTTGATGAGAATTTGCACAAATTCTACATGAGCGTACATTGTGAATCACTCACTTTCTGTTTCAACAATTCATCATGTTCATATCTTTTTTCACCTCAACTCAAGTCAACTTCAACTTTCAACAAGACAAACAAACAACCATAAAGTGCAGTGTGCAAGCAGATACATTGTCATATTTTGACTATATTGTAACTAAAACTTATGTGCACAGCACCTTTTTTTTAACTTTTTTTTTAAATTGAACACAATTTAAACCTGAGCTCTGTTCCACAGGTAGGACATGTCTCACAACTTCTCACGAAATGTCTCACAAAAAGACAATAATTTGTTCTCATCTCATTATTAGCTCTCATCATGACGCAAATCAGGCCCTGCACAAATAAACATCATGGTTACGAGCTCTGGTTACATCACATGCAACTGACAATTTGTTATGTAAGGACCTCGGGCTCATGATCCTTTCATAGCTGTCACCCACATGGAAGATAACGACACCTCACAAGCACTGCAGCACACAGGCTTTTAGCCCCACACACACGCATGCAAACACACACACACACACACACACACACACACACAGTCACACACAGACACACATACACACACACAGAGAAACACACACACACACAGAGAAACACACACACACACACACAGAGACACACACACACACACACACACACACACACACACACACACACACACACACACACACACACACACTCTGTGGTGTGCCAGAAGCGTGGCTGGCAGCACGGTATCTGATAGCAGTGTCAGTGTGTAGGAGGAGTCTCAGCGAGACGTGTCTGTGCGCTGCTTACTACCTGCCCTCTCCTTACACTGAGCAGCACGGTGTGGTCTAGGCCTCGCTCTGCTTCTCACACACACACACACACACACACACACACACACAATCACACATACAATCACAAACGCTAGGCCGCTTCATCCGTCACGTTTTACGCTTACAGTACTCCCACTCAAGATGCAAAAACATACAAACACACAAGAAGCAGTGTGTTAGAGTTGTTGTCTTGTTCTAGAAAAAAAACATCTTTGGATGTGTTAGAGATGTTGTCTTGTTCATAGACTGTAAAAAAACATCTTTGGGTGATGCTCTGTCCTCTCCAAAATGAAACAAAAACCGAATGAGAACAGCAACTAATAGAATAGAATTCCATATCCATAGCTAATGAAATCTGAACAATAAAGTGCAGTTACTGTATGTGTTATGTGCAATAATGTGGGAGGAAAACTGCCAGAAAGCAGCACAACAGCTCAATTGGAAATATAATTTCCTGAAAAAGACAATGTTGCAGTTTTCAGTCTTTATTCCCCTGCTGTATATTAAATGAGGTAAAAAGGGAGGCTGCACACAAGAGCTAAATCATATCAGAAAAAAAGTATTGAACAAAAACCAATGCCGAAAGAAATACAGAACAAAAGTTGGGTAACAAACGTTTCGTGACTACCTCATCATCAGTGTTCCCAGTTAAAAGCTGGGACTTAAAACTTTTTAAACTGGGAACACTGATGGTTAGCTAGTCCCAAAACGTTTGTTACCTTGTTTCTTTTCTCCCCTGTTGTATGTTGCATGATGACCAGTGTTGAGAAATAATAATAAAGAAAAACACCTCCCAGTGTTGAGAAATGACAAAAAACACCCCGCCCATGCCATGGAGATTTCGGAGAGCCCTGCTTACCGTTCCATGGTTGAGGCAGGCCGTTGCTGTGTCCGAGTCCTTCCAGACACCTCTCTAAGGCGTGCTGGATCCGGTCCTCGGTGCACGTGGTGTTTTGCATTTTCAGTCACAGCCTGGGGGATAAGAGAGCAGGGATAGATGTCATAAGTATTCATAACTAAATTTATACTACATTTTACTCACTATTGTCTGTATCTTCATTAAGCATAAAGACTGTGAGTAACATGCAGTATAAAAATTTGCTGTTCACATTCACAGTTACATTGTACTACTACATTTGTCTTAAATAATTTGATTTTTAATTTGAATTAATTAAACGTAAATAATAATTTGCTGATAATACTTCATTGTGTAATCAGAATTAAATATTTCCACTAACAACAAACATGACCCTAGCCTGAACATGTTCTTTCTCTCTCTAACACACACACACTCTCCTACACTAACAAAACCTGCTCTCCAACAAGGAAGACTACAGCTGACTGGATTTGCATAGCAGTAATGTGGCAGATAATATTCACCAAGTAGGTAAATGGTCTTGTTTGTTTCGAAGAACACAGCATGGCACCGGGAAATTCAGGTGAACTCATAACACAAAAGCATGTTGTTTATTTCCTGCTAGCCATAAAAGCACAGGCACCTGTATCTTCAGTCATATATCAACTTATGTCCACAAGAGAACTTTTTTTCCTCTTGCCACCTCGCATGTAAATGATGATGATACTTTGATATGTCTCCACAACAATTATGTAAGCTCTCTCTGCTACAGTGGTCTGTATGTTTTCATCAAAAACACTGGCATGTCTGGGACTTTTAGGTGTTGTCTGACAACTATTCCAGAGTGTTACTGTTTTTCACAGACCATCTGCATTGATGTCATAACCTCTACATTTTTGTAATCTAAAACTGGAAAGTTAAAAACTTAAATCTCACCACACATTCACATTCACCAAGTTGTCTTTGAACTTCAAAACATGACATCCATATTTGACTAACGTTATAATCCAGTAGCCTAGCCTGCATCTGTTCTATTTTGTTCTATAAATTACGCAATGGAACCATTGGCCTTTTATTTTTTTTTTATCGCATCTTCCTGTTCAAACTGTCCAAAATTATATCGGTAATATTATTATTAGACGGGTCAAAAATATTGTCGATATCACGTGTTTTGTATCTTAGAGGAAGAGCCCCACTCGTATATTTAAAGAACTGACCACAAAATTCCCCTGTGAGAAAACCAAAAATCCCCTTCAACACTCATGCGTGATATGCTGATTTTTTTTTCGAGATCACCCAACCTGAATGAGTCATAAGGAACCTACACACTTAACTAGTGAGTATCACTTGCAGTGGGTGCAGTGGTAAACAGGTGTTGACCAGTCAGGAGGTCCAAGAGGTCCATATATTTTGATGCAGGTATTCATTTGTAGGCCTACATGAAAAAATCTGTATGGTCATCTTACCTACAAACGAATCGAAGCTGAATTGTTCATAGCCACGCACGCAATGTTGACCATGACAATGCAGCGATATTGCAGCTGGCTACTCACGAAGGCTGCGGAGGCAAGGCCACAGCTTTCAGGTCCATGTTTGTTATGTGATGGTTTTCTTTGCAACAAAAAAAAAACTAACTAACCTAAATTTAAACGCTATAGGCCTCACACTATGGAGAAACGAAACAAATGAATTATTTCAAGAAGTTAACGTTAGCATAGCCTACTAGAAAACTATTTGTCTAATAAAAACACATAATTCCAGGAAGTAGGCCTAACGTTGTGGCCTAGCATTTGGTAGGCCTCTTAATTCTACTCCAATATTGTAAGCCTACACCACACCAAACAGACTAGCTACATCATTTTGGGATTTATGTAGGCCCATATTGTTCATCTAAAATCATTCAGCTTTTAAATTATATCATATTTATTCAAAGTCATTTTCCAACAGGAGAAGATTTTTCTTACAACAGTGCATCAAAGATCTACCCAGGCTAGTAGGATACAGTATGTTCACTGCTACATCATCACCAGGGTGTGGACACACTGGCATAGACCCAGCAGATGGAATGAAACAGACTTAAAGACTAAAAGGTAAGGGCTAAAAAAATCCCTAAAGGAGTGAGGGGTGTGTGTGTGTGTATGTGTGTGTGTGGGGGGAGGGAGGGAGGGAGGGAGGGGGGGGGGGGTTAACTGAGCACCATATTTATGCACAGGTTGAATACATTAGCCTATCTATTGAAGACTTCTAATCAAGACCATTATCAGTGAGCCGCTTGATGCACATGCATTTGGGGCAGCGGTGGCATGCTGGTCAGGGAATAATGATGGCAACTAAAGTGCCTGTTGACGGGTAGCGTTATGCAAAATGTGGGTAAGGCTTGAGTCACTGAATGTCTTAAACATTGCTGACCACTACTGACCACTACTTTGGGTGAATTTGTGCTTGCACTGTTCCGTGTGTGTGTGTGTGTGTGTGTGTGTGTGTGTGTGTGTGTTTGTACAGATGGGTCAAATGCAGAGGAAGAATTTCCCTTATAGTGCCCTGTTACAGACCTAGCCAAGGAACCTAGTCACGCTTGTGGTTACAATTTAGCACAGTGATGGCATAACTTGCTTGCAGGCATATTGTGATTTTAAAATATCTGGTCCCTCCTGAAGTTGACTGCGTGTATTGCCATGTACTTTCTTTTCTTTAGTCTACATTGCACAATATTTCACCAATGGAAGTGATTAATTTGCGCTGTATACGTCTAAAGTGTTAAGAAAGACTATTTTTAGCCCAAATGGGACTTTTTGGCCTCTGTGTCGACCAGGACAGGAAGCTGTCATTGTGTGCAGCTGAGAGGGGTTCTGAAGGCTGATTGCACATCAGACCGAGTACAGCATGGGGAAATCTGGGGTAGACCTGAATGGTTTCTTCTTGCCCTGGCCGGGGTCAACCCATTAAAGACCAGGGTCTGAAAAACCAGAGAGGAAGCTAAAATGTGACCGCAGCGAGCTGTGGGTTGCGTGCACCAAAAGCAGGGAGAAATGAAACCATGCCACAAGCCGCCTTTGAGAACAAACAACAAAAAAAGGGCTCATATACATCCCGGGCGCTTGCTAGCTGCTGCGGCGGCCAACGTGCTGCTCTGTGAATGAGAGAATCCACAGGTCTCACGGACGAGCCCCACAATAGGTGTGTGGGAGTTGGCCTTTCTCATTTGGCTCTTAATGATCTGGAGGGGGAAGAGGGGTTGACTCGTTGCCAGATAACTCTACAGTGGCGAGGAAGGAACCAATTGCTCACTGGGTTTTAATGGGTTGGCTGGGTAATAACTTTGAGCAGGGATATTACTTTTTTAAACGGAATAGGGAACTTCAAAAAAAGTTCTCCTCAAAGATGGTCATGGACTTCAATTACACAGTGAATCAGGCTTTATTCCCCAGTACTTGGAAGGCCGTGTTCTGTTTGAACCGTGGGTTGCTCAAAATGAAGTCATATTCTTTCATAAGAGGATGTGAGCACGTCCTTTTCAGTGTCAACAAGGTCACTTCCACATTTTGAGATGTTGTCGAAAGGAGGAAGAAAACAAGCTACCTGATGCAGCTCTGTATTTTTTTGGACCTCTGAATGGTCTTTTCCACTCTTTTGTCAACATAGGATGTGCACAGATCATTGTGGACTTTTTTTTTTTCTTTGATCACTCGTCATTGTCACTAGTGGTTGACCCAGAGAGGAGTGCAATAAAGTAAAATAAAGATTCAGTTCAATTAAATTTTATTTGCAGAGTGCCAGAAAGAATGCAATTGACTCACAGCACTCTGCTGACAATACAAGAAGCAGCCATGAGTAATAGGGACGGACAAGGAAAACCTCCTAATGATTAATTCTTGTCAGAAAGAAACCTTGGGCATATCCACCCCTCATGGGCTCAGCCCAACTGCTAGAGACTTGCTCTGACTTCTCTGTGACATCTATCAAGGCTTCTGCAACCATCAGTATGCATGAGACTCCATGTTTTCTGCATTATGTATAACATTATTTGTTTGTTAAAGTCAGACTTTGATATGGCATCTCATGCTGTATGCATGAGGCCTTGACGGTTGACTTGAGCTCCTCCCTGGGTCTCCTGAGCGCTAGGCTAATAAATGAATTATTAGCTGATATGAAAATAATCAGTCACAGCGGAGGCCCCAGTGGGAATGGAAACACTGGAAGGAGGCCAGCTGAGCTGAGGCCACCTCCGTTCTGGAAAAATCTTTGAAGCCATTTTGGAGCCAACAGGTGTTTCTGCAAGTTTCTAAAGCCAAACGAATGGCGGGACGAGGACTTCACCAGTCTTCAAGGTTGCGCTGCTGCGTTTGCAGACTCTCTGACACGGCATGAGAATCTTCACAGCTTTGTCTTCCCCCTTCTTTTTTAGTTGCTTGATCGCATTTCCAACAGCCCCCCAAACAGGAAGTGTGCTTCCCAGGTCTGCCGAGGAAGCAGGTGCTCCTCCATTGTTGTGCTGTGATCCGTCTGTATGATAGACTCCCACAGGCACGGGGGGCTAGCCTGCATTGTGTGTGGGCCCTGATTGATAGGGTCCAGTATCCCTTGACAACTCCAACACCAAGTACTGTGATACAACCTCCCCACCACACACACACACACACACACACACACACACACACACACACACACACACACACACACACACAGACAGACACACACACACACACAAACACAAACAAAAAGCACCACTTCTTCACCAGTCATGTAAGGAAATAACATCCCTCTAACAATGCCGACACACTGTAAGGTTCTTCCCTTTTGTTTTCAATGAGCCACCGGTGGCAAAGAAGTATGACGCTGCGCTAGCAGGCTAGCAGCAGGTACAGTAGGATGTGGGAGATTCATCATGGAGCAATATTGGCCATGGCTATAGTGGAGTGGTCCAGTAGCCCATTTCCCCGCACCGGGGCCGGGGCGGAAATGTCAAGCTGAATGCCTTCCTGTTGGCCTCCTCTGACACCCAGGAGATTTTTTTATTGGCCTAAATTTACATCAGATTTTTGCACTTTGCAAAATCAGTGGCATCCATGTCTTTTTTTAATTCACACACCTGCTACTGTGGTTGCTGGCATATGTTCTAAATATGCATGAAGACTTTTTCGGTCACCCTTAGGTTTGCCACGCATGGTTTAGGGTGTATAAATACCTATTTCTTTATTTTGAGCTTGTCTGCTGTCACGACTGTGGTTTTATAGTTCTTACTGGCAGAGGAGAGAATAGGCAAAGCAGCCGCTTCGCTTCGGTCGGGCTCACATGATCAGTGACACAGAGCTACTCATGACATGATAGTCAGGAACCCTGCTGGACTTTGAGGCCACTTTGTACTGATGTAGCCACATGTAGCCACAGCATGCAAATGCTACAGTCTCACCTCCAGCAAAAAAGTTCTTAACTTTCATGACTTTTTTGTTTTTGTTTTTTGTTTGTTTTTTCAAAAGATATTTTTGGACTTTTTGCCTTTAATAGGATAGGCAGTATAGAGGTGGACAGTAACAAGTGGGAGAGAGAAATGACCTGGATGGGATCGGGAAATGACCTCCGGTCAGAATCCCTGGAGTAATGGTATGAGGCTCTAGCCCCACTGAGCCACGGTGCCCCAACTTGAAGACTTTTTTTTTTAATGCTGCATGCCAATATCAATATGTGTGATATCTCTTATCATGCTTGATATCTTGATATCAAATTGCACTTTAGGCTATGTCTTAGTGAGTTGTGATGTCTTAAATGCAGTTATATATCTTAGTTGTATGTCTACTTTTAACTTGTTATTGCACATTTGGAGTTTTGGAGAAACGCAATTTCAGTCTTCTTGCAATGTACTGTTGCAGAGCTCGATTGACAACAAAGTTTGCTTTGACTTTTGACTTTGACTTTTTGACAAACAGCAAGTGGTGTGGCAAGTGAGCTGTTGATCATTTCTAGGTTTTTCTTTTTTTTGCAGTCCTGAAAAACATGAAAGAGTTTGCAAAAGGGTGAGACAGATGAGGGCAGAGGTGTGCGGAAATAAACAGGATGAGGTGAGGTGAGGCGCACCTCTGTGAGTGCCTGCCTGTGGGGTGGGAGAGGGTGAAGACCTGATGCTAGAGAGGGCACTCTTTTGTAGGATGACATTTTGTATACTGCTCAAATTTTGTATATTGCTCAATTTATTTCTGTACATTAAGCCCTCTGTAGGCCAGAATCTTTTATTTAAGTTAAAAGATGTGGCATCACTTTGTCCCTAAGACCTTGCCCTGTCCATATCTGTGTAGATACCCATCTATTTTTTTGTTTGTTTTGCATTGAGATCTGGTGAGTGTTTCAAGTTTTTTGAGCAGTATACTATTGCTGAAGCTTTCTAATATCTCTTCTCTCCCCCACCCTCTTAACTCTGTTCTGTGAGAAGATGATGGTGGTGAGGGACAGTCAACTACTGACTGGAATGATTTGGGTGGTGAAGGTTTTGCGTTAAAGTATGAATTAATGTAAGAAGTGTTGAAAGTAGAAACACAGAAGTCTTGCCACTCACCAGCCCAGCTGTCATGTCACAAACTGCTTCATTTGTTGGAAATGTAAACAAAAAAACAAATTACTTCCCTGTGGGTTATTGGAATGATTGTCCCATTCCATCAAAGAAGAAGTAAATAGTTTGAGCATGACATTGTCATGACAGTGTGCATGTGTGTGTGTGTGTGTGTGTGTGTGTGTGTGTGTGTGTGAGTGCGTGCGTGTCTGAGGAGCTGTACTGAAGCAGAACCACAGATTTAATTCCTAATAGTGAACCATCGTCAATCTGTTGATACTTTTAGCAGGCAAATGCATCCCACAAATTCTCAGGTTTTAGCTGCCACACTCTTACAGTACATGCAGTGTGCAAAGTTGATTTAAGAGTGAAATTCTGACAATTGATATCTTAGTCCTCTGGTCAAATGGAAAGGAAAACTCTTAGCCTTAGAATTCAGCACGATGATCAACCCAAAAGTGATACTCTGCACTTCATACATACAGTACATACATATTGTCTTGGCTTTCGGTTACCACAAGACACCAGTGTGGTGAAAAAGTGTTAAACAAATAAACAAGCGTTGGAGTTGTTCACTTTTACTTTTGCTTTTTTTCTCTGTAAAGCAAATTGCCCCTCAGAGTATGAAATCACCAAGACTACCCAGTCTGCTATTCTGTGTGTGTGTGTGTCAATGCTCAGTCCTAGAGCCATAAAGAGTCCTATGGAGAGAATGAACACTGACATCCTGCCCAGCTGGGCTACACACACAGACAGCTGCCACAGGTAGCTTACAGAGCTATCCTGTCAGGCTCAGCACACACCACACCAAACCTTTCTGCCTTTATTCACAATCCTGTGTGAATCCTGCTGTACTGCATTCACATTTACATTTATGCATTTAGCAGACGCTTTTATCCAAACCGACTTACACGAGAAGATTAACAATCAAGCTACATAGGAGTCTTAGAAGAAAATATCTGTATGTATGTGCATGCATATAGGACAGGGTCATCCTCCTCTGTATCTACACTATCATAAACCACTTTGAAATGTCTCCCTCTTCTCTGGAAATCTATCAGGTTCATAAACCACACACTTCCTTCAGCTCTGACATCTCCGTTTCCTTCAGTAAGACTACTAGTAGGAGACTTTAAGATTTTACATTGTACACAAGTAGTTGTTTTTCCTGACCCAGTTCCCATTGTAGCCTTTGGCAGGAGCACCAAACAATATTAGGATGAGCCACCGCTGCCAAATGCCTTCCCATTGTAGAGTCCGTGTGAGGTTAATGGTTATGACAAGCTCAAAATAATGAGCTCATCCACCCCCCCTTTTGTCCTTGCTTGGATACAGTAGTCGCTAACGCACACGTAAGCTAAAGCGGTACAGAGTGCAGATTGAAGTCATTGATAAAAATGAATGTGGACTAGATCATAAAAAGTCTTTTGTCATTGTTTGTGTGTGTGTGTGTGTGTGTGTGTGTGTGTGTGTGTGTGTGTGTGTGTGTGTGTGTGTGTGTGTGTGTGTGTTTCGTGTCGTCAGTCAAAGTCAAGTGTGGGTATCAAGTCTGTTTAACTAGATCTAGATCAGCTGTGAGATAGAGAGCTCTAAGCATTCCATCAGTGACAAACAGTGTTAAAAAATGAAGAATCAAATTAGCCAAATTCATACAAACTTGTCGTTCATCCATCCTAACCTCATCTTCATCATTGAGCCCCCTCAGGGACATTCAGTGCACTAGCCAGTGCTCCCTCATTCCTCATGCACTCACCTGCAGTTACTGTCCATCACCCATGTCAGTTCCTGCGTCAGGGGGGTTCGGAGGGGGTTCAAACCAACGTCCTCAGGTGTGTTAAATCCCAAAACCAAGTGTCTCAGTCCCTGGCGGAGGAGAGGCGGTTGCCAGAGCACATCCTTCAGCGCTTTACTGTGCCATTCCAAAGAGGCAAAGACAGACAGTAGCCGAGTCGGGAGACAGACAATAACAGTTCTGCTCACTCGCTCGCTCACTCACTCACTCGCTCAGTTGCTCAGTGGCTTCTTGCGAGCTCCGAATGGCAAAACAGGAACTGAGTGCTGGAGAGGTGCACTGAACGAGCACAAAGAGGAAGGCTCAGGACTCAGCAAGGCGCTGAGGGGGGAGGGGGGGAGGAGGGGGTGGAGAGTCGACTCCCTCATGGTGACGGAAGTTGTTTTTCTGTTTGTGTTATTTTTATGAATTAGACGGGTGACTGCTTGGGCACATGAGCTTTTTGTCAGTGCCTTGGGCACAATTACTAAGCTGGCTGTAGAATCAGCTGGCAATGAAGGCAGTGTTGTCAAAGGGTGGTTTGTCAGTTGCTAATAGCTCAAGCATTATTCGAATGGTAGTTTGCATTTGACAAACATGGCCCAGCTGGTTCAGCTTCTTAGATATGATACAGTTATGACAGATGAAGTGTGATGAAATCGAGCCTGGGCGTCGTGACCGCATTTAACTTTTTGACTGAATGTATTGATTCCGGTCATGTGCATTAGTTTCTGTACCCCCAATGTGTCATAGAGATTCCGCTTGATTGCAACACACCACTTAGACCATATTCAGCACATATTTCTCTTTTTCCCCCTTCTCTCTCTGTCGTGTCGCAAAAGCACACTCAGCTCTTCTTGAAAAGGGCAAAGAGTCGTTACTTCCTTAGCAGACATTGTGCTGGTGATATGCATTTCATGTTTTACCAGCCTCACTTCCTCCACATGTGGAAGTGCTGTCTTTCATTCTGTCGCTTACACACACCCACACACACACACCCACACACACCTACACACACTTGTCTATCTAGTATTACGTAAAATCTAAAGACTTTTCAAAGATTTTATCTGATATATGCATAGTCCCAAGTGTCAAGCCTTATACAAACCCTCTATATACTCACACAAGTAATATTCATTGACAAGTAGACCCTGAGTATAAAACAACAGGTGTTGGTATGATGCAGTGTCTGGAATTGTTGGGTTGAGTGAATCATTTAGCAATGCTGCCACCTAGTGGCTTTGTGCAGTACTGTGCTTTGGGCTGCCTCTGAAAGACTGGCAGGGATGTGGTTTAATGAGCTTTTACTCATTACTTGATTGATGGATGATTCAACTGAATTTGAACATGTTTAAAATGTCTTTGAATTGTTTTGATTCAATACTACCTTCTTCAAAGGACAAAGTCATATTCGTATACTTGGACAATTAGTGAGGATGGATTGGTAGTGAGGACACGGAATTGTTAAATATTAAAGGCATAGATGTTTCTTCTTGGCTACTTTTGCTTTTGTGAATGTCGATGGAGAGTGAACTACTTTTTAACACCCGTAAGCATTGTGTAGTTTCAGCCAAAAAAAACCTGACACTCAGTCCTGGGAACACTAAAACAGTAGCGTTTAGTCTTTTTAAATGCAAGATGGATAGACGCTATGGAGAACAGGCTAATTCCGGCTCTTAAAATACCTACATTCCTCCGTGTTAAGATCTTCGAAAAAGAAAAGTGAAAGTGAGTGAAAAATACTAAATAGCATGAGACAGGCAAGCAAGCATTCCTAAGAACACAACCTCTGTTTCAGGCTGAGTGAACCGGGTCATCCCTGAGGAGACTGGGACGCATCCAAAGGTCTGCTGCCGCAGGATGTTCACACAACAAACCGAGGAGGCAGACCTATGGACACGGCCGGCGTGTAAATGACGTCTCCTTTGAAACTAGTCTTTCAACTCAGCCGATTAGTCTCGGCCCATTGCTTTCACTGGCCGCATTATTTTGGGGACTTTAATTGGTGTCTTCTTTCGTGACCTTATCACAAGACATCGGAATTATACGAACTAGTTGGCAAAGATGTGAGGGGGTGAGGGGGGAGGGTGGGGGGTGTCCAAAGCGGACAAGAGAGAGAGAGAGTTCACAGCATTCCAATTCCAGCAGCATTATGCTGCCCAAGAGTGGGACAAGTAGCGGGACACAAGTGACTCTCATTTGGCGAGGAACTGCGATTGGGAAGACATCCTGCTAGGCCGAGTGGAGCCCAGAGCTGATTAATCAAGCTCTAATTTAATTGACAATAGGCCATTTACTTTGCCCCCCTCCCACCCCCCCACCCCACCACACACACACACACACACACACACACACACACACACACACACACACACACACAGAACAGGGCCAAGAGACAGAAAAGCTCTTGCTGCTAGTTAAAAGTGGTGGCTGGGGCGTCAGATAATTAGGAAGCGGTCATTCAAGTCAATTTGTATCTTAAAGGTGAAGTCAGTGATTTCATGTGGCTTTGTAATTACATAAAGACTTTTTTGTTATTGAAAGATAATCTCCTAGGTGTTCAATGTCTTGCGTCAACCCAGTCATTTTTTGATACTCAGGCTCTGAAAACATCAAACAAAAGTTGCGACAGCCTGAACCCCAAACAATAGCACAGAACAGAGGCATGTAACACAAGTGAATGCTTGCTGCAAACATGCTTGCATTACACACTTTGGAATTTGGATGATTTTGGGTAATGTACTTAAAAGTTATTTTAAACTTTAAATAAAGATGAACAATTAAAAAGAATTGTTCTAGTGGCAGATGCCTTAGTAGAGCTTCGGAAGTAGCCATCATCGGGTTTCTAAACTCTATAGCCTACCTGAGGGGTTAGTTGTTGCGGAACATGATGATAAAAATGTAACTCTTTTGTAGATTTATTTTCATTTGGATAATGCTTCGAATAACAAATCATGTGTGCATGCATATAGTAATCCACACACATTTTGACTGTTGGTAACCTGTAGTTGGTGTTTATCATAGTTGATATTTATGTCAAACATTTAGTTAATAGCAAATGATGAGAGAGAGTGACCATAGTTGTCCCCACAGTAAAGGCTGACCATATATGAAGTAGTAGTATGAGAACAGAATGAGTGGGAATTGATTTACACTGACTGGCGTCCATTATCTGCAAGGGCCTGTGAGGTAAACTAAGGCCTTTTATTCTGCTATAACTGATGCCTTTGATATGATAGCTGATGTTTTGGAATTGTAGACTAGACCTATGGAAAAATTTTAAATAATTGCACCATTGTCTGTATTATTTCACCACTAGCAGCCAATATGTTGCAATGCTCCACTTTGAATCTTCATTTACACACTATCTACTTGCTAATTCCTTTTTTACCACATGTATATTTGTGGCTTTATTATCCACGTTATTGTTTTGTCACAGGACTCCTATTTAATTGGTAAATTTATGGTCAATTGTAAATGTTAATGCCCCTATCCTCCAGCAGTACAGTCTTTCATTAATTAACTTAATCTGTCTATTGATATGCTACCAGTGGATGTCGTTGTTCACTCCTTTTACGCACTCAGTGTCACTCTCAAGATGACCTCAAGCTCTGCAGAAGCTTAAAGACGTCCTTCACTTTCCTTACAGACAGCGAGTGCGGCAGACACTTTCAGCGCGCACACACACACACACACACTCTCACACGCATACGTACACACACCCGCACAGAGGCAGAGAGAGAGAGAGAAAGAGAGAGAGAGAGAGACTGAGAAAGAGAGAGAGAGAGAGACTAAGGACTCCTCTTATATCTGGTGGGGTTTTGCCTCTGGGTTTGAAGAAACAAACAAGAACACAAAAGCTCTTGCAACAGCTTAACCAACCAACCAACCGACAGACATCGGAAGCAGATCATTTTATGACTTTTCAGGTTAACTGAATTGTGATACCGAGGTACAGTGTCCTATGTGGAGATTTCTTCACCTCGTAAGCCGATTTATTTCGTTTACCATCTGCATGATGCTTGCTGACAATTCATACCTGTGACAGAGTATTGTCAGATATTAAGAGCCATTTAATCACTTAGAGTTAAATCGTGTTTTTTTTCCATTCATGATGATACGCTTGTTTTGTGAATTATAAAACTTCGAGGTGTCCGTAGAACGTCACATTGTCATCCTCATACCTCGCCTGCAATGACAAGTTAAGTTATGCATATTTCTCTCTGGCAGAGAACGGCTGTATATTTCAGTGGAAGAGATAACGAAGAAGACGGATTACAATGTTGAGAATTTTGGATGTTTTTGTCACTTTGGTGACTGTCTCCTGCCTGGTGGAAGCGGCGATCGGTGGGTACGGGATGAGCATGTTCGCCGCGCAAACATCTCCTCCGGACCCGTGTTACGACGAGAACGGTAACCCGAGAAGATGCATCCCCGATTTTGTGAACTCGGCGTTCGGGAAGGAGGTGCGCGTGTCCAGCACCTGTGGAAAGTCCGCCAGTCGGTACTGTGTGGTGACTGAAAAAGGTGACGAAAGGAACAGGAATTGTCACATTTGCGACGCATCGGACCCCAAGAAACACCATCCGCCAGCGTATCTAACGGACCTTAACAACCCTCACAATCTCACTTGTTGGCAATCTGAAAATTATGTCCAGTACCCACAGAATGTGACGCTAACCCTGTCACTGGGTAAAAAATTTGAAGTGACTTATGTGAGCTTACAATTCTGCTCACCAAGACCTGAATCTATGGGTATCTACAAATCGATGGACTACGGCAAATCTTGGGTCCCTTTCCAGTACTACTCAACGCAATGTCGGAAGATGTACAATAAGCCAAATAAAGCTACCATTACCAAACAGAACGAGCAAGAGGCTATTTGCACTGATTCCCACACGGACATGCACCCCCTTTCTGGCGGTCTTATCGCCTTCAGCACCTTGGATGGACGTCCGTCAGCGCACGACTTTGACAACTCGCCGGTGCTGCAAGACTGGGTAACCGCGACCGATATTAAGGTGACGTTCAGCCGACTTCATACTTTTGGTGATGAAAATGAGGATGACTCGGAGCTTGCACGGGACTCCTATTTCTATGCGGTATCAGACCTTCAAGTCGGTGGACGCTGTAAATGTAACGGTCACGCTTCCCGGTGCGTAAAAGACCGGGATGGGAATTTGGTTTGTGAGTGCAAGCACAACACGGCCGGACCAGAATGTGACCGATGTAAACCCTTTCACTACGATCGACCTTGGCAACGAGCTACAGCCAGAGAGGCAAATGAATGTGTCGGTAAGTTTACTCTAATGCTCTTTTTATTTACCAAATTGAATAATGCTACAACGGAATGCATTGTGTTTGGTGGGCAACCCAAGTGCTGAAAAAAAGTTTTTGAAGCGGCTCCAACAAAAACTTTCAGTTTCAGAAAGTAGTAGGCCTATACGAGAACTGTTGTGAAAATTATATCAGAAATAATGAAGCCGTTTTAAATTGATAGGCTACTGTCAAGCTTTGGCACAAAGGTTTCGGAAAGAGTGACGGCTAAATTGAACAACGCCATGTCGCGTCATTGACTTCATTATGTCGGTCACCTCAGAATTTAGTCTAGGCTACAAATAATTTATTTGGAAAATTAAAAAATTCTGTATCCCTTTACATTTTTTTTATCAACTGAATGCTTGCCTTTGGTGAAAGAATTTAAACATTTCGTATTTTGTATCAGACTTGCGGTTCAAGTTAGGTTTTTCTAACAAGCCTGCAATAGCGTGGGTTCAAGAACTTTTCCAGATGAAGACTTAAGTATAGTGTTGAAATAACAACACTAATATTGGGCTGGTATGCACCGTGCAGTTTCAATCGGCTGTAAAGTAGGCCCATGTGTCGCCTCGAATGTGTTTTGTGCGTCAAGGCAGTTACCATACTGTGATGGGACAAAATCTAATTTCTACTTGCAAATGTTTATTGTCCGTGAGTGGTTTTGTCAGGCCACATTTCATAGAAAGAGATAGAACTTAATTTTAAGACTTGTGAGAGTGTGTAAAGGTCCTAGGCTACTATAAATGTCTGAATGTGGCAGATAAAATATTCCATTTCATGTAAGCACTGGTGGTCAAAATAATTGAATGAATAACACACCTCAATTGTGTAATTTCAGTTTTGTCTGACCGTATGGAATGGACTGTCATTGATGCGTTAACATCTTCTGCGGGAGTTTGGTGACATGTTTCATATTTGTGTTGTTTGCATTTCCTATCTGTTGTCTGATAGGCAACGGGGAACCCAAAGAGCGCGTAGTTTTACTGTCTGACAAAAGATAGCGTGCAGTTTGAAAGAGCGACCTGAAAAGGGCCGCCTAGTAAGCACTGTGTAGGCTATCCTATAGCCTTAAAATTAACCGCTCTAAAATGTTAAACTGAGTTAAACTCAGTTGCAGATTTACCATAGTGCAGGTGGTTATGCATTTAAATCTGTCCAACTGATAGTGAGGTGACTTAACCATGACTTTAAGTCAAGATAATTTAATTACCCTCACATGTCAGTGTTGTGGTTTGAAGGATGAAGAGAGATTAAAGAATAGCACAGCATTTTATTATCGGTAACTGGAACAATTTATATTTTAATCAGACTATCATAGATAGGCCTATCAAATTCTGATCAATTATTTAGGCCTATGTCATCATAACCAGATGCAATTCTCACTAAATGAAATAAAAATGTTTTTACAGTTTCCTTGTGATGCTGGATTGTAAGATATGATAAGACAAAATAAGGAAAAGTTGTTCACTATGGTATCGAACAAATAATAAATCGACCCAATTTCCTCCACATATCGATGAGAAGGGAGGAGGAATGGACATGTAAGTTAACGTGTCTGAAACGTTACGTGTCTAAAGATAAAGCCCGTCTAGAAGTCCTGTTCGCGCCATATCAAGGCTAAAATGAAGAATGTAAAAGAGAAAAAAAGAAAATAAAATAAAAACGCAGGAACTTAAGAATGCTCCATCATTCAAGTATCCATTACATCCGAGATGGACGGGGTGCTGAAATTCTTCCCGATCTAGGTTAATGTTGCCTGCTGCAACGGAGTAGGCTGATATTAAAATTGTAATAAAATGAAGAGCTGTTAGACTGGACATGCATGCGCCCAAATTATGAATGAGATGGTAAATTTTCTTTCCTTTGTTTTTTTTTTCTTTCTTTCTTTTAGCCATCACCCGGCCGGCCTGTAATAATAGGTTAAAGACCATAACGTTTGAATGCATAGGCTACCAGAACAATATTTGTTATCCTTTTTATGATCAATGGTTTTCAGTGTGTTCTTTTTATTGAAGTTTCTTGTCGTGATGGTGTGTGTCTCTATTGATTTTGTGGGCTCTCTGTTACATTTTCTTTGTGCTTGGACATGGTAGTATTTTTTTTTTTTTTTTTTTAACAACTTGCCTGACACCAAACTCCTTTTAGCAGAATGAGTAAGGGTGATATGCTCATAATTAATTCCATTCTCTCAGAGTAATGGCTGAGGTGAATGTGTATTTATTTGTGCAAACCAGTCCCATATCCCATGGTGTTTGACCCGCATATGTGGGACCTGACAGGAGTTATGACATATTGCAGGTGTTTTGTTTTGGTTTTGTTTTGTTTATTATTCTTGTTTACGCTCGTCTGTCCATTTTGCACAGCTGGTATTGAGATGGCAAGTTATTTCAGTCAAATAATCTTTTATTGTTCGACTGTGGGCTGATGTGATAGATTGCTGAAAACAAATTATACATTTTGGTTTTGCCCATTCTGTCTATGAGTCAGTCAGTCAGTCAGTCCACTGCATCTTTGTCATCTTCCCAGTTAAGTGTCAAGCATTGCTCATGGCAGCTGGATACATCTCTATCAATGTGCTGAGGCCTCCTTTTAAAAGAGTCTTGGATACACACACACACACACACACACACACACACACACACACACACACACACACACACACACACTCCTGAGGCATCAGTAGCCTAGTGCTGGATGTATGTATCCTAGCGCCAGTGAACCGCCGCAGTGGAAATGTCAACAGACCAGTTTAGACACAACTGCTCTGCTGCAGGAATGAATTGTTTCTCTAGTATCCTTGACACTTTATTTTTACCAGACCTGCGTGTGTGTATATGTGTGTGTGTGTGTGTGTATGAGAGAGAGAGTGTGTGTGGGTAGCATGTGTGTGGGTAGCATGTGTGTGTGTGTGTGTGTGTAGTGTGAAGGGCCACAAAAGACTGTCACTCACTGCATTCATCATCTTGTCAGTGTGGCGTCCCTCCTGCAACACATTCCTGCGCTGTGTTTTCTTGAGCCTCCGCCGCCACCATGACACGCCATCGGACAGGCCCTCAGATTTGGACGAGGAGAGTCTGGGGGTGGGATGAAGGCTGAAGGGGGATGGTGGGTGGTGGGTGTCAGGGATCGCCTGCGCTAAAGCAAACACCGAAAGCTTAAACCCAACGGGGGAATAAAAGATGGCTCTGACACCTCTATGCACCAGCAAAAGCCTTTGTTGTGTGGCCAGAGAGCAGGACAAGTAGTGGGAGGCAGTAGGGAGATTTTTCCCCTTTGCCCGGAATATCCAAGACAATGTCTATACATACGTATAGATGGCTTTCCCGTTTACCAACATTACAAGAAGCAGAGGATATTAAGCTACGTTTGAAAGTTGATTAGTTATTGGCTGTTGTAGTCTAAATTTTGCATGGTTTGTGCACTGTTGGTGACATCACTATGTTAAGGGTAATGAACGACACGGCATGCGTATATCGGTGAATACTAATTGACTTTCAAGGTGTTAACAAGGCTTCTTCGTGAAGGTGTTGACATCTTAATAAGTTCATTATCCATATACACATTTATATACGATATATATACGCATGCTGTATAGTCATTTATCTCACTTATACAACATGCTGTGTGGTTTTGCTAACACTTTGTACAATTTGACAGCTAAAACAAGCTAGTTAGCACAACTACTTCCTCCCACCTCAAATCGTCTCAATCAGAACTTACCAGAATAAACTGCTGTTACTAGTTCTATTAGTGGATAGTCGCTATGGCCGTTAGTTCCACCTGTCGTCACCTTGACAAGGAATTGTGGGACATGGAGACAGAATGTAAACTTCAACGTTTGATTTATTTAAAATTTATTTATTTTTTTGATGAAAAAAACACAAAAAAGCCCACATTACTCATTCTTGAGAGAGCTTTGCCTATGTTTTTTTTGTTATGCAGCTGCTTATGTGTGAGTGCATCTTTTTGGTGATGTTGCCCAGAAATTAATTAATTAGCCTAAACCACCTGCTATAGTCTTTGTGGTAACACAAAAGTGACCTTAAAACAATGTAATATTGCTTTCTTTAACTATAATGTGAAGACTCGAGATTCTTTCTGATACTATACTGACTTGCAATAAGGATAATGAAGTCTCTCAGCAGTCCCTTAGCTTAGCTCTGTTCTCTGTAAACCATGGCATGCTTAACCTGATGCCATGCAGTTAGTGGGAGCAGTAAAGGATGAAGAGGAGGAGATGAAGGTTAGGCGAGGGGAAGGTGTTTTGTAGTCTAAGAGTATGTGCCTGATCGATCCTCAAGAGTGCAAAGCACCCTAGTTTTGTCTTGCTAGTGCACTTTACTTATTACTTTCCCCATTTAAAGTGCAAGCATGAATACTCTATGGTGCACACTTAAGATATTGATTGACACTGGCCAGCGGAGAGGGACTCTAATGCAATGAGATGAGGGATAGTGGTTGCATGGAATACCTCGCGTTCAATATTGAATCACAAAATGCTGTGTGTGTGTGTGTGTGTGTGTTTGGTGCTACGCCGTGTATTTGAATGCCGTTTGTTTCCAACTTTGATGTTTTAAGGTGATGGCATTCCTCAGGAGTTACAGAGACAAGAAGCTTAGCTTGTTTACTTTGAGAAAGGCGTACATCATCACCGGCCTGTCGTACAGATCAATCCTTAGGCTTTGGGCTTTTTTTTTTTGTTTGTCTGATCTGTCTGTCGCTCTGTGATCAGCCGGAGTGAGGAGAGAAAATGTGTTTGAATAATTCTGAGAGATTAAGCAAAGTGCTGTAAGGCATGCTGGATGAAGGCACCGCCACGGAGGAGAGGAAAGGAGAGGAGAGAGGGAGCGAAAGAAGGAGATTGAAAGATGGAGATGAGAGAGTTGGGGAGGGAGGGAGGGGGAGTGGCAAGGAAAGAAAAGGTTGAGGGGTGGTTCATGGAAAGAGAGGGAGAGAGAGAAAGAGAGAGAGGGAGAGAGACAAAGGAGGTGAAAGACTTCAGGGGAGAAGAGAAAAAAAAGTGAGGTGGTGTAAAGAGAAACAGAGGCCCAATTACGATGAGGGAGGGAAAAAAGCAGGGCTGTGTGCGTGTGTGTGTGTGTGTGTGTTCTGTATATGCAAGGTTCTCAGTAGTGTGTGTGTGTGTGTGTGTGTGTGTGTGTGTGTGTAAAGGTTCTCAGGGCAGAAGAGTAATTTTGATGACACCGAGTGTTTAGCAACATTCTGGGCCTCAGATTAAGCCAGGGAGAGGTTTGGCTGCGGGTGTTTCTCTCTCTCTCTCTCTCTCTCTCTCTCTCTCTCTCTCTCTCTCTCTCTCTCTCTCTATCCAACTCTCTCTCTCTCTCTCTGTGGTACTTTGGCTGCATTAGACAGCAGCGTATCTCTAACTTGGCGAAGCTCAGAGCGAAGCTTTCATCCAAACCTCCCTTCCTCGTGTACAGTATCTCTCTCTCCCTCTTTCACTCTCTCTCACACACACACACACACACACACACACACACACACACACACACACACACTCTTAGCTTCTGGTAGCACACGAGGAGCAGAAGAAGAAGGAGACGCTTTCCCTTCCCTTCCCTCCCAGTCTGTAGGCCCATAGCCCAAACCACAACATGGTCTGGCCAGTCTGAACAGATTGCCTCGCATAGTTACCCACCAATTGTCTGGCAGAGCCACAGAAACTGTGTGCTTGGATCGCCTCGGAGAGCATGATTCTTCTCCGCCATGATTTCGAGATATTTGACTGACACACAAGATTCATCGCTGAAGGGGAGTAATGCAGAGGCCGTCGTGCCCCTCAATTGACCTTGAATGTTGTAAGCATTCGCACCGAGAGAAAGAAAAAAAGCCCTAGCAGCGATGTTTTGTTTTGCGAGCGTCGGTCGTACGTCGGCCGTACTGGCAATTTCGCTCTTAGCCGCTTATGTACAATTACACTTTATTTCGTTGCTCAAGCAGAACAAGATAAACAGCAGTCCTGTGAAGAGCTGTCAGCTGTCGTGCCGGAGTGTAATTGGACTCATGCTAGACGATGTATTATGATAGATGTTGTTAATGCAGCTGTCTTGCATTTTGAAAACTCTCCATTTTCTATAGTTTTACCCAAGGGTTCTTTTGCACTATCAAAACCAAGACCGATCATTGTAGAAAATTTACACAGCGTTTTTGATGGCAGGGAATTATGAATTTGACCTGAGGTAAAATAGATTCTTTTTTTGAAAGGGGGGGGGGGTAGGAGAATAAATGACACCAGGTTTCTCTGGGTTTCGTCCTCCTTTGTCACCTCTCTTGTGTCTGCCGTGCGCGTGGAGGGCTCTGGTTAATGTTTGAGCCGTCAACCTGGCTTTATGCACCGGCGTTCCGCTATCTTCAAAGGTGTCGGCAAATCAAGCATCCCGCCCAGCAAACAAGGAGAGTGAGAAGTGGAGGTAAGAATAGGAAGACAGCCGAGTGTGCACTTTGCACTGTCCGCCCCCCCTCGCCACACACACACACACACACACACACACACACACACACACACACACACACACACACACACCCTTTCTGTCTTTCCCTTTTTACTCTTCTTTTTCTTCTGCTTCTTCTTCTTCTTCTTGCTCTCTCTTGTTCTTCTGTCACTGGTTGTTCCGAAAGGGGAATGACCCTTCTTTTTTTTTCTTTCTTTTTTCTTTTTTTTTTTACATGGCAGCTCTCCTTTTTCACTGACCGCAATTCCCTCAACCCATTATCAGTGTTTATGGCTTGTTTTGTAAACCACAGCTAAAACAAGTGGCTCTGCCGTCAGACACATCCAGTTCAGCTCCGGGGCTGGGACTGGGTCAAGAATTTGATTGGACATTTTTGTTTCTGCCTTTGATTTGAGTGGGTTTATAGTTTCACGCCACAATCAACACAAAAACCATGTCTGTTTTTAAGCAACACGCTGTCCTCTTGACACAGTTTCTTCCCAGGGATGGAAGGTGGACCAAAACAACAACAACAACAAAAAGGGCGCTGAAAATATTTAAGCAGCATTAGAAAACGTTATGTTTCATATACACTTCCACAGCTGATTCCAAGCTGATAACTGGGCACACTTGTGCAAAATGGCCCCTACATTAGAGATTTTTTTTTTCTCTCTCTCTCTCTCTCTCTCTCTCTCTTTCTTTCTCTCTCTCTCTCTCTCTCTCTCTCTCTCTCTCCTGTTTGAGGAGGCCCAGACCTCCCGGCGAGATCAGTGCTGGCCGTAGGCCCGTTCTGGAGCTGTGGGTTGCAGGGGGGCGATTCAGTTTCCAGGAGGCTTGCCTGACTCTATAACCCCCCCACAACCCACCCCCCTCACTGCAACAAATTCAACCTGAAAGCTGCCAGCCCGTAGTGGGCCGAGCCCAACAGGGCCATCTGCATCTCGTTTAGCCCGCCGCAGCCGTAGCCGCCGCTGCTGCCGCCGCCATCTCCCGCCCACGTGACCGGTAAGGTGGAATGTGTTGAAACATGATGTTACCCTCTCTCTATGCGCAAGTGCTTAGTCCAGATGGGGCTGCTGTGATTCGCTTTCAAACTCCCTCTCTCTCCCTCTCTCTCTCTCTCTCTCTCATTCTCTCTCTCTCTCTCTCTCTCTCTCTCTCTCTCTCTCTCTCTCTCTCTCTCTCTCTCTCTCTCTGTGCTTTAGAAAGTGTGAAGCCGTTCATATGCAAAGGCAAACATCATAGCATGGCCTCGTACAACTCTCTCTCGTGTCATTAATGGATCCTATCTGGTTCTCCAGGATACAACCCAGGCTCAGCAGCTGTTCCGTGTGTCTTGAAATAATAAAATAAGCTGCCAGATGTACCGCACCAGCCAAAAAAACCCTCCTATGCCATGCCGGGAAACACTCCCGCGTTATTACTACTAAGGCCATGTAAGATTTCCGAGAGCCCAGAGGCCATATAATTTTACACACCTTAAAGGACAAACGTACAATAGGTGTCACTATTGAGAATGCAAGGACTCCTGTGCCTATGGGAATGGGAATGGGAATGTGAGGATTCCTTTGTCTGGGTAAAAATACTCGGAAGGGGAGCGGAGGGAAGGGGGGGAATGCAGGGTTAGCGTCCCTGTCCTCTTCTCTGGCCTCACTGGACGCTTCCAAGGACAGGTCCCTGTAGGATTGTAGCCTCTCTCTCCCAAAGTATTTACGTAGCTGACCCCATAAAGCATTCACTTGTGCCGGGCTAATTTACTGCCACGCTCAGGCCTCAGGGCCCTCACAGAAACACGGTGGAGTTGCTTTGGAGTGAACAAACTCTAAATAGAAACAACACAAAGAGATGCAGCTGCAAATAGTTATTCATTTTTTTTTTTTTTTTTGAGGATCTGGTTCAATTTTTTTTTGGTGAAATAGTTTATCAGTTGCTGGATTTATTGGTCATGAAAGTAAAAAAATATATAGGTTGACTATGATGCAGTGAGGCAAATGTTGACCCAATCGGACTGTAAGAACCAACTAGGAGAGCTCTGAGGTGATGGACATGCCTGGCTGCCAGTTGTTTTGCTACCCCAAGGGAGGGGGTGGGCTCCTTGACCTGCCTTTTTTGTTTGGGGGAGAATGTCAAGATTGGAAGACATAATAAAAAGAAACAGAATTGTACACCAGTTAGGTTCGCAAATTATTTTTATTTGTTAGGAAAGGGAAATCACAGTTGATGTTTGAAAGTGATTTGAAATGAAATACCTTGGAAGTCAGAGGGCAAATCAGATGTAGAGAGGGGATCATGGAGACAGACGAGCTCTTATGGATCCTTCATGTTCCCATGCAGCTGTAGCTGATCAGCCTTGCAGTGGCCTGTAGTATAGCCCACATTTAAAGGGGTTGTGTATGTAGTATGGCCCACATTTAAAGGGGCTGTGTATGTAGTATGTAGTATGTAGTATGGCCCACATTTAAAGGGGCTGTGTATGTAGTATGTAGTCTGGCCCATATTTAAAGGGGTTGTGTGCCATTTTTATTCCACAGATAGATGGCATAGGTGAGCACTGAAATTATTCTAAACATACCGAGACAACGAACGTGAATGTGAGGCCGTCCTTTTTAAAAATTCTAGATTTTGGTGGAAAAGACATGCCAGGAAAACTTTTCTGAAACTCTTTTCTTTTTAGAAAGCTCTTTACATAGATTTTGTTAATGATTTTAAAACTACATTAAAATTTTGCATAATAGTCCCTTTAACCCATTGCTGGCCAATAACAATGTCAGATGCACATTATGCTTCTCATAAATACTCCAGCAGTTGAACGTCATGAGAGCGGTAGGGTAAGGGCGTCCCTTGGGCCAAGCGCGCATTTTTGAGGTTTCGATTTTTGTTTTGCTGTTTAAAGTTCAACCTGTAATTCAACACAGAGACCGCTTAGCAATAGATACGTCTCTCACGACCGAGGAGAAAACGTTGACCTTGTTCTTGAAAGGAGGTTTGAAGATGAACCGTGTTTCTTGAAAGAGGAGCGTGTGTGTGTGTGTGCGTGCGTGTGTGTGTGTGGAGGAATGAGGCCCCTAACTTGAGGTCACTTCCTTTTCATGGTTCCATCTTGGCTCAAGTCGACCTTTTTTTTTCCCCCCGGTTAGGCTGATTGAGTCGTCGAGTGTCTCTTGTGGCTGACGTGGTCGCAGCGAGAGCGTCGCCGTCGGCTTTGATCACGGATAATAACGTGCCGTACGGTGAGCCAAGTCCATCACTGTTCTGACATCAAACAGCTGAGGAGGATAATTGGGTCAAGTCATACCGGAAATGATGCCTTTCTCTTCTCCAAGGCTAGATTTTTTACATCCCTCTCAGTCATTATCTGGATTACATGTTGATTTGGTATTGAATTGTAATTCATTTGATTATACTCATAATCATTTTGTGATTTCCCCGTGTCAAACTGTGGAATTTTGGAAATTGGCAGGAAGATGTGAGTAAAAAGTCACGCACAGTAATCAGTTTCAAAACATTTCAACATTTCTCAAACTCCTCTATCGGTGTCATATCCTACGGTCCTCCCTCTCCTCTCCGCTCTCGTTTTAAGTTAACCTAGATTGTCAGGGTTTGTTTTCGTACTTCACCTTCAAACCCCAGAGCCAGAGGACCAGTCCTCGTTCAGGTAAAAGCCGTGTTTGTACCTGTCTCTCTGTCTACCTGTCTCTGTTTACCGTACAGCACAGGGGCCTGTCTGGTCGTCCCAGGCAGTCTGGCACTTCAGGCGTAGTCTGGGGCTAATGAATTAATTGAGCCTCTCTCTCTCTCTCTCTCTCTCTCTCTCTCTCTCTCTCTCTCTCTCTCTCTCACTCTCTCTCTCTACTGAGTGAGTGAGTGAGTGGTTTGTATTAGGCAGGGCTCGATTTCATAGCTGCGGTTTGGAGCTTCGCTGAACATGTGTGTGAGGTGTCGGAAGAAGCTCTTACAGCCTTAGGTCCACTTGAGACGAGTAATTACAGCCTGTCGGCATGGCAATGACTGACGTGGCTCATTTGCTGTCAAAGACAAAGAAAACCTCAAGGTTTATTTTATCAGCACAACTCCGACTTAAAAGTATGCATGAAAGAGTGTTTGTGTTTCTCTTTCTCCTCTTGTTGATTAGGAGATTACTGGAGTGGTACAATACTTCAGTGGTATTCACAATGCAGAATAAACTAGAGAAAGCACTCAGAGAGCGCAGACATCCGCCAAGGCAATGTGGTCACAGACACAATGTAAATTTCAGAGGGTGTTCTGGATCACCGATCATCACCACAATTTAATCAGTCGTTACTTGTCCCAATACACATGTCGTCTGAAAATTTCATCCAAATCTTTGCAGTACTTTTCGAGTTATCTTGTACACAGACAGACAGGCATACAGACAGATAGACACACACACACACACACACACACACACACACACACACACACACACACACACACACACAGATGCCGGCAAAAACATAGTCTCCTTGGAGGAGGTAACTAATGCATATGAACCAGCATGTAAGGAGCTACGTATGCACTAAAATAATAGATAATATATATTAATCAATTAATTAATAAATGTTGGTAATCTAAAGATGAGATAAAATCAGCCATTATCTAATCCCACACCTTGGAAATTTGTTCTAGCAGCCAAAAAGGTAGAAACCAGCACTTTGAAAAAGCCGAAATATAAAATTGTTCAAAAATAAATAAATAAATACTTAAAATGGAGCAAACAAAATGGTTGAAAAGAAGCTTGTAGCATGCAGAGATATTACTTCCACATGTTCTTTTACTGAATACACGCAGCAATTTTTTTATGTTTGTTTTCCTGTTCTCATAATATCAAAACCAAATATTTCACTGCAATGGGACTAGATTCATTGACATGTGTGTGCAGTCCATCAATGGTGGCTTGTGTCAGCCCAGCGGTGGGGTCCAGCTCGTGCTGGGAGACGGGCGATGGGCTACGGAGGAGGTCGTGAGCAGCGGTGGCGGCAGCGGCGTCAACGGCGTCTCTGCTGCCTGGTGCTGTGAGATAACATGTGGCCGTGAGTGCAGACAAAGCAGCCGTGCTCGGGCCCGGCCAGAGTAAACACAAGCCGGATATTTTCCATGCGCTCTGCCAGAAGAATGTGTGGAGCTGCGCGTGTGTGTGTGTGTGTGTGTGAGCTCGCTACGCTCCTCACTCTATCCAGACATGCAGGGATGAGGCACCTCGCTGGAGCACAAAGAGCTGCAGAGGCATCTGTGTGTGTGTGTGTGTGTGTGTGTGTGTGTGTGTGTGTGTGTGAGGCTGCAGAGGCTTCTCCTCACCTAAACCATCGCTGACATCCACAGCAACGTGGCTCACATCAAACCTCCAGCCGCATGACAAAAGACAGAAACACACAAAGACAGAAACGGCAACAGTGTGACATCACAATCCTCCCCACCGCTATTGTAACTGATATTTCTGTCATCTTATAATCTGATTATAATCTGATTTTGCTTTTTCCTTTCCCCTCGTCTCCTCTCTCATACGTTTATCAAATAACATTTGATAACCTTTTTCCCCCCTTCGTCATCTTCTCTTTCATACGTTATCAAATAACGTTTGATAATACATGAAAGAGAGAAGACGAGAGGAAAATATTTTGCCAAATATTAGAGCTTTAAAATGATTTTTTTAAGACAAATTAAAAAACAGAACAAAACAAAAAAAAAACACAAAATCTGTGTGTGCGGCAAAAGCGAAGCATGTGAAGTGCGTCCATCGCCGTGCGTCTGTCCGTGCGTCCGTCCGTCTAGCGTGTGATTCCCTTATGAGGTGAGAAGGCGTTTGGCCCGCAGCTTGTCACACATTAAGCCTACTGTGGGGGGCTGAGTTCTCCGCCTTGTTAAAGTGTCAGAGGATTGTTAACACAGGTCATAAAGGGAGCAGTAAACAGCAAGGAAAAACACTCCACATACCGTAACACCCAGCGCCGCAACGCTACACTACACTACACCGCTCCGTGCCGCTCGCTCTCTCCCCCCGTCTCCCTTGGCAACGCTGGTGTTCGGGGGACGCGGCGGAGGATCTGATGATCTCAGCAGGGCCTGTGAGATGGGCAAGTGGCGGAATAGGAACTGTAGCCAAGGCAAATAGGTACAGGGAGGGGGACCGTGTGTGTGTGTGTGTGTGTGTGTGTGTGTGTGTGTGTGTGTGTGTGTGTGTGTGTGTTGGGGTGAGAGAAGGAGTGAGAAAGAGAGAGAGAGGGGGAGAGAAAACAAGAGCACTTCTTACAGCTTTCTCCGTGTGTGGCATTCCAAGAGATGGCGAATATTTGACTGGCACATTTGAGCTAACGCTTGGAACAGATCAGGTCCCATTTTGTATGTGTGGCACAGATATGAGGGAGAAAGAGAGAGGGAGAGAGAGATATGAGAGAGAGAGAGAGAGAGAGAGAGAGAGAGAAGAAAAGGTGAAGCGGAGGGAAAAGTGCGCGAGCACCAGAAGGCTTCAGAAGGCAGTTCAACCATCATCTCTCCACCCCACTGTGCACTCATGCCACAAATATGTGGATCAGCTCACCTGCCAGTGGGCTGTGTGATCACACTGATAGATTTCTAAGCACAACTCAGAGAGATGTGTGTGTGTGTGTGTGTGAGGGAGAGTGTGTGTGTGTGTGTGTGTGTGTGTGTGTGTGTGTGTGTGTGTCTTAGCACGCAGAGGGGATCTGCACAACAGCAGACCTGAGGAGTCTGTGTACTCTCTCCCTGTTCGTGCCGGCCAAGTCTGACAGCATTTCAAACGAAAAAACCTGGCGGGTGCACTTTTCGCCCTGCGTGACACCCACAACCCCCACAATCCCACCCCACCACCACCATCACCACCACCATCACCACCACCCCCGCAATCTGGGCCAATGTGGCCAGCAG